>VZSC01009414.1:309669-351804 GCA_013398225.1 Steatornis caripensis
GTCAAATTCTTAAATATGAGTTTCACAGCTTCAAAGGTAGCAAAATGCAGCTTAACCCAGTAAAAAATGAAATAGGATACTTCTATAACTGCTTACAGCTTATATCGTGTCTGGTACCAGCACTTTTGAACAAGAGTTGGTCAGGCCACTCAGAGGCAAGGATACCTGAAACCCAGTCTCCTTGGGAAGGCAAGGCTGGGTCATACAATCACATCCCATTATGTCAAAACACATATGACATCCACTAGCATTAACAGGGTACTGAAGTCCCTACCACACTTCCCAGTAAATCTGCACATGGAGAATATACTGAAATTCCATCTAATCACCATCCTCTAGCCTTACCGTAAAAAGGACCATTCATCTAAAAAGAACAGGCCAAGGAAAAACAAGAACACACAAACACAAAAAAACCCAACAGAGCAAAAAAAAAAAGTCCAGCTGTGTCCTGTTATGTCAGAGATACAAATACTTGCTCAGGAGTGCAGTGGCAGTATCATAGCAATGGACTGATACATCAATAAATCAAGAAAGGTCAAATGAACCAGATTTTCCAGAAGCAATCGGAAAAATTATCCAAGACACACACTGGCTAATGCACGCACATAAAGAAGGGAGAAAGGAGGAAAAGAAATTCTGCTAGATTTTTATCCTAATTAATAAGAAAAAGCTTCATGAGAAACTTGGGCTGGAAGGCAACTTGGGTGATTTGCAATTTTTAAGAAGGTGGGTGAAGAGCAAGATAAATACAGTGGCCATCATGTAGGCAAACTTCAGTAGCCTAGAAAAACAAGCTGGTTAAGTTGCATAGAAAAGGGAAACCTAAAAAGGAACAGAAAAGAATTCAGGTGAACTAGTAGTTTTTATACAGAAATGACATTATGATAATTTGTAATTCTGCCCTTGATGAAAGGGAAGAATAGGCAATGCAGTAAGACATCAACTTAGATACTTTACGAGCTCTTATCATTGAGCTCAAACACAAGAAGCAGAATACAGAAAGTGTAAATTAGGTCTGATTGCTACTGACAAGTCTGAAGGAACACAGCATGTAGGGATACAATCAGAAAGTGGTCAAGTGCAGGATGAGACACAACTGGGAAGGTATGTCGAGGATAACGAGATTACTCTGCAAATATTACTAAGAGGAATACCTAAAATACAAAATGCATCAAACGAAAGGATGTATCCTCACTGCCAAGAGCTAGGGGAGAATAAGTGAGTGCTAGGTCAATCAAAAAACGAAGTGTAGCAACTATCCTGAAAAACTAGGGTTAATGGAAAAAAAAAAAGCAGAAGACTTACAGACCACTCAGCCCAGGAAAATATAGGAACAAGTAACTAAACTGTTTTTAAGCACTTAGACAAGAACAAAAAGATAACCAGTAGCCAAGATGTATAAAGAATAAGTCATACACAGTGTAATTTACTTCTGGGATGCAGTAACAGGTCTTATGGATGGATGAAAAGCAATGATTGCTATGTACCTTCTCTTTAGTGTGGCTTTTGTTACTATCTCACATGACATTCTCATAAGCTACCAGTGAATAAATGAGTTGGAAGAAACACGCACCATATGGATGTGAAACTGTTTGAAAAGCTGAAGTTGGAGTAGTTATATACCAAAACAGAAGGACACACTGAGGTGCGTTCCACAGGGGTTTGTCCTGACTCTGATGCTATTTAATACTTTCATTAACAGCTCAGACAGTAGAAGTGAGTATACACTTACTAAATTTGCAGAGGCGTAAAGCTAAACAAATTAAAACTGTATCAAGAGAACAAGGCTTCAGTTCAAAACAAGACTGCCAACTTGGAGAAATTACACAAGGAATTTGAATAACAAATGGTCAGAGGCTCTTTGCGGCAGCAGGAACAATTATCTGCATTCACAGAGAATGGGAAAGAACTGATCAGGGAACAGTTCTTCAGAAAGTCATCCGGGATCATACTGGATCATAAACCAAACATAACAACATGTTGTTGCATAAAAAGTCATCACTGCAATGGAATGCATAAATGCATTGTAATCCGTTATGAATGAAAGGTAATCTTTCTGCTATCCTTAGCTTTGGGGAAGGCCTCAGCTGGAGTTTTGTTTCATTTCAGCACCTCACTGCAACATCAACTGGGACAGTGTCCAAAGGAGAGGAAGAAGTACAATCAAATATTGAAGAAAACACATATGAAAAAACAAATATACTGTAATTGATGATTCTAGAAGAGACTAAGGAGAAACCAAAACAAGTTAGTGTAAAAAAAAAATTCTAGTAGCATGGATAAGGAAACAGGAAAAAGCAGAGGGAAGATACGGAATCTCCACTGAAATACATTTTTTAAAGCAAGCAAAACACGGTGGTAGAATGACCTAGTCATTCTCTTTTTGAACATGTCAGCCATGCTCCTTCCAGCCTATGATTCCTACGATCCTATTTCGCTGGCAAAGCACAAGGAACCAGAGCTGATGAAAGCATTACACCAGCTTTTGGAATTAGTAACTCTTTCTGCTGGTGCATAAAGTATTTTCTGCTTACTGATTCAATAAAGAGATCAAATCAAGCAGAAAAACTTGATTTTCCTCCAACATCATATTATAAAAGAAAGAGAAGCAATAAGCAGAAATAAACCACTTCTAAATACTGATATGTACTGTTTTAGCAGAGATACGCCCAATTTAC
Organism: Steatornis caripensis; assembly: GCA_013398225.1. Classification (NCBI taxonomy): domain Eukaryota; kingdom Metazoa; phylum Chordata; class Aves; order Caprimulgiformes; family Steatornithidae; genus Steatornis; species Steatornis caripensis. The sequence goes on from VZSC01009414.1 coordinate 312,348, forward strand.
CATCTGCAGATACTGCCTTACAAATACATATATAAATGCTCCCCCCCCACACACACATAAGTGTGCAGCTATATGCACATATGTACACGTATGTATAACCTTAGTTGTAAATACGGCAGACATTTTAAATCTTCTTTCCTTTGGGCATCTAGTCTGTTTTAAATTCTTTCTTATTTATTTAACTATTAAATTTAAACATCATTTATTATGTTTTGTGCATTTTAATTTACTGCCTTTTTCCATTAAAATGCTGTCCGACATAAATCCAAGGTAAAAACTTGTCTACTCAAATGACAAAACATTCCACAACAACATATTTAAAACCTTTTTTTTTTTTTACGTCTGTGGGGAAGCTTCAGCTACTAGAACAGGCAGTACAGGCATACCCGAATTAGTATTTTCAGTTCTGTAAAATATTGCTGAGAAATTCCAGAATGCTGCTACGAATAATTACTATTTATAAAATGTGATATATGAATTTAATACCATCTAAAAAGAAGATAAATAATTTGAAAGTAATTCCCTAGGGAACAGGAAAATACTACATACTCCTCCACGAAGAAAGTCCTTGCAGATCATCTACATGTTTTACTATCTTAGTATAACAAATAAAGCCTTGCTTCTTGTAAGAATGTGATTAAGTAAAGACAAAAAAAAGCAATCTGGCATTGTATGGGAGTCAGCAAGACACTATTTTTAGAGTCCTTTAATGGCTACTTCTTTTATTTTACTGGTTAAGCCACAGGAACACTCTCCACAAAACACGGGGTACGCATTCAACTATTTCCTATTGGGTGGCAAACATGTAACTGATTTATTGCCTTTTTTTCCCCTCCAGCTTTACTAGGCAGATAAATGCAACGGCAAGAGGTATAGTTATTGCGCAGCAACATTATTTTTTAAGACAGAAAGATACTTTATTAAGAATTTTTTCGAAGTATATTATTTGCAATAAACAGCATAAGATATGTTCAAACACTTAACTGTACAGAAGGACCACCGAAGCATGTATTGAAGACATACCAGAAGCCACCCATCCTGCCTTTCCCATGGAAAAAGCATAATTTCTACTCAGAACCAATGTATGCTACACTAATGAACTATGTAAGTATCTCTGCAGTTGCAAAAGACAATAACTTAGATGTCTAATAATCCCAGATGGAAAGCTCTTCTCTCAAAGACTTTCCTTTTAAGAGTAAGGTGGTCCGTGGTCAAAATCTAGAATTCTCTCAATTCCTTTCCAATGTCTGATTAACGCAGTAGAAATAACTACTGGTCTTTAAACTGTCTAAACCTTGAAAGAGCCTTCAGAGAAACTGGAGGCTGTGGAGGAATCCCAAGAGGACAGGATTCATCTGCCAGGAACAATCACAGTTAGCTTAATAAGCAAAAATAAAAAAGCACCTACATCTTGTTAACATCTTCAGGAACCAAGAGTCCCTGCCTTCTCCTTTCCACGAAGAGTGATCAACTTGTTCTGCTGGAAACAGTTTATGACCAAAGGGAGAAAAAAGAAATAGCCACCTAACCTTACAGCTAACACTCTACAGAACTGAAAAAAAGGAAAGGTACTATTCATTTTTCTATTACGGCAACACAAATGAGAAATTATTCCACTAAAGTCAATAAAGTCTCATCAGCATATCACTTGAGAGAAGAATAAGAATCTGATATTCAGACTTTACGGAATCAGGAAGGTTTGGGTTTTTTTAAGGTACTCTTCATCACTAACTCACTAAAGATACGCATTAGCCAAATGCAACATTGCTGGAAAGTCCTTAAAGATCCCAATTTAGCAGGGATAATTTTCTAATATATAAATGGCTCGTGTTCACCATATTTACTCATCAATTGAAAATTACTTTTGTGATTATCAAGTAAACTTTAAAAAAAATGTTAATCAGTTCTGTTTTAAGGAAAAGTCCTTGGTCATTTTTCTTATACGTAAGTCCTCTTACACATAGTCCTCAAGGACTACACCCCCACACGTGCCTTCTAAACACCACTCTGAAGCTTAATCAGCCTACTTGAAAAAGCTGGTGAGGAAGTTCTTGAGATAAACCATAAAACAGATATGAACAAATAGCCAAATCCTGTTTACCATTGTTGTTTTTAAGTATCGTCAGAGCATTTTCCAATAGAAACTAATTAATTTTCAAACATTCTGAGATGTCCTAAAGCATTTGTTGATTGTTGAGTTTCACTTCTTTCCAAAGATTCTTGGAGAGAGACTGCAGTTAATGACATCACAAGTGACAGCTCAGAGCCAGCTACTATCAGCAGGAACAGTGACAACGCAATGTCCCATGACTTAGCTACACATTTCTTACAAAATACCCTGCCACTGAATACATTCACTGATCATGAGTATGACACCCAAAGGGCTTCATTAGGTCTGAAAAATGTATAGGAAGCCAGCAAGAAAATAAGTAAAATTATTTAAGTTATTTTGCTTTAAGACAAGGCTCTAATGTTAAATAAAAGCAATAGTACATATAGTTATTGGTCCTTTCCTTAGCAAGTGTAATCAATAACAACATGAGTCACTCAGTCTTTGCTACTCATTCAGTGTTTTCATGATTTATTATTTTTCCTTAAAATGTGTATTGTAGAGAAAGTTCAAGTTTTCAGTATCATTGCCACAGATTTTAAGATGAATACAGCCCCAAATTTTTCAGCCAAATGACAAGAAATATCCATACATTTGGAGAGAAGTTTGAAGGAGGAGCTTCTATATGTGTCCCTCTGTAAATCAGAGTTTTCTAACCGGTCAGTTTCACGTTTATTTCCATTGTAACTCATGCTGTCAGTGGAAAATGATGCCCCATCTCTGGTACCACTAAAGCACTCAGAAGTTCTACCCCGAGGAGAGAATCACGGCAGACAGGATAAACCAGGCAAGACGACAAAACAGAAAAGTTTTGTCAGACAGCTGAAAACCAAGGTGTAAGAGAAAGCAAATGAATTCTGATGAACAGGAGAGGACAAAGGTGCAATTGCTTGCAAGTCTGTAGGCTTAGATCACTGCACCACTGGTTTCATGTGTTTTGTCAGTCACATTTTTTTATGGGTAACAGTCATATCCAGAAGAAATACAGTGAATAAGCAGTTACTAATTCTTGAGCTTTTTGGACTCAATTTAGGTATTCCAGTTAAGCACCTAAAGTTTGATAAAATGGGTCAGGGCGTTAGTTTCAATTAACCCCTCTTCCAGTTGTCTTTCGCATTGCTACAAATCTTCCTCCAAAAATGAATTAAAGACATTCTCTCTGCAGCAGGATATTTTATGTATGCCAAAAATAAAAACTCCATTAATAAAGAATTTATAGTCTGCAAAAGTAAGGTCAAAGACGCAATCAAGGACCTGGATGTAACACACGATGAAGAAGTTTTACAAGGCATAAAATAATTCAGCTTGGTAAATCTAAAGCTGAAGCTCACCAACAAATCATGCTATAGTTGAAAAACAAATAGTAGGATTGACAAAATACAGAGTAGTCAAAGTTCATTACCAAAATTAAGCCTCCTGCATAAATTTCGACACAGCCTTTTAGTATTACACTGTTCAAAAATCTTCCCCATAGCTTAAGTATTGAAAAGTTATTCAAACTGCTGTCTTGAATGAGTGAGGCATTTGCTAAGACTGTGAGACTGACAGCATAGGTGCTAGGATCCTCTTTGCATTCACAAAGCAGACCAGCATAAGCAACGTAGTATGGAATTTGACAGTACTACCTATTTTAAGTTTGACCATTAAGGACAGGAGCAACTGCAATCACAGATGAGATGTGGAGGAAGTGACGCTTCTTTTTTCCTCTCCTTAGTTAACAGCTGAGGTGTGTGTGGGGGTCAAAAATCACTGAGAACTACCAGGAGAAGTGGGTAAAAGAGACTTTACAAAACGAACATTAAAAAACTTCTAGAAACCAAAATAGCTTGGACAAATTTTTACTCCTCTCATCACTTCCATTTTATGCACACTACTGTTAATAAAATACAAACAGTACCCAAAATTTTAACTGCTACTGACTGTTTGCTCTTACTGCAATTATTTGCAGTTTCTCAGCTTATGCATTCACTTGGAAGTTTTCACACAGTAAAAATAGCTATTTCAGTATTAAATTGGTAGCTCCACCTAGTGTTGTTTGCGACCTATTCCAAGAGGAATTGAAAAGCAGAGAGCTAGTCTGTACACACAGAGCTGCGTGTAGCTGTACGCTACTTCTGCTTGCTGCTTGGAAACGCGGTTCCTCATACACCTTGCACACGGAACTGACACCCACACCCCTGAGCTTCATTTTCACCAGCGCTGACTACAAATAGCTCTCATGGCCTTACAAAACATGCTAAAAATCTTTTTTGGTTGTTGTTTCATTTTTGAAACAACAAAACATTGCTTTTAAAAATCTCAGGGAGACAAAAAAAAGGTGCCAGAAATCTGGCAACTTAGGGACACATTAGGGACACATACTGTGACAGACCCTTTCAGGCCCAGAAGTCGTTTCTCAGAAAGCCTGTTCCTCCAGTATGGACGAGGCCTAAGGAATAGCAGATGACTCATCTGTTCCTACTGCCTTCTCCTAGGGGGTGGATATCTGCCTGGATAATGCTCCTATTTGGTACCTGTGAAGCCTTTTGGAGAGAAGTATTGAATCGACTTAGGACTCAGCATCTTCAAACCAACACAACTTTAGGCTGCATTTTCTCTACCTTGAATGAAGTAACAGCTTAGCTTTAGTCAGGCTTGTGGCAGAATCAGAATGCAGATAGGGCTGACTCACCCCACGCAATACTGCAGTTATGTTGAGGGACTGCTATATTTATAGCAGTCATAACTGTGTCTCAAACCCACCTGTACAATACGAAATAAAATAAACTGGTGATTAGTTCAACTGGAACTGTTAAACTTCTATTTACAACAGCAAAGTTAGTTAAACAGAGATACCGATGAAGTATTTTCTACTTCTGGAATGAAATGTTGTGTAACCTATAATACGACTGCTAAGTTTGCACGTAACAAGTTTCATTAAAAAGCAAGTTTTCCATTTCTTACATTATATGATTATTTGTACTCCACTCACCAAAATACAAGTTGCAGTAACATTTAAATCTTAGGATAACTTGATTTAGTAATTCATTAAGAATGTTAAATCTGTAGATCACAAGATAGTCTTATTTTTTCTTACTAACACCAACCTGTAAACTTCTGTTTTAATCTTCAAAAAATTCTACTACTAAAGCTATCAGCCAGTAAGCAGATACAGCAGTTTTGAATGTTTCCTAATGGCTGAAGAGAATTAAAACTTTCTCTACACAGCAACTACTATGAGAACTGAAGCCTACAGTTTTTGTCACAGAAAACCAAATCCTGCGCTGCTGTCCCCTGATACCTGTTCTCAATGGTGCCCTTCATCTGGAATTCACATTTGAGAGTCTGAAGTCTGAAGAGAGTTGGCATCATTCTCCTCCAGGGCCTGCTGTGTATACTTAGTGATAACAGGTAGGTTTAGTGTCACAGAGTGAAAGAGAAAACCTGCATCATTGCATCTAGGATGCTTCTGTCTCTGCAACCACTTCAGAAACTTACTCTGCAGGACCTTAAAAGGTGTTTGACTTGGACTGCCAGGTTGTTTTGTTTCAGAACTCACTCCTAAGAGCCAGGTATCTTCTTCAAATTCTGAGTCTTGTTTTATTTAGGACCATTTTCTTCTTGTGACAGCACTATTCTTCATCTCAAATAGCTTACAATAAACCAGTTAGTAAGCAATCCATATTTTGGTTTTAGTCATTATGCCTATAGATTTTTATGCAGTTCACTTTATAAATCTGAAAATAAACAAACTAACCTGTTTAAACACAATGCACACTTACCTGTAAGCATTAATGTAATCCTTTCTGTGTTGCAGAAGAAAATCTTTCAGCTTTCCAATATGGGAAATCTAAACAAATAGAAATCATAACTAAACTTCAGTCAGAAAACTGATTAGTTGTATGGCTAAAGTTCAGTATTCCACACTTCAAACACGCATTAGTAAAATGATTTATTCTGTAATTAAACAGAATCACAGAATTTACTCTTTTATAGTAGAATTTTCACATTTTGCAAGCAGTCAGTGCATAAAAATAACCTAAAAAAGATCTGTTGTGTGAAAGTACAACTCAGAGAAAAGTAGTAAAAATACATGTCGTCTGTCCAAAAAGCATGAACTAAACACTAAACACAACTACGATATTAAATATTCAAAATATTAAACACAGTAATTACACAAAACATTATCTAAACTGGCAATTCAGAGCCTAATGTACATTTTAGAAAATAAATTCATTTTAGAAGATCACACAAGAAAATTTTAAGCATTTTACTGATGAAACATGATAAAAATATTCAAGTTCAGTTATTAGAATTTGTAGAGCAAGGTGCTGTCCCTCTTCTTTCTATTTTTGCCATAACAGTGGGACTAGTTTGTGCCCAAATTAAAGTAGTAGCGCTATCATCTGATAATCATTAGTAAGTTTTGCCAGAGGATACATCCCTATCAAATTTCTATTTCTAGATTTCCACTTCATTACGTATATATTGTGCTATAAATACACTTGATTTTCTTTATTAGAAGTTTTTACAAAGATCCTTTGAAAAGATGAAAAAACTCCTAAAAAACTGAAAGAACTTTTCCAAACTTTAGTCTGATTTAAAAGATTTGGTGTGGCATAAGATGCTGCTTATCTTAGAGAATGTAGGAACTACAGAAATTGAGTTTAATTGGCCACAGAAATGAGACGACTAGCCATATGACTTGCTTGGCAGGTCTTGAAGGAGACATGATGGGGGGAGAATTATATACGTTAGTGGTATATATTTTCAAGGGGCAGGCAGGGGGAACCTTTCAAAAGCATATTCTCAAATATTCATTAATAATTCAGTGTAAAAAAGCATGCAGGGACTTTTACAAAACAATAGCTGTTTTAGTTTACAAATACAATAAATGTGGTTTACTCCATGTATCTGGGAAAAAGCATCAGAAGCTGTTCAAGTCTTAAAATCCTATTTTCATGCAAATGTTCCTTGTAATTAAACAAACAAAAAAGCCACAGAGAAAGAACACATGATAGTTTGGATAAATAGAAGATTAATTCCCTCAACTGTATTTTTCAAAGATCAGCAGCTCTTTGAAAAAAGTAAGAGGAAAAACATACTTAGTGAGACCGCAGTGATTTGTACAACTAAAAACATTTACTTGTGTGTACGTTTCCCTATTATCATTTGCTCTGTTTCATTTTTACTACAGCTCATGGTATTGTATAATAGTTTTCCCAGTTTTCACGTTTAAAGTTTTCCATGTGATTAACAGGATGGGAAATTTCATCCTATTCATAGCAAACCAAGTTCTGTTAGTACCTCCAGCAGATCCAAGACTCGTGAAGTGTGTTAGCACAGTCAGAAGCAGTAAGAAGGGAAATACTGAAATCACTACAAGATCAATGAGGCACAAAGAACAAGTTAAACCATTCTACAGATGTTCCTTCTCATCGCCACTCAAACTTATTTTTTGTATACCGATCTCCTCAGCTGACACTTGGTATGCAATGAAATTTGCTGAATAAGTAAATTAAGCTCTACTATGAAAGCAAAACATTTAAAACAGTCATACAGTGTTTCAGTAGAACAATAACAATTAATAGGCAGAAAGAGTGTACTGCAGAGGACAAAGAGTAGAAACGTAAAAATAAGAAACACATTTCAAAACATTTACATTAATATGTGAACAAACACTAAACTAGAAACAGATTAGCAAAAGTTTATAAGTAATAAATCTTAATATTACTGCAATAGCTACAATTTAGGAGTGATTAACAAGCAGAAAGAATCGGAATGACAAGCAAGAACACTGTCTTACAGTAATTAATTCATCTAGTCACAAAGAGCATTCTATTTAGGCTAAAATTGTCATCGTGTGTTTGAATTGCACTGACCCCACTTTGCCTCTCCTTCATTTGTAAAGCTATTTCCATGAATTTAGAATGACACCATTATGCCCATACTCACACCAAGCTCTTAGTTCCCAAGATTTGCATCAGAAGTGAGACTTCTTGTTCTACTTTCCCTCAAATTCTAACAGCATCTTCTGCAGTCCTGCACTGCTGCTATTTCTCTTTTGCCTTTTCTTGCCATGTACTACTGGCATAGTTTTGAATTCAATCTGTCATTACCTTCTTAACAAAATTAAACAATTTTTATGAAAAAGGTCTCACTATCATAACAGGGAACGTGAATTTTACTACAAAAAAAAGGACTTTTTTGGTACAATGTTTAGTCTTCTGCAGACACAAAATATCCCTGATGATACAAATACAAACCTTGAAGATATCTCCTGTGTGATCAACCTGCAGTTATCCTGGGGTTACCAAAGGCACACCATACACTCTTTAAAAAGTTATCAAGCTCCAGCCTAAACGTAATAAAGCATCTGCCTATTTCAGCTTAACAGCTTTATTAAAATACTATTGCTCTTATTTTGAATAAGAACCATCAAATTTCCAGGTTTATTGATTACCAACTTCTATCCATCTGTTCTTGCTCAAACAGTCCTTTCCCTTAAAATTGCGGCTTCCCTGCATGTGTTTGAGTTTACCGTCAATAATCCTATCTCCCTCTAACTTCTGTAGCCCCAGACACATGACCCCAAGCTTTTAGTTTATTCTCACAAGATAGTTCTGACGTTGCCTAACCCATAACTGTCCTTTGTATTTGGTCCATTTTGTATAGGTTTTTTTCCAATGCAGATGACTAGAAGGGCATTCACTGGTGTTAGTTACTTTGTAACTCAGCTGGAAATAGCTTTTCTTCCACCTCTAGCTTTTTTTTTTTAATTAGTTTTGAGCTTATTCTTTGTTTTGGTCTCTAAACACATATTCTACTGCTGAATTTCTTTCTTCTCCCCACAACTCCAGACCCCACAGTCATCCAGCGCTTGCTGTAATGTACGCTGCTCCTCCCTTTCCTTCCTCTCAGCATTCCCTCATCAATAAATTTTACTGATCCATCTTACTCTGGGATTGATTTTAAAATTCATCTTGTTTAGCACAGCTCTTATTTTGGGGAATGCAAAAAGTAATTCCACTATTAATCTCTTTTCAGCCCAATACTTCTTTCAACACAGAAGCATTGCTGCTTCTTATTCATCTTACTCAGTTAATATTTTCTCTGCTAATCTCCTCCAGACTTCCTATTAGCATTTCATCAGACACTTTACCATCAGATACCAGGTCATCTTAAAGCAAAAACAGATTTTCTTAAAGCACCAGGTTCGTTGGGCACATTCTATTTTTAGTAAGATGGCAATTTATGCTGCATTGTATATTGCTTTCTATTTATCTTTTTCCTCTTAAAATCTTTTCTGAATCCTGGACCACTTCTGGGTCAGGCCCTGCTGATACCATTACCAGTTTTCCTCTGCTGACTTAATTATCAGCATTAAATTTGCTTCCCTCTGATAAAATGGTACCATCTTCAATTCAATGTATTTTCCTTAAAAATAGCCGCCTTCAGAACTTGGGATTTCTCAGATCCATTGTGTCTGAACTCAGCCCAGAGATTATCTGGTAACCACAATTTGACTGCATTAAAGTTCTGAGATTTTGTACACATTTCCAATTCCATGCTGCGGTTCCCAGTACATACCTTGCTTTTGCCCTGCTGGTCCATCCATGGCTTTTTCCTTACTAATTTAGTCTGGAGACCATGCCTAAACTATTCATAATCTATACTGCAACTATATGACAAATCCACTTTTTTGCCAATTCTCTCACAGGTAAGGAATATTCTGACTTTGGGGCGTTTCGATACCATTAGTTAACTTACTGTGATTTTTGCCAAACCTGACTTTATATCTACAAAATCTTCCCTTCTGCAACAGTTTTCTTGGCCAGTCAGTCTCTCTCTCTCCCCCTGCTGTTTACTGCCTCTGGGCTCATTTTCGTATCTTCTGTAATCAATCTTTCAAGTAGACCTACAACAATTTTAAATCCCAGTTGCATTTCAGCATATCCACTTTTTACACTCCATTTACCCATTCATCATAACTGCAACTTCCTATTTGCTGTATATGCCTGTTTTCAAAACAATTATACCACCAGTTGATGCAGCCGTCAAAAGGATAGATGAAAGCAATTTAAAGACGAAGTACAAACACATCTGAGTGTTGGCCTCTTGTCACGGTTTCCATTCTCTGCCTCTGGAAATTAGTTTTCTTCTTCTCTGAAAGTCTGGAGTAGAGAAATAACCCTCTCCTTCAACCCTGAAATAATGAAATTATTTCCTTTTTACCCTGAAGGGATAGAAGGGCTTAGAGAAATGCCCTTCATAGTTGCAGCGCTCAAACTACATTAAGCCTAAACTTAACTTATGGGTGAGAACACTACTGAATTTCCAGATACAACTGACACTTTAATGACAATCATGTGAAAAAAATACCTTTCCTCCAAATATTGCCAACATCAGTTATATCGTTACACTACAGCATATTCTCGAGCTTCTATCTATACCACAATACAGAGAGTTACATTCTTTCTGACAAGTAAGTTTGCTTACGAAACTCCCAGCTCTCCCTCTTCTCTTCCCATTCCCACTGGAACTCTCTTGAGTGTCAATACCACACACCAAAACACTGAAGTGACCTTTTTAAAAATTACTCTTCTGGAAATTGGGGGTTAAGAAATCTTAAGACCAAATATAAAGAATCGGCTTCTTTCATTTCAGCTCTACAAATACCTGTATCAGCACAAGGGAGAGCACAAGCTGGACAGCACCAGTAGGGAACTTCCTAAAAGATGCATCTGCCATGAAAGGAGGAATGTTTAGTTGCAACTTAAGAAACCTAACACGATAACCTCCTAAGATCAGGTACCAAACTGGAGACTCCACGTGTTATTTAAAAACTCCGAAGTGTAGTTCTGATCACGAAAAGCCAATTGATTCTCTACAGTGAAGCAGCAGCAGTTTTCCACTGGGTGGCAAAGAAAGTGTCAGCACCACGCAAGTAAAAAACACTATATAACATTAAAGCCTGTAACACAACTTTTTTTAAAGTTACTGTAGGTTCCAGTTTGCACTTTAAAAGATTATCTTCATTGTAAACTACCTCTTTAATGCATATATCTGTGTTTTGTTGCCACTGTAGATTTTTTTTAAACAACTCTTATTAAAACATAAAAGCAAATATTGCATATAATGCAGGTCCAACACAAAAGGCAGCTGTGAATGGCTGCCATCTGCTACCACAGGTGGCATGCACAGCTCTATTTATACTTGGGGCCTTCACTAGAAATGGTAGATGTTCCTCTATTTAGAGACTTTTCTTACGACTTTGGAGCAGGTTATATTTTTAACTAGGAAGAGACACAGGAAAGCATTCACGCCGAAGCAGCATCTTCAAAAGATGCATATACTTTAGCATGAAGACGCTGGCTATGCTTCCTTCAGTATCTTAGCAATACATACAACATTTCTTTCCATTCACAACAAAGAATTGATCACTCATGAAACAGTAGGTTCCAATTTGCATACGTTTAACCCACTGCAAGAAGCAGCAGCATTGTTTACGATTAAAATGATTGGGGTAGGTTCCCGTGACATATTGTGGAGAATTCGACTGCACTGAATAGTCATTTTCATTGAACAAACATAGCGCTTTATCAAGTTTACTCTTCCATCAGAACAATAAAAGCAACTATTTACTACCATATAAAATTGACTGTTACACTTCGCACTATATTGCCACCCTGAATTTTTAAAAGAGGTACTTTAACAGAAACTTTAAAAATAGTTAAAACCAAAACATAACACAAAGGCTCTTGCAAAAGTCATGAGACACACTCATTTTCTGTTGATTCAGCAGCACTGACAAGCGCTGCTGATGGAAGTGTCTTATTAACCATAAGAATAATAAAAAAAGTGTTACACTTGATTTTTCAATACGTCCAAAAAGCCTGAACTTCAAATATCTTACCTAAATACATTCCATCTGCAGATCCATGAAAATGTGACTACATTCTAAAATTCCCTCCACAAAGAGCAGAAAATTTAAAGTTGTTATAATATTAACATCTAGACACCTATGGTATTTTCGATTCCAAATATACAGTCAACCCAAGCATACCCACTGCCTATTTCAGGAGAAATTAAGAATTTCAATAAGACATTAGGTGATGTACAGGGACTGCATGATTCCAACAACAACAACAAAAAAAGCACAGTCTCAGTACTAGGAGGAGATACAGAAATTGGTGTTAGAACATAAACTTCTTTTTATTACAAAAAAATTGTTTGCAATGTCTGAACCATATTTAAAAAAAAAAAGAGGGAATTTTCCATGACTAGTGCATGTAATGGAAGGCAAACATTTTCAGAAATCTGGAATAAAACCCAAACAGAAACCCAATTTATATTCAATAAACTCTAAAATTAAGAGCTTGGGCTCTTACCTAAACTATTACAGTTGGGAAAGACTACTTAGAAAAGTTTTGATGCAGAAATGACTGCTATGGAGAAGTTTTCCACTACAAACTACCTTTGAATAGATAGAGTTATGAACTTTTAAAAAATACAACATGTGAAAAGCTAGGTCCCAGACAGCTTCCTTCTAGGTTATATTTTAAGCACTGTCAGCCCACTGAACTCACACAGGCTCCTGCAGGATGTTGCCTAAGAACAGACAAGATTTTGTTTTTAAAATGCTATTACCTGGATTCTACATTTCAGAAACTGGCACCATCCAAAGACGAAATGACAGAATTCCCTGGTACAGTCACATGCAACAAAGATTAAACCAATTAAATTAAACTAAAGATTAAACTCTGAGCTGAAGCTTCAGCTCTGAATTTAAGTGTGAAACCCGTTATTTAGAAGGGGTCTGAATGGCGACTTAGTAGTAGTAGGCCATGAGGTGGTGCTGTCCTACCAGGATTCGTGGCAGAGGCGCACTGGCTGCCTCCACCGTTAACCGGCCAGTTTTCAGCTGATTTGTCTCTTGAGGGGATACATTTGGTTTAGGTTTCCCCAGCAAACGTGAAAGTTTCTCAAATAGGTCACGCAGATCAATTGCTCTTGTAATCTGAAACCCAAAAGAGCAAATAATATCTAAACTGCGGCGTGGGGGTGGCCCGACGCTGGAAGCGGGTAGCAGGAGGCAAGGAGACAGCCAGCCTGGCTACCTCTAATCTCGGGAAAATTGTGACTTTGTTCAGCTTCTGCTTTACATCAGCATATATGTTACAGCAGCAGCAACGAGCGGGGAAACAGTTTAATTGCGTTGTATTAGAAGTCTTGCATTCAGCGCAAAGGAATTAACATAGCCAAGAACACGGGTGTTGTATTAATAAAACGTGGTACATGTGATAAGAACATTCAAAATTGAATTAACTGAATTAAAAGCCATGAAGACTGAGGCATTTTGACCCTTCAAGGTAAAAATGGTGCAAAATTTTAAAAAGATTTTAAAAAACCAGAATGTGTACTGTGACCAGTATTTTTCTAATTTAAAATGAAACAGTGTTTTTTTGTAAAACCAAAGGAAAATTTTAAGGAATCATTGCAAAAATTTTTATTTGTGGATTGTGGGATATTGGAAAATAAAACCTGTTTGCAAGTGTTATTCTCACTTGCAGTATTTGGTGATCATTAAGAAACCGATGAAGAAACCTCTAAACTGCAGTAAGAAGCAAAGCCAGTTTCCCAACACTTGGTCTGGAGCAGAAAATGCTTCCTTTTGTTTAATATCAAACAGGCAAAAAGGAAAAAGTAAAGAAGGACTGTCTTGTACAGCAAAGCAAAAACCAGTTTGTTTTTAAAGGAAATATTTTTTGTTTTTTAATTCCTGCTTTACTTAGCATGTACCTATAAATACCGCCTAAGGTGCAAAATTTGTCTCATTGATTTTTACTACTGTCAGTTCACATTTGAAATACTTAGCCTCTAAATTGTACTTTCGATCTGCACTTGGTTATTTTGATTTTTTTAATTCACACACAAAATTTCTGTTTGTTACAAAATGGAAAAATCGGGTAGTAAATAATTAACTATCAGCCTAAAAGCCTCACATTTCACCTTACCATGCTTTCCTTAAAAATAATGCAGAGCCGGTAAAAGATTTGGTCAAGTGCATGATGAAGAGATTGGTTTTGGAATTTTGTGACACAACTGCAAACCGTTTTTCGTTCTAGACTCTTCTAATAAGAGTAAAGCAAAATTAAGACCTAAGAGATCAAAAGCTCAGTTCCCCACTGACCACAATAAAGACTCAAAGTACTCAGTATTATCACTGGGTGAAGGTTTTACTGGGGTGTTATTTGGAGGTAGGGTTGCCATACATTTTAAAAATGTGTACGGTACCTACAAGCAAACTGCAACTGTACGGAAGAATTCCTTTGAAGCCACCGATTTTTTTTTTTAAATTGAAATTATCCTAAAGTATGTTGTATATTCTCAAAACCACTGAATTTCAATTCTGAATGAGAAAACTGCAATACATGCGGAACTTAAGATAGAGGTATTTGTTAATTTTGTCACTGTTTTCTTAGATCTTGTGGGAATACACCGGTTTGATACCGGCACGTACAGAAGCACATCTAAATATTGTGAAAATGGTCTGTAGAGAGTCAACAGGAACATGAGATGACGTCCAGAAAAAATTAACAGTAGGCTTTCTATAATGGAACATCATGCTAAATGTTTTTAGTAACTAGTCTTCATTTATGCTGTGGCGACAAATACTTTCAGTAAAAAAAAGCAACATCTGATTTTAATAAAACTTACTGTTTCCCTTTTTCTTGTTTATTGCCCAACTCTAATCATAACTTTCTTTAACGTTTATATTTACATAATCATCCAAAACCCCATTGACTAAAATATAAGCTTCACAACAATTGTGGGCAATGTTTTGGTTGAGAGATAAAAGTAAATTGGTCAAAATATGTATTTGCAATAATTGGCCTGTTCAAAATGCTCCATTTACAACCTTTCAGTAACTGCATTCAACTTTGCTTGTGTCTTTCTGTAAGAGATATTTTTCTTGTGCCTTGTTCTCACAGTCCAAACTCATTTAGTACTATGTTTTCTTGACTCAAAGATGCTTTACAATATAAAGAGATTGCCAGGCTCATTTAACAGTCACACACTAATAAAAGGTTACTCTGTCTGACCATCATTATGAAATTCAGAATCCAAGTTTTTGCAGCACAATTCAGAGACAGTTAAGTGTGCATGTGCTTCACTTTGGGAGTAAATCGAGCCCGCTTCAGCAGAAGCCATCTCAGGGCACCAGAGCAGTTAAGGTTGTGGCATCAGCTGTGCCGACACGCTCTCTGCTGAGGCCACGGCCGGACCGGGGCCTCCCTTGTGCACACCGCAGTCTCATGCTCCTCTGCCAGGCGCTCTTCATTCAGAGTTCTACATTTTTGGTGTATTTACACTAATACACCTGCACACTGATGCAGCACGAACTAACACAGCACTTACTCTGTCTCGAAGTGCTACCACTCTGTCAAATACAATTCAGGGTGACAAGCACCATTCTGTTTCAGCATTCAAGCATTGTTCTGGATTTTTCATCATCGGTACAACAGTGTTCTTAGTGCAAAAATTCTTTCATTATGTTTCAGCATTTTTATTTGTATTATGCAGATGAAACGGTACTGTAGTAGTTGCTCTGCATTTATGCCAAATATGTTTATCCCTCACTAAAACACTGGACTGGACCAAGAAAACGCCCAGTTGGAAATGAGAAG
The DNA here is from genome assembly GCA_013398225.1 of Steatornis caripensis. Taxonomy (NCBI): domain Eukaryota; kingdom Metazoa; phylum Chordata; class Aves; order Caprimulgiformes; family Steatornithidae; genus Steatornis; species Steatornis caripensis. The sequence goes on from VZSC01009414.1 coordinate 328,128, forward strand.
TTTATGATTCATTATCTAAAGAACACGTATAGATCAGGCACAAAAGCAAATACATAAATATACTGGAAAGAAGCTAATTCTCTACACATTAAGATTTTCATTCAAGTCATTTACGGTATTAGTTAAAAAGATTAAGACAAAGGGCCCTTTTTTTCCCCCCCTCCTCCTCATGTAAAAGGAAACCCCAAGAGCTGGATCATCTGCCCTAAATTTTAGGAACTTACTAGGCCCTGGCCACTGTACGTCCTTACATGGCAGATGTGGAGTGACGCACTGATAGAGGCTATTCACGTCTTTGGTAAATCTAGACAAAGTTTCCCCAATCAGGCACACAGATCTCTTCTGTGCCGTTCTGCTTCAAATGGACTGCTTTGCTGCATTTTCTGAGTGAGCTACTATTCCTCTGTTATAGCACCTAGGAAGTAGGACTAAAGAAAAAAAAATCCCTCCTCCATCCCTGGGGAAAATAACTCTTCTCCACTAGTCCTTATAACAGCAAGCATTTTGACTAAATGGAGGTGAGGAAAACAACGGTAGCCAAAAAAGGATAATTCTTTTAATAACTCTTGGACCAGACAGGGATACTAAAAGAGTCAGTCTGAAATCCAGTCTGCTAATATTATCCTGTTGCCTTCACCTTGTCCCTTTCTAAGAAACAGAAGTTTCTTATAAAATGGTAATTAATGCAAACCATGACAAGTTTTCAACTCTATAGCAAGGGCTAGAAGTTTATCAGAGCACAAGCTGGCCTAAAAGCATCACCGAGAACAAAGGCACCTTACTTTGACCCCACTCAAGAACCTTCCGACATGACCAAAGCCCAGCTGTAATGTCGAAGAAAAATACCTTCCTTTAGTGCAACATCACTCTACCGTTATTTCTGTTAAGCTAACTACCAAATGACCACTAGCTTCCCAAGGTAACATATGATGTGGCATGAAAAAGTGTCTCTGGACCCCTGTATTTGGGCACAACAAAGTGCTATTCATGTTGGTTTTGATCTGCCTAGGGGTACTTGCCACCTGGTTTGGCCTATGAAAAAAAAAAAACCAGTCCCCCCAACCACGGGGGAGAATAATTTCTACTTGAAAAAATTCCAGTAGACAGACACGTAGAAATTTCTCCCGAGAAAGTGTTTGCAGTAAGCTTTAGCTGTAATTAAAAAGGAAATCAATGCTATTCTTCCATATCTGAGTAATGCTGACAATTCAAAAGTATATTTTTAATCACTGAAAGCAGAAACTCCTGACAAGAGTTTAAGTTGTGAAGTAAGGCACTTTTCCTTTCTCACTTTTTCTCAGCCATGAATCTCAGTAAGATTTTTTAAATGTCCATTTCCTGTAATTTTGGTAATTTTAGAGTGTAATTATTTTTACATTTTTATGATGCCTTTGGGGTATCATTACAAATATTTTTTAAGCATTTAAACTTAAAAAAATAAAATTAAGTAATAGCTTCTCTTAAGAAGAGACTGTCAACCCTGTTCTGAATAAACAATCCTTTTTAAAAGCAATCTAGAGATTTATATCTGCTGTAACCATAGAAATTAATATTGAGTTAAAATAGAGTAAAACATAATTTATTTAATGAAAATCAGAACACCGCTATTGCAAATGAAAGTTGGGTTCTGGTTTTTTAATTCAGACAGCTTTGTATGCAGTCGTAAGATTTTACTTGATGGGCTACTTCTTACAACTTAATCATACTCACTTAACCAATTTGAACAAAGCATTCAGCTTTCTGAGTATTTTAATTTTACTTGAGATAGATGTCAATCAGTAAGAAAAAAGTTAAAGACTTTTCAGATTAAAGAAGCTAAAGTTAAATGTAAGAAACATTTTTAATGATAAAAGCAATCATGAGAAACTGCTGTAACATTGTGAGGCCAGTAAGAAGACAGAACAAAAAGTTTTATGAGTTTTTCCATATAAAAAACTTGGGAATAGCAGAGAAGAAAAAAAAAAGCACAAACATATGTCAGCATAGCTAAAAAAAAAGATATTATTTTCAGAAAAATTAGTGTTTCCTATAGACTAAGAGTATTTACAAGGTTGCATGAAACATTCCAGCATGCAGACCCTCAAAACCAATGATAATGCATTAAGAACTTCAATGTTAAAATAATTAAATATTTATAGCTCAGTTAAGTAAGAGCTAAAAGAGCATTTGCTGTATTTTCAAAAAGCAAGGAAAAGAACCCAAAGTTCACATGAGGAAACACTGACATGCTTCATAATATAACATCGAAACAAGAAATCATAGCCCACAACCTACGAAATTTTTCACATCACAATAGACTGGAATAGTTTCCTGTGGGAACACCCATAACAGACACATAAATTTAACAGTTGTGAAAAATATACAAGCATACTGTGGAAGGAATCTTTATCAAGAGAAATACAACCTAATAGATCATTTCTCTAAGTCCTGTATGTACTATGATAAACTGTTACGTGGCACTTCTAGCTGTTACATTACCTGTATAAGGCCACCTTCCAAGACTTCGTCAATCATATCAATAGAAAATTATCAGACCATATCAGAAAAAAATAAATAAAATTTAGCCTTTCTTAAGAAAGAAAGAAAGAAAAATTAAGCTGCTTAAAAGACAGTAATGTTCATAAGCCAGAGTACCAACTCTGAAGTCCTCAGGAAGCCTCTCTACGTGGCGTGACTCACTGCCTAGCTTTGCTATTTGAAAACCAGCAAGCTGCTACAATACTTGCAGCTGAAAAATATAGTGTTTCCCATAATTTTATACTTCATTCCAACATTAATTTTTTTCTCACTGCCTGTCAAACAGATGAGTTTCCAGTTCCCTACCTCCTTGACTGAGGGTCTTTTAAAGACGTAAGTGAACAGCTGAATGTAAAAGGGCAACCATTACAAAAGCACTGATTTCAAAGAGTAGGTTTTTGTTGTCAATACATAAAACAACAACATTCTCTACCGAATGTATCAGCAGCTCTAGGATGCTCGTACCAATCCAACCACACTACAATCTGCAGTGTTACTGGTTCACTCCAAATACTTTTGTCCATAGATGCCCCTGTAAAACCTCATTTCAGCAAAACCTGAACCTGGCTGTTCATTCACAGACAGAAACCAAAGCTTTGCTTACAACAGCTTTAACTTTTACTGGCAAGAAAACAAGTGTCACGCAATGACACACTGACAACATTTTAACAGGAGTTCCCTCCAAAGTTCTCTCTCTCTCTCTCAGAGAATGTAGGCTCTTATCAGCACCTCAGAGATTTACAAAAACCTCTGTATCTAGCAATGCTCCTTAGCAGCAATGGCAAAAATACAAGTCAAAATAGCAGACATTTAGGACCTGGAGTATACTGGCCAAAATTGGTGCTTGCTCTTGCAACATCGTTATTATTAGTCAGTAGAAAAGAAACTTGGGTGTGATTAGGGCAAGCTAAGCAACTATGTAATATGACACATGAACACACATTATCCTAACCAATGGGGATATAAGCTTCTCGTCTCCTTCTCTTACCTCAGTCCATAAAGCAGAATGATCTAGGAGACTCAGCCAAACTCAAAGCTCACACGGACATAAGAAAGCTTGGGTTCTGAAGGCCAATGGCATCCTGGGGTGCATTAAGAAGAGTGTGGCCAGCAGGTCGAGAGAGGTGATCCTCCCCCTCTACTCTGCCCTGCTGAGGCCACATCTGGAGTGCTGTGTCCAGTTCTGGGCTCCCCAGTTCAAGAGAGACAGGGAACCACTGGAGAGAGTCCAGTGGAGGGCAACAAAGATACTGAGGGGACTGAAGCATCTCTCCTATGAGGAGAGGCTGAGAGCCTTGGGTCTGTTTAGTCTGGAGAAGACTGAGAGGGGATCTGATCGGTGCTGATCAGTAGCTAAAGGGCGGGTGTCAAGAGGATGGGGCCAGGATCTTTTCAGTGGTGCCCAGCCACAGGACAAGGGGCAACGGGCACAAACTGGAGCACAGGCAGTTCCACCTGAATATGAGGAAGAACTTCTTTACTGTGTGGGTGACAGAGCCCTGGCACAGGCTGCCCAGGGAAGCTTCCTTCTCTGGAGAGATTCAAAACCGGCCTGGACGCGTTCCTGTGCACCCTACTCTGGGGGTACCTGCTTTAGCAGGGGGCTTGGACTGGATGATCTCCAGAGGGCCCTTCCAATCCCTACCATTCTGTGATACAACTGGGAAAGAAGAGACTCAATGAAGTGAACTTTGCAAGGCCACACAAGACACCTGAAAATATAACAGTCCATTCCTGCCTCCTAGCTAACTCGCCTGTTTACTGTAACAGGCTACCTCTCCCTGCAGTGTATTACTCAATCCTGAAAGCACTATGTCTATCTCCACAAAGTCTCGAACTCATAGCAACCTACAACTTAACACAGTAGGTAACTTTTTGATGGTATGCATCCACAGAAAAGAAATTACACAATGTGCAAATAGGAAAAACCCACAAAAATAAACAAAACCACCTAAGGCAAAACCAGCACAGACACACAAGAATTGGAAAGAAAGGAAACAGCATCTGTACTAAGACAGACCACCACCGTATACTGCTGCATCAAGTCTGAGGTTTCAGCCAGCAGTACAAAGGGCCTCCACGAAGAAAGGGCTGTAAACTATGGAGTTATCTCAATGGCTGCTTAGGAAAGCAACAGTCTTCATTCTGAAATTACTAAGTGACCATAAATACAACTGAGTACCCAGGCAGCTGTGAGACAATCTTAGGAAGCAAGATGGTGAAATACACACTGACACATCTTAGTTATTGACAGATTTATGTTCCAAGCACCTTGCAGTGAGAGCACGCTTCAGTTATCCAACATCTAAGTACACCAAGGTAAGATCCTGTTAATCACCAGTGGAAGGAAAAAGATCGTGCTTATTCTGTAAACTCTGATGAATCAGAAAAGCTTCAGAAGACAAAATCTATTAACACACTATTTCGTAAAATAAATTTGAGTTCTGGTTTTACTTGAAACAATTGGCGAGAAAGAATAAACCAGGGACTGTTCCCCTCCCCACCCATCCCTGATTTTTTAAGATACATTTTATAGGTAACATCATAGTTTTTCAACAGCTTGTAGCACAGGAACATTTCAAAGATGTTACAGTTTTCACAGAGGCCTTACTTTTCACAGCTTTCTGCTAATCTACATATGGGCATTGCTGTAGCCTGTAGGGCAAGAAATAACCATCAAGTAACTAAAACACTACCATGCCAAGAAGTAAACACGTAGAAACCATCTACAAGCTTATAGATTAAGTCATAACAGTTACTAAGAAGCTTTGTTTTAAAATTCAGTGTCCATCGAGCAGTTTCATTGTGTCTCACCAACCTGAACACTGTGAAGAAATTAATGTTACCTCTGTGTCTTCTGCCATAACAACTAGATTGCCCATGCTGCGCTGCAGTAGCTAAAGGCTACTGCATTGCGGGGGGAGGTGGGGTGGGGAATAACAAAATAACTGGATAGAAAATACTTGTGTTTCAGCAGATATGCATATGTAGAAATAGTAAGATGGTTACTGGTTTGTATACAATTTTCACTCAAGGTTAGAGTAAAATGCTACTGCAATTTATCACACCAGTGTTTCACAGCTCTTATATGAATGATGTGGACAGTCTCTCGTGTCAAGGACAGAGGTGATACTGTGTTTTCCAGTTTTTATTTGCATTACAAACACTTGATTTACAGATGTCATACTGCCACTCCACAGTTCTGCTCTGCATTACAGATGAGTCAGTATTACTGAAATACATTTCATCAGTATTTCAGTATTCTGCCCATGCCCTGGCATGATGCACTTAGGAAGAGTGAAAGCTAAACATGAGGTACCTCCCCACTGGGAAGCTATCTCACTATCAACTTTAAGATGAAAATTTTAAGGGTATGAATTAGAACTAAAACATCAAAGCTTAATACTTTGAAGAGAATTTACCATAAAGAGATTGGTCAAGATTTTGTGGTAAATGTCAATCAGATCTGACTGTATGAGTAGATGGAGCAGGACCTGGTAAAGCTCACTGCAACATAGATAATAATAAGAGCAACACAGATAAAAAAAAGAGCAACACTGAGAAGTGAAGGAAGGGAAAAATGGAAGAGAGAAGAAAGAATAAAAACAGCAGAAGGTAATGAACGAAAATATCCAAAACATAGTAAGACACATCCTGGCTAAAGCAATAATTATATGAAAATATAATTTGCACTGAAAAGTGCAAATGTGAAACAGATATGAGAGACAAGAGCTAGTGTGTACTTTGAAGAATGGGACCCCTTATTTAGGACAATGAAACAAAAAACCCACTTAATAGGGGGAAGAAGCAAACCCCTCAAACCAATAATTAAATCTATTAAGATGTAAAATATTCTTCTTGAAAGTAATTGAAATAGCCTAAACAAAACACTGCATACTATATACATGCTAGCAAAGAGAGGGTTAATGTGTTTTAATAGCATGTTTTACTCCTTGCCACATCAGCATTAGAACCAGAGCATCACAAAATTACAAATTTTCCCCCTCAGAAACAAACAGCGACTTCAAATGCCTGCAGCTCTAATACTACACCAATTGAAAAGAATATTGTTGAATGCACTGTATAGCTGCATAACTGTATAGCAGCAGTGCAGACACCGAAAGCCAGGATATCTAAACCCATTTGAAGGGGTTTTTATTCCTTTTTGCCCCTGAATATTCTTCAGTCCCCTTCATAATGATTCAAACACTGTTTCTGCAATAAGCCATTCACGTCTCTGACGTGACTACAGCATCAATAAGAAAGGAAGAGGCAAACAAAAATTACTAACGATAGAAAAACAGAGAAGGAAAATAAAAACCATTGTCTAAACAGAAAGCTTTACTAATGTAACTGTGTTTAATTTAGTTGCACTGTATGAAATTAGCTGAACTGTGACTTTTTATGAAGTTTAACTAACTCAACATGATTTTTCTTTTATTTAAACCAACTTGAGGAATTTGCGCTTCAGAAAATAAAAAAAGCATAGCTTTAATGACTGCATGCATCTTTTTATTGCTTAATTAGTAGCCATTATTAATACTAATTAATTATACCAATGGAGTCAAGAAAAGGAAAAAGTCCAAAAAGCAAGTGCAGGACAAGAGAGGGGAAAAAAAGACCAAGGAAATATTAATTATATAGATTAGAGCTTCATATGGACTGCCCTTTTCCTTTTTATTTGTTTGTCTTGTAAGACAAATAGACAGCAACAAAAAGAACAAGCCTGCCTTCTGCTGCAGAACGTGAAACAACTGACTGGATATTTGTGGGCAATCAATTTATCCTTCCTGCAGTTAAAGTTTTCTTACCATTTAAATAAACAAGCAACTTTTAATTCTGTAATATGTGCTGGTAGAAAAATCAGGAAACAAGTACAGTAACAAAGTAATCAAATGGAGTGTAAACAAAGACTACTACAATAAGAAATCAGTGATACTAAAATATGAGAGATTTCAACAGCAATCTATGACAAAATATGACACACAGCGCCAACAATAGAAGCACACATTGTCAAAAAAAGCAAGAGTGAGAAGTAACAAATGAAGGCAAAAGAAAGCTAGTCCTTTCAAATGAGTGAAACAGGAGAAAATGGGGTGACTCCTGAAAAGCCACTATTTTTTGCCAAAGTCAAGCTCAAGTACTACAACACAATTAATACTCCCTTTAGATTTAAAAATGATCCTACAAGGAAACTTAAAAGCATTTTCTCAAACAGAGGCAGTTAAAAGATGCGTGCTCTCCACCTGGCTCAGAGCGTGTGCTCTGAGGCAGAGAATGTATGTACAACTGTAAAGAGCTGACTAAGCATCTGGTTTGAAAACGGTCAATACAAAAATAACCACAGAAGCACAAAGGACAAATACTTTCACTTTTAAAATTTCCCTTTCCATTAAACTGAAGACATAGCTGTTTTAAAAAAACAAACGTACTGACTGGTTTTCTCTTACATTACATTTTCTGCTGCATGCATTGCGTGCACTGTATTTGTATTAGGCAGTTAGTAGAATGTGACTTCCTAACTGAAATTCATCAGTTTCTTGCAACAGTCACAAAATAAACAAAGGCTTTTTGCTAATGAGCAAAGAGGTAGAACCCTACCAACCAACCCTTACTTGGTACAAACAGAAAGTTGATAAGGTCATGAAAAAATCTTGAGACTATGAAACAGTTATTTTTTCCATTTTTACCGTAACAAAACTTTTGTCTACTGTAGCAGGCATTACTCTCAACAGTTACTATTAGTAGCCTTAGCGTTTGGTGTGAGAGGAGGAGTGTCACTACATATTAGAATTAAAAGTATCTAGATCGGACTAAACAGTGCAAAATCTAGACCTCTCATGTCAGGTAACCTACAGACTAAAGGCACTGCCTTTACTCTCAGCACATACTCATTTTAGCTGTTGGTCTAAAATGCTTTAATTTCTGAAGTTCTGTGCAACACTGAAGCCCTATAAAATGAAATGGAGTACAAGCAACAGATTCAGCATCCTGAACGTAGTGGCCTTTTCCCATAAAGCTATAACACAATTTTAATCACACAAATTAAAAATTCAGGAATTTATATCAACCATTCTTAGGTTTCAATTACAAAGCCTGGTGGCGTGTCGAATAGCAGCATAAACTTTAGAATTTCCAGGTGAATTGTTTATTTCTTATGGCCATTATGGTAAAGAGGAGAAAAAAAAACTGCTAGTGGGCTTATTGGAACCAGTCACTGTTTTTAGACAGTGTATGGTCCTATCGTCTACGATAAATCTACTAATACAAATATGATTGTACAACAGATTATTATATTTGCCATTAGCAACAGCTGAAAGGTCTTCTTAGCTCCTGATGTGAACTTCAGGCAGGGAGGAAACAAGAAGTTCTCAGTACTTTTGTAAATAGGATTTTGATGAAGGATTGAAATTGAAGACTGGATTTCCTGACTTCTGAGTGCATGACAGTCCTCTTTTTTTGAAAGAAGAAAACCAGACTGACATTATATACCAAAACCTACTACGTTTCCTCATCATATACTATTACAAATTTTGCTTTAAAATTACAATTATGAAAATGATTTGATATATTTCAGTATTACCTTTTCAGAACACTACCATTCATCCAGAAAACTACTATACATTATAAAAAACAGAAGACAAATATTGGAGAACTCTTCCCATGATTATAAAATATAGAGACAAAATAAACTCAGAATAATCAATGCAATCTCTGAGGTCTCTCAGCTCTACACTTATGCAACATTTCATTAGGTTAGGTTTTTTCTCAAGTGTTAAAGGAAAACCAATTAAACATCAAAAGATTCCTGCTTGTCACATCAAATATACTACTCATTGGAACAGTATGCCTTATTCACTAAATACGTGTTGACTTGGAAGTCATCATGAACCACATTCTTAAGTAATTACAGCAACTGCTACAAAATACTGATTACTATTAAGAATCAGTAAGTTAAACTAAATGCACCAATTATCATAGCCTTCACTTGCCAAGAGACGCCATTCCATTAAAAGCATAGCACACAATTAAAATTTTAAAATGTAGTGTTTATTCTGTCCTTAATCATTGCTCCTCCACTGCTACCCAAGAGATATGAAGTATACTACTGCAACAACGAAAGTCTTGTGCACTGTGGTTGGTTTCTGCAAGCTACACACGTCTTTATTGCAAACAATGCTTTTCGAATAAAGGTTGCACATAAAACATCATATAAGGAATAAAAACATCATATTAGCCATGTCATTACATCAGACAGTGAAGCTACTTCTCAGCAAGATGTATATAATGTGGTTTGTTTTGTTTGTGGGATAATATCAAAAGATGCCTGGGCTTCAACTTGGTGGTAAAAGGGATAGCCTATAGTAGCTGCTACAAGCTGTAGCTGTGCATGTATTCTTGAACCCTGTCACATGGCTTAACAGATAGTCTGTTTGCTCTAACTGAAATAAATTAATAAAATAGTTGAAAATCTATTTTCAGCATCGTTTCTAACCTATGTCAACTATTGGCAATATTGCAGGTTTGGGGTTCATTTTTCTAAAAGGGCAAAAAAAATCAAAGTGGGTTTTTTTAATCTGAACATTAAATATACAGATGTGAGCATAGAGAATAAATTATACAATTTTATTCAGATTCTTTCATAATTTAATTGTAGCAATATTAAAGACTCAAAAGAGCTGGTTAACCCATTTTCTTTACATGTGAAATTATTTATCCAGTAAACTCTTAGGACTTGGTGTCATTTTATTAACTTAACTGGGATAAAAACGTAGCTATAAACACTAGGTCAAGAAGTAAAAACTTTCATGATCTAGCAACGAGGTAGCAAAATAAATCCTTTAAAAACTATCAAACAAAGCTAAAAATAAAATCAGATATAAATTCAAGTTTTAGACTGTGGTCAATTGAGGTCTAGACAAAACCCTATGTTTGTTCACTGCCTAGTCTCCAGTCTGCTCCAAGTTTGAAAAGGTAATTGAACTCAGTCTATAATTACTGGATTAGATACAGATGGGCTCTGTACATTTCAGGGGAGGAAAGAACTGTTTTGATTCATTTTATGATTGCCTGTAAGGTCAAACTTTTCAAAATGTACTTTCATCTGTTAAATGGTTTCTCAAAGTCCCAGGGGGACATCTTCAATAACTGATGTTTTAAGCAATTTGGGACTATCAGATCCAGTCTTTGAATGTAATACGCTGTCCATTTTCTAGAATTATAAATGTGCATGTAGGTTAATTGCTACAACTCGTACATATTTTCAAAACTACACTTTTTTGAAAAATCGCACGTTTTACCCAACAACTATTATGCATAAATATTTGTAGAACTATTTAGGTCTAAGGTACAGAGTATCTTTGGAAATAAGAATAAATAACACACATTAGAAACGTCTTTACACATAATGCCTTCCCATTTGTCAGAAGTTTCTGGGAATGCTCTCTTAGGACCCAATTCAACAATGTATGAATAGTCTCAATGAATTCAGTTCACTTCTTACAAACAAAAAAAAAAAATTGAGAAACGTACCTTAACAAAAAAAATCCTAAAAAGCACTTGAGAAGACTCCTCTTTTAGTACTCTCTTATTTGAGCTTTCATCCTCGCTGTCATTCACAAGAAAGAATGTGGAACAATGAGTATTAAACTTTCACCCTGCTAAGAATTTTTTGCAAAATCTTTTCTTCAGTTAAATCAACCAAAACTCTGCAGCCTGTTTCAGTACAACCAGGATTTCATCTTGCATCTTTAAATGTCTTGCTTAGTTAAAAGTTCAAATGCTCCACAAAGGATATCTAGCTCTGCTCTCAGTTAGGGACTCTCAGAGCCATTGTAATAGCGATTTAAAGCAGAAAACACACCATGCAATCAGAAGGCAATATAACAGTTCAGTTGATAGTCTTAAAAGAGGTAGGAAACTTAATTCCAAACAACATACTATTCAAGAGCTTCAGTTTATTTGCATTACAACTATCTTCTTGCTTATAAAATTCCAATAAGAAAGTATTTTTTGTTACTATGTAAGTTTGTGTTTAATCAACAACAATATCTCACTGGCAATAGCCTCAAATAGTTATCTTTGTAGGATCACACACCTATAGAGCTGTTCTGCCAGATCATTTAAGCACAATAATAAGGATAACAGGAAATGTGTTAATATAATCTCCCTATCCAAGTGTGTGAATGAAAGAGGTATAAGAGCATAGCAAGTTATCTCATGTAATTTCCACGATCAACATTTTGTTCATATTATTTCAAAGTCCTTTACATAAGGGACAAAACCTGAAGTCAGAACCAACCACCACAACACCCCAGCAGAAAGATGCATGATAGTAACAGAGTTACTCATATGCCTGGTGCCTATCTCATCAGGCTGTGCAGAACTCTTACTACAACTTACAAATCTCACTGAAAGAAGACACTTCTTCCACTGTATTTTAAGAACTGATTGATATAAATCAGTTTCTTCAAAACAGTTCAACTCATAAAATGCCTGCAAATAAAAGATGGATTTTTGTAATAGTAGCTCTTTTCTAAACATAAAAGCAACAGTAACAACTACGTACCAAAATGGTCTTTGAAGAAAACCTCTGATTCTTATTAGTGTCAAAAACAAGCACGCAAGTGTACTCAAAAGACAAAAATCCACATAATATTTGCATTATCTTCCTTCCCATATCTCTAATGGATTCTTTTAAATATATTTCTTTAAAATTGGAATAATATTGAGATTACAATTTACATAGGGTGCATATGCATATTGATCTTTATTTAAGAGCTATACAGAAAAGGTTTCTTTTCATTCATTGTAAGCAAAAAAAAGTTGTCTTCAAAAAATGTACATGCCTTATTTTCCCTACAAAATAAAATTATAAGTAGTATTTCAAGTGTATTTTGTGAACCCACAAACCACTCCTGAAACTGCTGTAATTTTTCAGACAATAAATTGTGAAGAAATGGTGAAGTAATAGCCAGACCACAGCACCATGCTTTCTGCATGCCATAACACAGAAGAAAATAAATAAGACATAAGAAGTTATACCAGGTCACATTTTACACCAACTAATTTTTTCCTTTGTTCTTCTCCTTCACATTTCGATTATGTCTAAGAAGCATTTTTCTGAATTTGCTGTACGCTCCTTTACATCATACTCAAAAACATAAAAACTCTCATAAATATTTCCTATCTATACTTTAATGAGTTCCACTGTGAGCTGATTGGAAACAACATCATTAAAAGAAATAATATGTATTCTTACAATAAGCTAGTCTCACTCACATTATGGTGTATTACTGTGTCTTTACACAAATCTTTAGAAAACAAAGAAAGGAGATAGCCAATTCATATATGTGAAACTGAGTCAGTATGCAGACTACAGCAATGTAGTATTACTTACTCAATGAATACCTCACATTAGTTAATGACTCCTTCAGTCTTTAAAAAAAAATATTTCATTCTCTTTGTACATCCATTCATCCTCTGAAACTTGTGAGGAAGAAACTAGAAAAAAACCTCATTAAAAAGTGGTTGCTTACTTTGCAGTAAGGAACTTCTGTGGTAGATAACTACATTAAGCACCCTGTTAAGTCTAATATGGCTATTCAATTTTAGAAATACTTCAACACATTGTTTCCTGTAAGTTCATTTATTATTAAAAATGAAGACAGAACATTCATACATTCACACAGTCTAAGGTCAGAGTGATCAGAGTCGTAGGTCACTGGAGCAGTAGCCTGGGATTTGGAAAACCAGTATCCAATTCTTTGCTTTCGTACAACGCAGTGTCCCTTATGTAAAACGGAATTCCTGAGCCATCCCTATGCATTAACTCCTGCATTACTTGTTGAGCACTGTATGTATTTTGGAATACATGCACTTGACCTGGAGATTTCAAGTGATGCAGAATCTACCAAATCAAGGATCAGCTGAATCACACCACAAATAACGTGTACTTTTTTCAGCACTGTATCTTATTTTTGCTTTTTCACAGGATCCATGAACAAACTGTAGACTTTTTTTCTTGGCATCACATCCCCTAACAAAATAGGATGAAAAACGTTTCTCACCACAAAGTAGATTTTTCAGAATTTAAATCATTTTTGTAGCTCTCTTCTATAAAAAGCAGGACAAAACAACCTCCCACCACTGCTGCCATGTTTCTGAAAAAGGTTGACTTCAGAACTGGACACAACATTTTGTCATTTTAGTAGTGCTATATGCTTTTCCTTTAATTGATAATTCCCTCTATGTTTCATTAAACTTACATCTTTTAAAAACTTAAGTTTCTTTATTTTGCTATTGACTTCTATGTGCAGTATTTGTTAGGAGCTGAAGAGATGAAATCATGCCCTACCATATCCACAACCAGAATTGATAAATGCCTACTTACACATGCAAAGGTAATATCACGCCCCAGAATCTTTGCATATATGTAATTCTTTTTCTAGATAGTTGAACGAGCCATGCCTCAATTTACGCCTACATAAAACAACACTTTCCCTTGAGTATCACGGCAGAAACTACAGTATGCATCACACTGTCCAGCTGAATCCACCTGAATAAAATTATATATAACAAAGACAACTGAAGAAAGGAGAATTCTAAATTAATCAAAAATTTGTAGCTGTCACTTGAAAATGGGTATGCAACAAGGTTCTGAAAGAAGAATATCCCAAGAACACACACATCTGTTTAATATTACAAGCCAACTGTCAACATCCTAAGTGAAGTTTTAATTTAATATTTTTTCTTTCTTGATGTTTTACCTTTAGCCAATGCCTCGTGAGAGTATCAGCTTTCTATAAGAAACTGTTAAATATAAAGAAATGTTATTGTAGCATGTTTATAAAATCATAGTTCGAGAACTTTTTATTTTTCCAAAGCCTGACCACAACTTAATTATCTGCAGGACATTCCAAGCTCACAATTGCAAGCTCCAGTTCCCAAGCAATTTTAAACAATATCTACTGTACAGGACATATGGTATTGCAAATACCACAACATGGTAGTGTTTCCAAAAGTCAGCATTAGAGCCTTTAGACATGGCTTTTATTTTCAATAAATATTTGTTTCCTTACTAATCATTAAATGGTTTTCATAACTATTACGTTTGTCTTTCATGCATCAGTTTGCTATCACCATTTTCTTTTAGGTGAACTAGTGATAAAAAAAGATAGATATAATGTATAACATGCCCTATGCTATACATAAAATGTCATAAGAGCAAGCAGTATGTTCCTCTGCAGCTCACAGAATGTTTTGCTGCTTTTCCAGGAAACAGTAAAACGCAAGAAAAAACACTTGTTAAACTGGAGATAAGGTAGGGGGAAAAAATGAGACCATTAGGTCAGCAAAAACTCTCAAAGGAAAGTTGGAATTTTATTTAAGCAAGAGAAATATCAAAAAATATCACATCTGTATTTTACACGTCAGTCTGAAAACCAGCAGATGATACAACACTTCTAGAACAACTCAGAACTCCAAAAGTATGTTTTCCTCCCCAAAATACCAATACTCTGTAGAACACCTTGGTTTCAACACATTGCTGACAAATTCCCCTGTGTTCCCTTTAATCAACTTTCCCCTTCTCTGGGGCCCGTTCGAGGACTAGTTTGCACTCCCCGGAACGCTGCCGCCATGGAGCTA
Organism: Steatornis caripensis; assembly: GCA_013398225.1. Classification (NCBI taxonomy): domain Eukaryota; kingdom Metazoa; phylum Chordata; class Aves; order Caprimulgiformes; family Steatornithidae; genus Steatornis; species Steatornis caripensis. The sequence continues at coordinate 343,293 of VZSC01009414.1, forward strand.
GTGTGATGAGTCCCCACCACACTCACAGATGGCTGCTGTACAACCCAGTGCTTCCTTCGCAGCTCCTCTTTTACCTGCCAGGCCTGTCATGTATTTTATTCCACTAACTCCCACAAGTCCTGCAGCAAGATTATTTCCGGTCTTCTAAATGTAGTGATATTTTACTTTCACCCATACTAAACATCTGAGGACTTACTTTTTTTCCCCTGCATTAAAAAAAAAAATCATTGAATGACCATATTAGAATTCTAATTAGAATATTACTCTGTATTAGAGCTCTAATAAACTTCCAATACAAACCAAGATCGCTTTTTTTATTTTCAACCACAGACCAACGTAATGTTTAAGAGCTTCTTGATATCCTCACAGAACCTCCACCAACATTCACTTGAAACCCATTTCACACTTGCTATCCAACTGAGACATGGAGAGGTGGGAAACACCAGCTAGATGCATCTTGTACTACAGAAATGAAATATTCAATTTAGAATCAGTGAGATTACATCCACATTCAAAACTGTTTAGAAGTCAAAAAAAGGAAATATCCAGTGGGAAACATCAAGCAATCTATTAATAGTGGAAAAGCAAAGATTGAAAAGAAGCTGGATTACATTTAGCTGTATCTGGTTTTTGGTTTGTTTGTTTGTTTTTCAAGTTTTGGACAATACTTATGGAAATGGAATAGATTTAAATTTGAGTAGATGCAATACACCCACTTTTCTATTGCTCTCACCACCCTCCATCAAGGGGGAAGGCAGAGTCAGAATGAAAGAGTAAAAAGGGACAACACACACCTGAAGGCTGGTACCTGATCACTATAAAATGCAATTTTTGGGCAGACAGAAAGCTTTGACACACCACTCTGAAGCCAGGAAACTTACATTTTGAAGAAAGCATCCATCATTTAAAATTCTATGCAATTATATCACACTGTAATATTTTCAACACTAAAGAACATTTTCCCCAAATTGCTGGAAATGATTCATACCTCCCATTTTCACCCTTTAATTGCTTTCACTGCTGAAGCGATTGTACCAGGTTTTAGTACTTGCCAGTATAAAAAAATATTTTCAAGCATAGTGGTATGAAGTTTCAGAGACAGAGCACATAATTATATAATCTTTCACTGAAAAATTATATCCTTTTGTCTATGGTGAAACACACAAAACCTTAATCGACTCATTACCAAAAATCACAAGGAATCAGCTCAACATTACAGCAATAACTAATCCCGATGACCAAAACCAGCCTCAATTAGTAAAACCACAAGTGTCAGTACTACTCACTGAAAGCAATTTGTAATCGATTTTTGTGAGAAGTTGCAAAATCTTTATGCTTCGAAATAGCTGTTCCCTGAGATTAAAACTTTTTTGCTGATCATACGTGAAGCATATCTACCACCCTATATTACAATGTCTCCCCATTTTATTAATATTTCAATACTCTTCAGAGTTCAAAGCAATTAACATGTGTGATTGACTCAGAAATTCTGTTGACTAATCGTCACAGAATCATAGAATGGTAGGGGTTGGAAGGGACCTCTAGAGATCATCTAGTCCAACCCGCTTGCTAAAGCAGGTTTGCCTAGAGCAGGTTGCACAGGAACACGTCCAGGCGGGTTTTAAATGTCTCCAGAGAAGGAGACTCCACAGCCTCCCTGGGCAGCCTGTGCCAGNTGATCAGATCTCCTCTCAGCCTTCTCTTCTCCAGGCTGAACAGACCCAGCTCTCTCAGCCTTTCCTCGTAAGAGAGATGCTCCAGAGAAGAAATCTCCTTAGTCTAGATGTAGCAGAAGCTTACAGAAGTAGTATTTCTCAAATGTCCGAGAATACCCCTGTCTACCTAACTAAACAAGCAGGATACACAATGCACACAGAAAATGAGAATGGCAAGATACTTCGAAGAGTCATGGGTAAGTTCTTCTCTAGGCTACTCTTCATCAAACTTGTCCTATTTTCAAAATATAGAAGGAAGAGCATCAGAAGCTTAAAGTTACTAATGTAAGGAGAAATAAGCCTTATTTTGGCCTCACTGCTAATACCTGGAAAAATAAATCCCAACAGTTAAATCTCTAACAAATCACATTGATAGCCTTTTGAGTCTGCTTATTTTTAAGTTCATTTCTGTCCCAAGCAAGAGATTGTATTTTTTAAAATATAAATACAGAGTTCAAAGCTTCTAGCGATGACAGTAAATCAAAGTAGTCAAAACAACGAGCTGTTCTTGCTCCAAAAATCTTTGATAAAAGAACTCTGAGAAACACAGTAAAAAGCATAAATGCATCAATTAAATTCAGTAACCTGTAAGTATTAAGTTTCATTCTTGCTCTTCCTTCTTCCATTTCCCTTCCTTTCTTTCCTATTTAGGTGTATTCTGTCATAACCTCCATATCATTTCCTGGTAGTATTTTTTTTTCACCCATATTTCTACCTCTCACATTAGACTGTCTCTTCTCCAACATACATCATTCAATTTTCTTCCAGCTAAGCCTGCTCACTTTCTGTTGTCTTTCTCTTCCATTGTCTCTCTCCAGCTTTTCAGAAGCCACAGGACCCACCACCCTGCCCCTAGCCTGCCTTTCTCCTTCTTCAGATGTCATGCTAATGTAACCTATGTTTGAGAAAAGAAGGAGGCTACATACATGTAATAAACCTCAGCTTTCTTCCACTTTCATATGCACCACAAACTTCCATAAATTTTATCCTTATTTGTGGCAAGATGACAAATCAAGAACTCACAGGAGGTGTCAGTTTAATGGACAACCATTGCCAGGAAAAAGTTCACAGTGACCAGCTACATGATATAACAATTCCTCCAACAACTGTAAGTCAGGAAAGAACCTCCCACAATCAACCTGGAAGGAGGTGAGGTGAGGACGAAGACATCGTCCTCAAAATGGGAACTGCAGCCTTAGATACTTTTGGACTCCACAGCACCACATGAGGTCCAGTTAGTCAAAACAAAACTAATAGGCAACTAAGGAAAGTTGTCTCCCAAGCCAACTTTCAATCCTGCTATTCAGTTATATTCAGAAAATAATTCCCATGGAGTTAAGAATGTACTTAAAAACAAACAAGCAAAGCAGGGAGTGACAATGACAGACATTTACACAGACATTTCCCAAAATCTAAGAGTTCATAACTCTTCCCCCAAGGCCAAGCTATACCCTCACCACTGTTACTGATGTGAGGTTTGCTAAAATGAGAAGCATCACATGGGGAACATTAGTGATTTGGCATTTAATCCTATTGCATTAAACAAGGTCAGCATTTCATTCCTCTCCAAAAATCTTTAGGAAAAAAAAAAAAATCTTTCCTCTGCTATTTTCTTAACCAGCTTTTTCTGTGTTTCTCTACTAATTACAATTATCAACTTCTTTCCCTTCCATCTCTCAGGCTAAATTTCTTCTCTAACACAGATGAAGGAAATGAGAAGTAAGACAACAAATGATCATAATAAAAAACTAACATTAACCATAATTTGCAGAGGGGAAGAGATAAATCTGAAATATTAGAAAGCAATACACCGTAACTCCCTATTTGAAAAAGTATCATTCAGAATCTTATTTTCTGCCTAGAAAATGGAGGAGGGAAACCCATGTGCATGTAAACAAGTACAAAATGCAGCACCATCACTGAACTTCGAGGAAAAAAGTAACTGCTCATAACTGTACATGGGAGAAGTCAGAATTAATTCTCATTACCTCAGCTATGGGCCCAATTTATTAGAACTCACCTCTCATTAAAAGTGAACTGCAATATCACTTGCTGTCCAAAATTTGGCACAGTCATTAATTTCTAATAAAGTCTATAATTGGCTGTATCATAAGCAGTATACATCAGCCTTGCATCCAAATAGTCTCTCATGGGAGTTATTCTTATGTAATGAGTAGAGTCAAAATGATTGTATAAACTAACCTTAGTAAATCATGTTAGAATTTTTTGGTTTGAGTATAAAACCAAAAACATTAAAGCACACTACTTCAACAATTTTTGGCCATTTCCCTCATGGCACTGGTTAGTATCAGCTATTCAACTACAACGTAAGTAGCTCACTATATGACCATGCAGTCTTTGATGCACTGCCACGGATTTTAATGGTACCACTCTCAGACATGGAAGTTTTCAGGTTTAAGCCCCATTCAGGTCTATTCTAGACCTGGCAAATACACGTCCCATCCTATTAAAAGTTAATATAGCAAGCTGGCTATGTCATTATTTTGGATATTTCTCACTCTTTTAAAAAGCTTAGATACAATTTGATATGTTCTGGAGACACCAACCTGAACTTAACTCAGAACGAGCAGTATAATAACTACTGACATATTCCAATAAAACGTTTAATACTCAGCATTTTTACTTTTGTGTACCTTTTACTTCTAGAACAGGGATGGTGTTACTCCCTGCATCAGCAGACTGGTACCTGCCTACCACCAAAGCTACCATCTATCTGAAAGTAGGCAATGGAAAAGCCTGTGGGTTTCCCAATCTGCAAGCCAACCCTTTCTTCTTATGACATTAAAATGGTATTAAACTCAAGGAATCCTTTGTTTGAAATCTAGATCTAATCATCTACTAATGTTTTTCAAGCTTTTTTTGATTTGTAAGCCCCTAGAAATATTCCAGTGAGGGTGCAGACTTGTCTTTCTCTACCTAGCGCTGTGTACTGGCTACTGATTATACACCGTAACCAGACCAATTACACAATTTTGGTGGCTGAATTTTGTTCTTGGTACCTCTCCAAACAATCCTGAATAATCTGAAAGGGATCAGAAAGTATATAGGTTTAAAAACACTCACTTTTAATCATGCTATGTCAATAATTATGTCATGCTATTCAAGGTGGTCCTTATGGTCAGTCTGGGGGATCGGCTACTGGTTTGGGCATTCCCCATGCTTTTTTTGGGCTTTATTAATGCAGTGACAGCAGCAAAGATTAAACCATTGTAAACACCATATACAAACCCTCCTACCTCTTTTTTTCTCCTACAAGAATGCACTAAGTACCAAACTGTGCAAAGATGCACAGTAAGGTCCCATGTTTCAGATCAGGACAAAACATCAGCTCTCCATCTCTTCTAAAAGCAATGTTATTTTGAATTATCCCATGGGCTGCATCCAAACAATGAGGTACATTCTTATGCAGGTATGCATGAAAAGCTGTTTTCGTCTGAGTATGTGAAATTAAAAAAAGACAGCCAAACAAAAAAGCCATCATTAACCTGTGTGGAGCCAGGGCAGTATACTACAAAAGTCCATTGGTCTCGTAATTAAAAGGTTTGCTCAAAATTTATATTCAATGTCATTTGTTCTGGCTTTCACAAGAACTAGTTCTGGAGACAAGTTTTACGTGGGGATCTTTCCTTCTCATTACATATTTGTAAAGAGCAGCTGAACATATTTTTGAAGTGAATATTGGCCTATCATACCAGTTTTTCTGAAGAATCAGTTAATCATCCTACAGAACCCATACACAGAAGTTATATGAACAACAGATGTTGTAGCTTCATGAATCTGGCATCCTTATGCGTTCAACAGCTTCAAACACAGACATCTGATCATTCTGAAATTTTGCATTTAAAGACTTAGAAACGTTTAACCTTTCAAATTTTCCATTCTCAAGGATATGTTTCCAGATATGTCTGGTATTGCTTTTGAAGAATTCCTGCTTCAGTACTTCATTTTTTAGCTTTATGCAAAACTTTAAAGAAGAAGAGAATCTCCCCAGCAAAACACAAAATTTCATTCATGGCTGCCATCAAGCCCACCATGAAATCCTCCTTGACCATTAATTTATCTTTATTTCTATTAGTAGGCTATATCAGCCCTGATTCCATTTCTCAAAACACATATTGAACAGTCAGCAGTGATAAAAAGTTCTCATTCCTTCAATATTTTCAAATAACTAAAATAGAAGCACGTTTGACAGACTATATTCCCAATAGATCATACTTGCCATAAAAAGAAACAGGAAAGCGTTAAATAGGACAATCTTACAAAATCTAAGACAGAATTTCAAGTGCACCTTCCAAAACTGTCAATCTTTTGAAATAGCCAAAATTGCAGGTTTAAAACAACAGTAAAGCTGTGAACAAGTGTCACAAACTGGGCCTATGCTATATCGGAACTACAATTTTTTTTTTATTTAAATACTTTTGCTCTAATCCTTAAAATTCTTCAATCACTTAGCACATTAACTCAGCTTAATCTCAAATCTGATACCGTATCAAAGAACTAATGCATTGGGTTTGCATGGCAAGTTTTTGGTAGCAGAGGGACTAGCAGGGGTGGCTTCTGTGAGAAGCTGCTAGAAGCTTCCCCCATGTCCGACAGAGACAACGCCAACCGGCTCCAAGACAGAAGCGCTGCTGGCCAGAGCCAAGCCCATCAGTGACGGGGATAACACTCAGCACCTCTGTGATCATGTATTTAAAACGAGGGGAAAAAAGTTGCTGCACAACAACTGTAGCTGGAGAGAGGAGTGAGAATCTGTCAGAGAAACAGCCCTGCAGACACCCAGATCAGTGAAGGAGGAGGGGCAGGAGGGGCTCCAGGAGCCAGAGCAGAGATTCCCCCAAAGCCCAGGGTGCAGGCCATGGTGAGGCCGGCTGTGCCCCTGAAGCCCGTGGAGGTCTATGGTGGAGCAGAATCCACCTGCAGCCATGGAGGACCCCACGCCGGAGCAGATGGATGCCCAAAGGAGGCTGTGACGCTGTGGGAAGCCCGCGCTGGAGCGGGCTCCTGGCAGGACCTGTGGCCCCACGGAGAGAGAAGCCCACGCTGGAGCAGGTTTGCTGGCAGGGCTGTGACCCCGCAGGGGACCCACACTGGAGCAGTCTGTTCCTGAAGGATTGCACCCTGTGGGAGGGACCCACGCTGGAGCAGCTTGTGAAGAACTGCAGCCCATGGGAAGGACTCACGTTGGAGCAGTGCGTGGAGGGCTGTCTGCTGTGGAGGGACCCTATGCTGGAGCAGGAGCAGAGTGAGAGGAGCCCTCCCCTGAGGAGAAAGGAGCGGCAGAGACAACATGAGATGAACTGACCACAACCCCCATTCCCTGTCCCCCTGCCCTGCTTGGAGGGACAAGGTAGAGAAAATCCAGAGTAAAGTTAAGCCTGGGAAGAAGGGTGGGGGGAAGATGTTTTAAGATTTCGTTTTACTTCTCATTATCCTACTCTGATTTGATTATTAATAAATTAAACTAATTTCCCCAAGTCGAGCCTGTTTTGGTAATTGGTGAGTGATCTCTCCCTGCTCTTACCTCGACTCACGAGGCTTTCATTATATTTTCTCTCCTGTGTCCAGCTGAGGAGGGGAGTGACAGAGCCCCTTTGGTGGGCATGTGGCATCCAGCTAGGGTCAACCCACCACAACTATGTAAGCCTGTAAAAGTATGATGAAATGCAAACTTTAACATCCCTGCATGCTACATTTTAAATAGCCACGTCACTGTAAAAGTCTAAGGAAAAAAAATATTTTAAAATTGCTGCTTTTGTTTGACCAAAAAGCACTAACATATACATAATAGATTCTAACGGTCTTTTATAAATTGCAAGCAATTTAGAAAAGTCTGTCACTGTTATTATGCCTTTCCTGTAGGGAATCCCTCAACAATAATTTCTTACCTGGTCCTAGTCAATATGTAACTGATCAACAGGTGGAAAGATGCCAAAAACATTCACCATACACACAGCATCAGTCGTCTTTCATTACACATCAGACAACCCAATAGTTGTAAGATGCAGCTGACGACTGAAAAAAAAACCCCAAACCAAATAAACAAGGATGGGTCAATGCTGGGACAAAAAAAATCCTTTCAAAAGTTCACGGCTATAACATTCGTCTTTGATTTAGATGAGCATCCATAGGCAAACAGATCAGTTTTGTCACAGTTTAACAATATCACCAGCAACAGCAGTCTCTGCAGCTACCATTACAATGGTTTTAGACAACTGTGTAACATTCTTGTGTTCCCAACTTAGTCTCAAATAGAAAAACCTTCATCAGTGATACCGTATATCTGGGTATAAAACAGCCAGCTTCAAACAAACACAAAATGGTGAAGTATTTTTTGCTGACTAACACAAAATATCAAGAGTACACAAAACGTATCCTCCCATCTCTAATTCAGTTTCCCCACACAATATTGGTACAAGGCAAAGCTCTTATATTCCACATTCTCTGTGTCTACTTCAGTCCACCTAAAAAATCATACTAAGTTTGAGAACATAAAACTGGACTTTATAACTGTACCTCCCAGCTGCAGTGAAACTTCACCATTAATACAGAAGCCCACTGTACAGACACAGAGCCTTCTTAGGCAAGAAAAATAAAATTCCACAAAAAACAAGGAACTATTATAACTTTGCCAGTTTCTTCTCCAAATGCTAAAGTACCTTCAATCTTTCTTCTTAAACACCACTAAAGGGTCTGTCTATGAAGAGGACAAAAAAAAAAGTAAACACTTCCACAGTCTTCAGATCCTACAGCAAAATTCATAGTCCTTTGGGGCT
>VZSC01009414.1:355909-382788 GCA_013398225.1 Steatornis caripensis
CCGGGCAGCTGGTGCTCGAGTTTGGGAGAAGCGTTTGCCGCCTGCTTTCCCGGCTCGGCTCATCTCCTGTCAGCTCGCGTAGGCGCCGAGGCGGGAGCGCTGGGGCAGGGCTGGGCTGTACACGGCTCCCCCGCACCTGGCTGCCGCCTCCCCATATCTAGTAGCAACTGTGTGGGATGAAAGTGATGTTGCAACAAAACTTCGACGTCTAGACCACCCCGCTATGGCGTCGTGGCAGGTGTCGCCAGGTGGTGCTGTGATACGCAGTCTCCCGAGTTTTTAGCTCGGCAATTTAGTCATGGGAAGACAGGTTAAGTAGTGTTGCTTGATACCTGTTAGTTGACCTGCTCTGGGATCTGGGATTGGTGCTGGTGTGAGAGCCCCCTAGGAAATGGTCGCATGTGGGTGTGCCCTGATTACGTATCCCTGAGCTGTGTAGGTGGAGCAACTGTGTTACACCTGGAACGGGCAGCGATGGTTTCTTCTCCACCAGGAAGCTGACCTCCGAGGCCCTCCGACATGCTGCCATCCAACGCTGGGACAGGATCGCATGGGCACTGAAAGATGCATCACACAGTCAGTTACAATACAGCGCTGTTTGTAATCTGGTTCTGAAGAAAGCTTTGTGAAATAACCTTTGTTATTGACGCAACTTTATTACCATGTTCTGTGCAGTAGACTAGCTACATGAAATTGCGTGGCACGGAGAGTAAAACTTCTGTCCAAATAACCAGTGGTGGTGGTACGTATATATGCATATACGTATATATTTGCCATATAATAATCTGGGATCCCACAGATACCATGTCATTTTTAACTGTGCTCTCGCTGACTAGAAGCACGTTCCCTGAGAAAGTCTCCAAAGAACACAATTTCAAAATCCTGCCTCTCCCCAGCGGATTGGAACTTAATCAACCACAACTATTTTTCCCAACTACTCCAGAGTATTAGGATTTCTTCCCTTGTTGACTACTGCTCTGCTTTCAGTTCAGTTCTCATCAGTTCAGCCTTAGCTGTAGATTAGTGTTCCCTTCATAGTTATATTGTGATTAGTGTTTGTTCATACTTTGTTATTATTGTTCTATTTTAAATTGTGTATTTATTGTGGTATGGATATGTGTTTCTGATTAAAGGAATAAACTGTTTTAAGTCCCTGTCCTCGGTGCTGGATTTACCATAAAAATATAGTTAGGGTATTAAAAAAGTGGACAATGAAGGAGATTAAACTTTTCATTCCAGGCATGCCAGCAGTATTTGACTGAACCTCAAGCCAAGTGCATTTGCTCTTTCAAGATTAAGAAATTCAGTATAAAGATACTTTAGCGAAGGACATATTTAGTAAAGCTATGTGGAACTTACACAGAGTAAATCAGATACTTTCAGGTAAGTTTCCTATAAATTGGTTGTTTTAATTTTCTTTGTGTTACCAAAACCAAAGGAAGCACACTTCATAAAATTCCAGGAATGTCTTGATCACACCGACACCCTCAGTCTGAAACTCCCTGAAGACACTTCTGAGACACGTTTACCAGTGGTAGGTGATGGGGTAGTTTTAATATGCCGTGGTTCTGCCATCCTTACCGTAACTAACGCCTCACTCCACAAACACGTTATTTCACAGGCACTTGCACAGGGAACTTCTTGCCAATAGAAATAAGAAATCTACAGCTTGGCCCGCGGTACTATGCTCCTGAAAATGTAGGTGATAGAATTAACCTCTGAATTAATCTCTGGTTTTATGCATATTCAGTTATATAGCTTGTTCCAACAGCTAATGAAGCTAACATTTAAACTCCCTTGAATTATTCCCATTTAAGTGGGCATCGGATAAGAATCTATACATTTTTGCTATTAGAGTGCTGCTTTTTTACATTTAAACTGCAGAAATATGAAAGTTATTTTGAAATCTTGAACTTCACCTTCCCTGCCTGCTTTTAGAAAAAACAACTGATTGGTGCCTATGTAATGTTATAATTTACTCATTTTCTAATGGAAGTTAGGTACTTTAAAATAACTGGAATACTCTGTACATTTTTGGATGAAAAAAGAAACTACAGTTCATTAAAACAAAATAAATTTTAACAGACATGCTATAGTTTGCCTCCTAACTTTGCAAAGATTTATACACATACTAAACCACTGTGAATACTGTGAATACTCCCATTGAGGTCAATGGAACCACACATGGCACACGCAGTTAAGCACATAACCCTTTTACTGGATCAGGACCTTAGCTGCTGGAAATTCTTTGGGAGCAAGATCGTATCTTTATTTCTTCTTTTACTTATTTATTTGTGCTTTATGTATGTGACCCATAGTTACTGAAAAACACTCCAAAACAGGAATAGTAATATTATACAACCAATTCTGAACCTTAACAGTCTTAAAACTTCCATTTGGGCATGAGGAAATAAACAGAGATACACTTTAAAAGAACTGCAGTATTAAAATTCCATATAGCTGATCTCGTCTGTCAGAAGTGGACTGAACAGTGAATCTGGCAAAGGAAAAAGTTAAAGTACCTTTTTAATGTGAAAGAAGGTTGCTCAAATGGTCCAGCTCATTAGGTATATAATACCCAGGGCCTCTGCTGTAGAGATAAATAGATAGCTTTGAAGATTACAACTGCTTTAAAATCAGTTGCTAAGAACTGGTGCCCAGAGCTTTTATATGAACTTGATCCTAGCTTCCTGTATACAGTAACTGCATCTACTCAGCAGTTATTTGCACTGCCACAGCCACCTTGTTTTGAAAGTTTAAAGCTTACTTTGGAGCAGATAGGTTTCAATATTACATGCTGGAGCTTCCTGTAATTGCTAAAAAGACTAACCTTGAAATTTAAGATTTTAAGGTTGGAGTAAAATTCCGTAACACATACAAAGGACTACAGTCCCACCACAAGCAGTGCCGGTAAATCTGTAAGAACGCATGCACTGTGCACTCAGTCATGCCTCAGCAAGAGCATGTCTAGAAGAGGAGGAATTAGGAGCCTGCAAACTGAAACAGTTTTGTGTGCAGTGTGAGGACAGCATGCTGATCATCAGGTCTTGGTGTACCTGCTTAACAGGCATGACTGCTAAAATGGCCGGGACAAACTTGCCAGTGAAAAGGAGTCCATGTTTCCCTGTGGTTATCCATCAGTGTGCCCATTAAAGAGAGGCCGGTGAGGTTCGTCTCCACTCAGAGACAGGTAACTCCTCAAATTCTAATTTCCTTCTGTGTGAGAGGTAGACAAAAGGGATAAAGCTCCTGAACATCTTCCCTTCCAATGCACTCCACCTACAAAAGTCCTAATTTGGCATGGACAACAGAAACTACATGCAGTCCATTTTATACAGTCCATATTTTTTCTGGCATAAACCCAGAAACTTTCTTTATGTGATAGTAGTGTTGCAAACAAAAAGAAAATATCAAAAGGAGGGCAATTTGCTTACAGTGCATGTTTGTAATCGAGATAAATCAAATGGGAGAAGCTGCATTTGATGACTGTTTAAACTTCAAGCCAATAGCTTGCATGCTTACTGGCTTAAACTCAAAGTAAATACCACAACTTTGTAGATGTGTAAAGAAATCTTCTTTGGTGTTTAAAAGTAGGATTGCAAGACAGTACAACCTGTACAAAGGAAGTATGGTCACTGTGTACGATGAAACAAAGGTTTGTGGAAAGAATCAATATGAACTGCATATCTATAAGGAACTTGTGTTGTCTGTGGCAACAAATATTGACTGCTAGAGACCAGTTCAATTGGCAGTACCGTCAAGGTTCTGTTATTCCTCTTGAAATTAGACCATCATGCCAAAATTTACACCAAAAAGAATCTAAAAAAATAGAAACCCCTCATGTAAAATACGTTTTTGCCATAAAATATATCATATATATGATGTCTAACAATAGAAATTCAGGGAAAAACTGATCACTTGATTTTCCGACTGTTCAGAATCCTATTTAATTCTTAGAGACATTATGTATAAAACCATTCTTTAGTTGTAATGTAAATACTAACATGGTATATGGTATCCAAACTACATCATCGAAGAAGAGTGTGTGTGTGTGTGTGTTTATTCATTAAGCTTGAACTATGGAAATGTTAACGATCTGGCTACTGCATGCAAGAATAATTCTCAGGAGTGCTGATTCTTCCTCATGTAAATAGAAACACTCTTCCTGCCTTTGGACGTCATATGTAAAAAGCAGGTGAAATTCCAAGTGAGGAAGAAAATCATAGGTTTTCATCGGAAAAAAATTACCTTATAGACAATGTTTTATAAAAAAGAATGACTTGGGTTATATACTTAACCTATGGACTGAAATAAATGTTATTTTCCAAAGCAGCAGACTTCAGAGGGTAAAATATTCAGTTCTTTGCTCATAACTCAAACTGTAAACCTGCAGATTTGTGCTTATCCTACAAAGCTTTGTATCTCATAGTACAGTGTGTATTCAGGGGTTTTGTCCTTACACTACTGCTTCTTGATTGATCTAACCGCAGCAGTAGTTACAGCAGATGTCTTTGTGCAACTAATAATTCTGTTTGCTGCCAGTGTTTTAAGCAGATTATCATCTAACTTGGATAGTACCTGACTAGTAGACCCAAAGCAATGGTAGCTAAGAGGAAGCCTAGAATCAAAGCCTTGGGTCAGGTTCCCCAAAGGCAGTTTGGAGCCTAACTCATAAGGAGATCTGAATTGCATTCAAAGTGTTTCTGTATCACTTGATTTCAGTGAGTTTTTTGTGTCAGGGCTCACCAACAGCCTTGACTGTCCCTGACCAGCCTTCTCTGGGGCATCCCTCATGCCCTCCCTGTGGGCTGATGTCAGGAAGGTGCCCGATGCCCCGGGCTGGGGGTGCCCCTGTGTGCCCAGCTCCCCTCACTCTGGGGCAGCAGGACAGGCTCCACTGGTGAGGCCCTGCTCTGCCTGCTGTGGTCTTGGAACCATCTCCCTATCCCTGAGTGAGCAGCTGGTCCTCGCTCTGCCCTAACATTGTGCATCTAAATATCATTATCACTGTCATAATTAGAACAAATAAGGCCAGTAATACGTATGGCAGTCATTTCCCACAACCAGAACGTAAGCCTGGAAAAAGTCAATAGAGACAGTGTTCTTTGTCTTAAATTTTGCTGAAGAGTTTTTAGCTCGTTCAAAGTCTCTCTCCTCTGAGAACTTCCCATACCCTCCTAGAGTCTTGCAGACTGGGTGGTTTCTTCTGTAAAGCTCTGCAGGAAAAGAAAACAGCTGGCACTTACACAAAAAAAATTGCTCTTCTGAATTCTGCAGAGACACTACCGCAGAGACTCAGAAAGTCAAACTGTTCTTTCTCATTTCTTCAACAACATCAGCCAACAGTTGTCTAAGAATTTGAAAAAGAACCTTGGCTTCTACAAGGTCATGCGTTGTCTACCAGGCAAAAAGAAAGAGCAATAAAAATGGAAATACGTGTTTAAGAACAAAAAAATATGCGCACAGTAACAACAAGCATTGTTTCCCTTATGCTTGGATAATCTTAGTAGATGGTTGATAAAACGTCTGGATTCCTTTCTAATTTTCATCAGTGAAGTCATTTTTGAGAGCAGCCACTAAAATATTAGCAAGATAATACAGGAAATCTTGCACTGTCACTATGCTGAGCTGTTATTTTTCATGTGCCTTGAAAACATTATATTTTAGTCTCCAGTGGTGGCATGCACATCAAATGTATTAAAAAAAAAATCATGAATGAAAAATGTATTCAGACCTTCTAAGACCACTGATTTTGGAAATCTTGAAAAAAATAGTTGAGCTTACACTCAGACCAATTCTGTGTTGCATGTACAAGAATTCCACATGTCTCTGCTGCAACATTTGCAGACTTAACATATTCTACAATTTAACATACTGCTATGTGAAGAGCTTCTTCATTGAACATATGAAGGCAGTTAGAAGAATGGGAGTTTAAGAATGAGAAAAGAAATACAATGAGCTTAGAGGAAAGAAGAAAAGTGGAAGAAGAGATGCAGATAAGGTCTATACCAATTCAAATCTTACAATAAATTCAAGATGGGAGCAAAATGTAATGTAATGCAAAAAAAAAAAAAAGCTTAAAACAAATATGGGACTGGAAGGTCTTGGGGCAGGGCACAGACAACTCCATGTAGTTGAATTTTAAGAATTGTGAAAATATATATAGTAATAAGCCATTTGAGACAAAATGAGCCCTTTGAACACTCTCTAAATGGCACTGATGAATGTTAAGAGGCAGCTTTGTTTAAGCACAGGAATGTGCAGAAGTTTTAGGTAGAGCTTGGTTTAGTGTCTAGTACATTCACAACCTAGTTTGCTGCTCACAAGCTTCCCTAAGCAGACAAGACAAAGGAATCTCAACACAGAGTTCTTACAAGTATAATTTAATACAGGTAGTGAAGAGAATGAATATCCGTAACAACTACATATGTGACTGTCAGCCTATGGGGCCTTAGAAATGGGATGCAGTGAGCACAAACCAGACAGGCCTGGAGTTTGCACACCACTGCCCACTGTATTGGATGCAAGAGGATTTGGCTTGACAGTATATATACAAAAAATACTGTATATGTGTGATGCTTAGATTGTCCCGCAGTCTTTGAGTTAATGGCAGTGAGCAGAGCTAAAAGTATATATGCAAGAGATCCTTTAGAAATTCCCCAAGAAAAACAATGTTGATATGCCCACTGTGAAAAGAGTAGGAGAGAGGTTGAAAATAAACACTTTTCAGGAACCATCCTACTATGAAGACTGAAAAGCAGTGCAGACACAGCAGTTCCCCATAGTATAGTCCAGATTAATTTTATTTCCCAAGGTTCATGGATTTAGGAGTGAACCAAACCTAGGTACTCTCTAAAATCCCAACCCCTTAATAAAATTGGTGAAGAAAAAAATCCATTATAAAATATTAAGATGAACTTCAGTCATGGAACACAGTACAGAGCATACTAATGTCTTGCATTAAAGAGGAACTGTGTTTAAATGTGTTCTTCCAGTGATTCCGTGTTAACATACAGAAGTAATGGTGAAGTGGCCCTTACAAGAGGATGGGTAGAACAAAAATGCAAAAAGTGTAGAAAAAATAAAATGTAAAAAGAACAGAATGTTCTTAATGTTAAAGAAATATTTTAAAGGAGAAGAGGAGATTAGAAGGAAAGAGCTTCTCTGAAGTTATTTACAGACAATGGTATAAGAAAGGGAATTGTGAAATATGGACCATTTTTGTTCAATTTTCTCGTAAGAAACTCAGATCCTGGTGTGTACATAACAATCCATGATGGTTGGACAGGCATTGAATTTATGTTATTATAAGTGCTTTAAAAGTAAAAGAGGAAAAATCAAACTGGGATTTTCATGCTGTTTTATTTGACGTTAACTGCAATGACTAACTGATATGTCAGAGAAACAATATCTTTCTCAATGCCGGAGTGCTCCCCACATTTATAGGGTCAGAAATAACAATAAGTCAAATCAAAGATATTTCTGTTGTTGGGACTTGATTCAGGCCCAGCATACGTCACTAGAGATCCTACAAAGTCTTTGCCAAACCCCCAAGGGCTTGGAGTAATTCCATAGCTCCATTCTGACATTTCTGAGGTTGGGCAATGGCTCACTGTCTGCTGAATATCGTGCAGATTAGCAGTACAGTGGTTTGCCATAGTGGCTTTCACAAGAAATAAAGCACCAGTAAAGACACCAAATTAATTGACACTGTAGTACTCAAAATTAAGTTCTCTTTAGTTCTATTGCCTATGACTTTAAGCTTATGTATGTTCTCACAATAGTTGCCTAGTTTTATGACAGCTAAGCTCCCCGAACTTTTTAACGGCCCAGTTGCACAAAGCACTGGTGTGGGTACAAGGGAAGGGATGGGAACAAACAGCTGTGGGGAGTGGGGGCAGGGCACGGCGAAGTAAGGGTGGAAAGGGACTGCAACAGCCTTAGCTTATATTGGTTTATTCTGTCAGTGAACAGAACCAAAAAAGAAATCAGCAAAAATAAACCAGGCAGACTAGCTTCATAGAGAACAATTTTACTGTCGTTTGTATCAGCTCGATTTAGTAACTCCACAAAGCTAGTGGAAGAGACATAGAAAATACAGTGCCTGACTCTATTCTTGCTTATCTTGGTAGAAGCAGGAGTTAAACTTGATGTAAATAGGTGTTACAGCACTTATAGCATGTTTACAGCCTGTATAGCAGCACTGTATAGAGATCCCTCAGCTGGCTCCAAGCAGGCTAGCATGTCCACAGCATACTGGATTCAGTGCACTGAATGCTTTCTGCCAGGTTGTAATCATATCCCCTTAGCCTTTCAGGTTAGACTTGCACAAAGACATTATTATTGCTATACAGAATGTACCTTACCTGATAGCGTCTTAGAGCCAAGTTGTTCTTTTCATGTTGATGACTGAGAGTCAGTGTCTGGGCTTTCCTAGTCGTCTGTCTTTTTCAACGGATGAACCTCCTCCAGTTTAGACCAGAAATTCTTCTTGTTAGTCCCTAAGGGGAAAAGAAGGAAAGAATTGATACTTCTTAGTTGTAAAGAATCTTGAAGTTGGCACACAGTCTCAACACATTCTCTAGCATGCCATTCATTCTAAGGGACATCTGCGATGGATGAGATGCATCTTCTTGCAGTGCCTATTTTCACAATCTAGTTTAGACTTGACTTTCAGCTTAGACTGGGCATCTAGTTTCAAGGCAGATGATTTTAGTTTAGGTGAATGCAATCTGTCTTATCATGGTTCTTCCTCTGATAAAAATGGAATATACCAATATGAAATGATTCAGTACTTCCTTGGGAACACTGGAGGGAGCTCACAGAAAGAGACAGGGAAAAAAGAGAAAAGGTGGCAAGAAAGAGAAGTTGTTCCAGTTATGTGAAAAGTTACGTGAATATTTACACCTATAGATTTCATTTAATTTCAGTCTTTCTACAAACATAAGAAAGAGGTATTTTTGTTTATATTAAATGCCGGTAATTTTTCTTTGTATTTGTATCCTGGCATTATTGTGACTTTCTGTTTCGAACACCTATATTTAGAAAACATACATAACAGGCCTTTTCTTTTTCATTTAAATTTATGTTTATGTGAGTTCTCTTGTTTCTGTTCACTTGGCTTCATGCTCTGCAGTCTGATATTTAATCTAAAATGAGGGAGAGGGACTTTGGCAAACTGTAGTTATACATCCCCTAGGAAAATACCATCATCTTCAGTGAACACAATATAATGAGGAGGTGTCCTATTACATAATTGAGGAGGCATTGTCTTTTATATGCATTCTGGTTCACTTTTCACACTAAATTAATCTTAATAAGCATCTGCTTTGAGTAAAGAGGGTTTTGTGATATTTCAACCATGACCTCTCTGGAAGTCCAAATGATTTCACTTTACGTTTCAGACTGGAGTATTCTTTTGAAACATTTCCCTTTACTGTATGATAATCAGTGTGTTAACATGAGCTGATTAATCCCATCAGTCTAACACTGATACCATGGCTCTTGTGCTCTTTCCCCAGTAACTTCATGGCTGCAAAATCACTGGCTTCTTAAATGAATTCAGGGCAATCCCAGAGATTATATTATAAAGGAGATCAAACTTGATGATCACAGTGGTCCCCTCCGGCATGTAATCTATGAATCTGTAACTCAAACTGAAAGAAATACAAATAACTGTACAATAGCAGTAACTGAAGAAATAGAACTAGCTGCTTTTAAGACAGAGCTTGATATATTTATGAAAAAGATTATATGATCTAGTTGCCTGCAATAGCTGGAGCATGGGCTCGGTGGCCCTGCAGTCACTTCCAGATCTATTTTACTGTGTTTCAATTGCTCATCAGCTTGCTCTTATTTTAATATTTATTTTTAAACACTTTTTGATACAGTTACTAGGATAACAAATTAAAGATGGATTTTAGCTTTTTAAAGAAAGGCTCCCTTTCATTCCAGATGACAGACTGAATTGAGGCCTATGAATAATGCTTGTGTTGACCTGCCAGAATATGTCTTAGCAGCGATGAATTCTCAAATACCCAGGCTGAACTTATTCATTTTGAAGTCAATAGGAGGGAAGGCAATACAGCTCAGTGCTGAATCAGGCTGCATTTTAACGTAACAGCAATCATACACTGTGTTTCCTTTAAAAAATAATAAAAGACTTTGCAAAAGCCACATTTGATGTTATGAGTGTGACTTTTGTGATATAGTTTATCTACTTAAAACTATACTACCATACGGCATGTGTTCATGTTCAAAATTTGCTGCAGAGTTCCACATTTACAGTTCTCTGCTGCCCTAGTAGTTTATAAGACTTGATGGAGTTGCAGCTCAGGGAAGAGCTGGACTAGATGAATATGAGAAATGGAGACATTTCCAAGAAAAGTAGGAAGTGGGTTCGGTAATTTATTTCGTAACACTCTAAGGATCTGGTCCAATTAAAATCATTGGTAAAAATTATGCTGGCTCAGAGGGAATAAATACAGGGCTAACCATTTTAAAAGCAAGCTTCTTACTTTGGAGATACATCTCAGATGAGACAACAGGAGATTTCCATTCCTGTTTGTCATTACCAGTTTCACGGCACTTTTTAATAGGATTGAGATTGGCCCAATTTCATCTCCAGTAACTATTTTTAACCACTTTAATTTCTTCTTGTGGTTTCCATTATTTATAGTGTTGTTAGGTTTTACTACCCCTGCTGTGTTTTCCTCAAGATGTGCTTGCTTTCCACTGGCAGGTGACTAGCTTCTGGTATACTTTGCTGCCTCATGGAAAGATTTATGGAATTTTACAGGTACTTGTGAAACACTTAGACCTACTTGTTTGAAAACGAGCTTGGAGATCCTGGTTTAAACTTATAATCGCTGTAAATCTCAATATGTAAGCCAAAAGCTTAAAGCAAGGGCATGCTTAGTTTACATTCTTTTGTAAGCTTTCCAGTCTTTTTCTCTTCTGCTCTTCTTTCACTGTAAAGTGAAGTTAAGGTATTTCTTTCATTAAAGGTTAATATTTATTGTATTGTTTGTATTTCCTTGTCTGTTTATTGGCAAAGCACCAGCAGACTGCTTACATAGTACAAGAAGCAATTGCACACAGACTCAGAATGCAGTTACATCGTCTCTTAAGGTAATGTAAATTCAGGCTGGTGCTGAAAGACCCGTCCTGCCCATTGCCAACCCTGGCAGCCTGTGCCCGTGTGCTGTCATTACGGCTTGTGTGGCTGCCCAGTCAACCAGATCACGTTGCATTTTCTGTAGGCTTATTTTTCCATCAGATTGGCTTGCTTGTGACCATGACTGTCGGCATATTTAACGCAGTCAGAGTGCATAACCAGAGGCGACTGGAAGTTTGGATTCCCTTTTTCAGCAATGACCCCTTGTAAGAGTGATGTAAACTGATGGAGAAACCACACCTGTGGTTTTTAAAGATCACTGGTGGTTATGGCTGCCTCTATTTCTGGGTGTCTAATTCAAGATATTTTTAGAATGTGTGAAATTCAAAATCTTTTGATAACCAGATCCCTTTAAGATGCTCAAATTGAGCTCATCCAAAAAATTACATAATTGCTGAAAATCATAGCTATAATTCTCTTTCTTATGGTTTTATATCTAGGGAAATCTTTCCGATATGGATTCTTTGGTTGTTACCTGTACAGATCTGAGCATCAAAACCCCCTTCTTTATGACTATGAGATGGAATACTAAGAACAGGAAATATAAAAATAACAGTAAACTCATATGGTTAGTATCAACTAAGTGAATTTCTAAGATACATTAAAAGTCCTGTTTGGTTTGTTTTTTAAAAAGTTAGTAAATTCCTTGCAGTGTATCTTGTCACGTGGATTTTAACATCTCTACCTACAATCCAAATTTTGAATCAAGATTGCTTGAGTGGGTATCAACTATCATGCATCACCAAACCCATTTATTCAATTCATTGTCCTCTTGCATTTCCAACCCACAATTGCTTGCAAAATACATGCTTAAACTTGCAACTGTAATTCATATGTCAACACATTTCTATTAACTAATCACAGCTTACCAACTTCAGTTCTATAGGTCTGACCATAGGTAAGTTTTCCCTTTGTCCAGTACACTTCAGATCTCAGAGGGAGATTTTGAATGTGATTATAAGTGATAAGATACGTAATGATAGCAATATTTGTGCTTGAAAGGGCATTTTTAGACTTGCATGCTTCTGAATACATTTGTGTTTAACTATGGTGTGTGTATAGTCCAATGCACGTGCATATGAAGTTACTCAGTGATTTTAAAAAAAAGTTTAGTAACTTTATTACATAAAAATTAATTTGGATCTTATGGACTGTAAATGTGTAAGTTGAGGGGATTTTAAAGGAATATTATCTGTAGGAGAAATCTAACCATGGGTTAGAATTTGCCTTCAAGAAGAATATTACTTCAGTATGGCTGAGGTGGTCTTTCCCAGCTGATTCCCCAGGTAAGAAGGAAGGTGAAGTGTATCCACAGCTCAAAACCACTTCCCAAAAGTTCTGTGGTAGCATTGTTAGAGAAGTCCAGTTCTCTGCAGTGCTTTGTGGGCAGAGACGAAGGGGAAGTCAGTCTGTAGGGAACAAGACCACAGCCTCAATCTGTGGAAAACTCATGTGTCATTCACAGCTGCCACCGAGGGAACTCGGCAGAGCTGGGTTAGCTTGGCTACCACCAGACTGAGAGCACTGTGCTGGCAGTCATCATATATGTTTTCAGCTTTGGGAATTCAGGAACCTTAGGTATCCTATGTGACCTGGCAGCTAATGTGACACTGGCAGCTAATGACCACTGGTGGACACGTGTGTCTCGAGCCCACTTATGAATTCAGTAAAATATTTTCTTCCTCATGTTCTTTATGAAAAGAACTAAACTAACTCCTTATTGTGAATTCAGTTTCAGATAGTGTTTGGTTGGGCTAAATACCAATATTAATTATAGCAGAGAATTTGAAGACATAGGTTTCCATGTGGACATATAGCAAGTATTGCCAGACATCCCTTACTAAAGAACACCGCCTCAAAACGAAAACTCCCATACAATCAGACAGCTCTAAAACCTTTCTGCTGGCACTTCTGTTACATTCATACATGAACTACAAAAAATAAAAGGCTAACTTTTCTGCCCATTCATATCCTAAAGATTGCACTTTTCTCACTGACTTGAAGATAGGAAGCAAGGCAGATGTAAGACTGGTAAAAATATGTAAATGTGGTCAGGTTTATCTGAAAGAGCCCCCACTCTCTCAGCAATAATCTTGCTTTTCATTTCAAAGACTTAGTTTGCTTTTATGACAATTTCTGTTTCTCATTTGGTTTATCACAACAATTCCTTATTTGCACGACAGGTTTTACAAGCAAAATAGTTGACTACAAAATACTAAAACCTCTGACAGCTTATTAAAACAGTGTCAAATCCTGACCCCACTTGTTCAGCTTTTTCACCACCTTTCTCTCCCTGACTTACAGTGAATCACTGAAGACTAGTGCTAAGAAAATGAATACAGATTTTAGCATTAGTCCCCAAATCGGTTTCAAATTTTTATGTCCAAATTGCTAAACACGTTAACCAGTCCATTTATACACATTCATATATTTCCTTTATACTCAGAAATCAAATTCATGTGATCCTATGAATTCTCAGTATTTGCGTGAGATGATTTTGAAGCCATGTACGCAGTCAGCTTTTGTAAAAATTTAGCTAAATTGGTAAAGGATTGTTAAATCAAAACAATCCTTTTATATTGAGACAGTCATATTAGCACAAACATGGTCGTAGCCCATTTGTTCACACTTGA
The DNA here is from genome assembly GCA_013398225.1 of Steatornis caripensis. Taxonomy (NCBI): domain Eukaryota; kingdom Metazoa; phylum Chordata; class Aves; order Caprimulgiformes; family Steatornithidae; genus Steatornis; species Steatornis caripensis. The sequence goes on from VZSC01009414.1 coordinate 369,719, forward strand.
CTGAATTTATGACAGCTTAACTATTTTGAAAAGAAAATGTCTTTATGATAATATAACTGCATCCAGACTGAGGGATTATAACGATTTAATTTGTCTTTTTGTTTGTCTGCTTGTTGCTGGTTTTTTCAAATTATTGATTTGGTCAAGTTGTTGGGTGCAAAAATTGAGTGCAGATCAGGCCTCAGATCATGCTCTTATTAGCAAACCAAACACTGGTTTTGTTTTTGTTGCTGACGTTGTTTGTTTTCATTGCTGTCTGAATGAGCCTTTTATGGTCTCTGCCTTTGCCTGGCTGACTGCACCCTATTGTATTTAATTACATTTACTCAGTCGTTTTAGCCGGGATCCCTGGCCATTACCTATCAAGTCCAATCACTATTATTTAAATCCAATGACTCAGAATCAGCGAATTTATCTTTTACACAGTTATTGCCTAAACATCCAGCATAAACATGCAGAGATCTGGAGGACTTGTTCTGACTGTGCTGATTAAAGGCAAAGAGCAAGATGGATGGAGTCAGTTGTGATCAGCAGGCTGCAGCGTCCTGCTGTGCTCCAGTCTCTGCCATTGTGCTGGGCTCTGGGTACCAGACTTGCCATGGTCCTCTCAGCTCTAAAAGGAAAGCTGGCTTTGTTTGCCTGTAAGCATCTGCAAACTGTTCTGACACATGATCTACCCTCTCAGCAAGGCCACTCATTAGGCTGATTATCACTTCAAAGTTTGTATTATCATCCATCTCTAAAGGCAATTAGGAATGGGTGGCTTTGAGTATCAGACACTGGGTGACACTAAGTGACTCATCTTTATTGATTCTTTTGTAAGCAGAGACAGTGATTGAGATGATAGGATTGCAGCCTACCTGCCCCTTTGACTGGTAAATACTGAAGAAAAACGGTGTGTAATTAACTGACAGTTAATATAGGTTCTGTTTAGTGTTCAGAAGGCACAATAGTGGAAGCTGCCCAAAAGGAACAAAGTAATGAAACTCCTTTGACAAGTTAAACTCTAAAGCCAACTGTGTAATTATCTGACAGTTAAGGGGGGGAGGGGAGGACTTGGTCTAGTATTTATGAGACCAAAGGAATTCCTGCGCCCGAACAATGAGGACAGTTACTGACAATAATCATAACAGCCACACAAAATATTTGTTTGTGCAAGTCTGGCTTTCAAGTGAGTAATGGTTGGTGTCAGGGTGAGGGGAAGCCCCGCAGCTTGGTGCCGCGGTGGGGGTGTCACGGCTCGGCCCGCCCCGGGCAGTGAGCGTCTCCGCCCGCGCTGCGGGCCCTCCCGGGCGTTCCCTCCCGGGCGTTCCCGAGCTGCCCGTCGGAAAGCCAGACTGGCACGAAAGGGCTACAGCCTGGGCTGCACGGAGAGATGTACTGGCAAAAATTGATCCGCCCTGGCTGGTATTCACACGCGATGTGGTCCTGCTAATAAACTCCAGCACGGTTATGAATATGCCTTTTTATGTAGCGACACAGCCTTCTGCCAGGCCAAGTCGATCAACACGGAGGCAATTCAGAGGCACACTCACTGGTCCTCCACTGCAACACGATAAGCTATTCTCCACATACGCACTCTCCCACGATGCAATATTCCCTGTAGGCATAGCCTGCCTGGCAGCATTTTGAAACCCTCTGCGCGAGGGTCGCAGTACACAAGGAAGAGAAAGCCGAATTCCTGTTTGAATGAGAACTATGCTATTTTGGAAAAGGATATATACTCTGTCCTTTTCTCCTGGAAGGTCTGAAGGGGAGAGAGCTACTGACTTTTAAAGTTCACAAAGAAGGAGTCTTATTACTGAAACGAGCCTTCTGGTCGGTACTGAAGTCCAGAAGAGATGATTAGGGTGTGCTGCTGGAAAGGTCAAGCTACTAACTATCATGGAGTTTCAGAGGAGGTCCTTTCAGAGTCTTTAGGGTGGCATTTCGTGGACTGAGGGCTGTTTAATATTACTTGTGATTTCGTCACCCTGGGAGTGTGGGGTCTTCTTTTTTAATTTTGTGTAAATTGTTAACGAGTAAGTAATGCTTTAAGTTTCTTTGTGAACTGAGGATCTCAAAGTGCGTGGCAGACTAAATAAGCCTGAGAATGTCTCCATGAGATGGGCAAAGAAAGGGAAACATGTCAGCCCCCCAAATTTTAAAAAGTGTATGCATATACAGCATATAAATGTAGACTAGGTAGCTTGTTGAAAGAACACTGCTACATATTTTCCTTTCCTGTTCTCCTCAGTTGGCTTCCCGTTGACCTTTTCCATACAACAGAGAAAGACTTTGGGGACACATAGAAAAGACGGCTAGGACTTTTCATTTTGAGTTCGCTCTGATGTAAATTATTTCTAGCAATGATCACATCTTGTTGGGCATGCTCACAACAGGGATGAAAAATGATCTGTGTAGTTTGAGGGCTTCGGTGAAGGCCCAATCAAGGAAAGAATTAGGGTGACATAGGAGATGTGGGGTGAGACATGAGAGGGAAGATAACATGATGGAGGAGGGGATTCAGTTAAATAGGGTGGTTGAATCATCAAGCAGTATCAGTATCTTGTGGCACTGGGAGATCAGCAAGACTGTGTGGACAGAGGTCTGAGGCATATACAGGCTATCTACTTGCAGTCATCATGCTAAATAACGAACTGAATATGGTATGGCTGGAAGATCTCTGGATGTGTCAGCAGAGGACTAGCCAAACACAAGGAAAATACTGCAACTGTACGTGGTCTTTCTGAAACTGCTGCAGAAGCAGAATATTGTACCAAGTTTGGATACTCATCCTCGCAAAAGAAAATACTGACAAGGTAGAAGAAGTACAGAAAAGAACCATAAGAAAGACTAAAAATCCTAATCTATTTACTGTATCTAAAAGAAGCTTAAGAGCATTCAAAACCATCCATTTAGTTGGGAGGTTTTAATCTATCAGGTAAATACTTAACAAGGATCAACATCTGGAAACTGAAACCTGACAAATTCAAAATAAAAACAGATCATACATTTTAGAAAACGTACCATTGAAAGAGGTTATGCAAGGGTGTGAGGTTACATAGGGGTGTTCTGGCTTGCTGTCTGATTTTAAATCAACAAGTATGTCTAATTAAAAAATAGGCCAGAAGGAATGGAAGAAGAATGCCAAAATTATCCAGCTTGTAGAATGAAGGGGCATTGACTAGATACCTGTATTTTTTCCTCTGAATTTATATCTATGAGAGGGTGAAGTAAAGAGATGCTGAGGAGTGAGTAGGAAGTAGGAAAGATGCGTATACTAGCAGCTTGTGGACGCTGCTGAAGCACAACAGATCTCCAGAATCCTGGCCCTGCTGCTGTTGGCCTGCTGTGGCTTTGGCAAGTCAAGATGTCCTGCCAGGTTTTTAATTCCCTAAGCATCCTTTGATTACCTTATCTACTTGAAATAAAGTCAAAAGATAGTGCTGGTTCTGAACAGAACAGAGTCCAAATCTCAGACACAGGTATTTCTGCAATACAAAAACAGAACAACAGCAAAGGACTTTAATCTGGTTAGCTTCCCTTTCCAAATCACATCCCAGTCAGGCTTCTGAGTCTTCTTGTGAGAAACGTAGAATTGATTTCAAAGACTTGCCCTGATACAGCAGTTAAAATGAACCAGTATGAGAAACTAATAGTAGAACAGAAAGTAATAGCGGCCACTGGAAGAATTGTCAGCAGGCAACAGAGTGACAAAAGGAGCTAACTATGTTAACTTTCATTGTGTTAGATTGTTTTATTCTTCCCAAGACATTTTCTTATGTTGCAATAATAAAGAGACATTTCAAATTCACATGATCAAAGAATTTCCTTTCAACATGCTGTTATAGCTACCCTCTTCCAGAAGGTACACAGAAAAGTCAGGCAAAAGTCAGACAAGAGGAAAACTTCAAGCATAATGTTTGCTAATTCATTTTGACCTCCACTACTCATTTGTAAGGTCTATTCTACTTTCTCTGTCTCTCACTTTTACCTTCGTTCCAATTTAATCTGATCCAAACAAATTATACATGAACAGTCATTTTCATTTGGGTCTTGTTCACTGAGATACTTAGCAAACAATCAACTGACGAACAAGATAAGGACAGCAAAAGAAAGATAAGCTTTTGTTTAGATAGTGGAATCACAGATAAAGACTTAAGCAGGCCTGCACAAACTCAAGAACCTGTGATACTATCTTTTAAGCTATGCACTGTGGTTACTTCCATTGTATTTATTTGCTATACATACTCATAAAGCCTAATTTACAAGCAATTTTAAATGTACACAATCAAAATGTTTTGTTTTGTTTTGTTTTGTTTTTTGTTCTTTAGGTTGAAATTGAGAGAGGTGGTCTGAAAAGTATATTATTTGCTTTTGAACTTTTGTAGTTTCAGTCTGGAAAAAGCAAAGCAAAAAAAAAAAAAGGTAGAAAATAATTACCTGACCTGACAGGAAAAGAGGAAACAGAAAAGAAAAAATGTGAAAGATAGAATATGGGAGCCACTCTTTTCATTAGGACTTAATTTTATTAGTGGTGTTGGAGAGCTGATACCATGACTATGAATGTTGTACCAGTTCTGTGGATAAAAACACCACCACAAGAGCTATGCTTGGCTTCAAGACAAATATTTCAAAGCACTTTACGAACATTAGCAAAATAAGCCTCACAGCTTTTCTGCAGAGTGGGTAGGAAAGATTAAACCCTCCTCACGGCTGGGCAAACTGAGCTACAAAGTGATCAGGTGGCTGGCCTGAGGTGAAGCAGCAGGTTCAGCAGGGTGGGGAGTGGAAACCTGACCTCTTGACACATGCCTGTATTCCCTAACCACAGGACCTATACTTCTTCTGCAATAGTCGATGTAAAGTAATGGTCTCTAGATGAAAACCATAGAAAATCGCAGTCTCTGAAGATATTTATTTGGCACCTTTCGCTAGCACTGCAGCCACACCATTATTTTCGAAGAGCACGCTTCCATTTAAAATACACTGAAAACTATAGCAATTCATTTATTTTGTGAGAAAATACCTGTGTACAATTAGAATACAGCCAAATATTTAACTTGATGAATGAACCAAATACTTAACATGCTGAATGTGGCAAAACTAGCAAGTTTTGCTGAGTTGTTCTGTTGAACATATGCCTAAAATATATTTGCATAAATGCATAAAATGTTGCTGGAGTATGTGTATTGTTATAAATATGGTCCCAAATGATACTTAAATATGGACCTAAGGATTTTTTTAAATATAAGGAACTGAGAACTTGAGCCTACAGTTTCTCCATGTCAGAAACAGGCTTTTTGTGATTTTTTGTTGTGATGGCTTTGTATATCTGAGGAGATGTTTCTTTCCTTTAGTTTGTGCCATACAGAAGCTTTAAACCACCACCATCACTGAGCCATGAGAAAACTCAAATTTCCTACAGACAATCTAAAGAGTGGATATACATGCCAAGAACTGTACTGATTGAAGCCGTATGCTGAGTGCAACCACTTCACAACTCCTGGGACCCTCCCAGCCTGGGTCCGTGGACCCAGGTGTTCACATGCTTTCTAAAGAACTATGAAAAGAGATGTTATGCTTGTCTGCTCTTATACCTGTTCAGAAAAATCAAAGCAGAAGCAGACAAAAATTTCCCAATATTTTGGGAACTCACGGATGGTAACGTAAAATTCAGCTGTCGGGGAGCAGATTGGTGTAACTGACCAATATAACACAAAAACAGAGAAGCAAGGGAAAGGAGAAGTTCAAGGCATCGTGAGGGGGAAAAGGTGTGAATTTGATGCAGTGGAATGAGAGTAATTAATGAAAGGATTCGAGATATCTGTGATGGATACCATGGTCAATACGGTGGGTAACTACCATAGCAGCAGGGTTTGGAACGGGCAGATGGTATGCAGAACAGACTGCCACAGCTGGGGACAGGAAAGGAGGAGAAGGAGAAGCAAATGAATGTTAGAAAAGCCAAACATCAAGCAAGGAGGTGAAGGGGAATGTGAGCCACCAGAAAAGGTCATGCTGTGGAAACAATAGGGAGAAAGCAGTAATACGTTTTAGCTGTAGTTTGGATGCTTGGAATGAAGGACAGGGATGAGCTGAGGAAGAAATGAAATTTCACAGGAAAGAAAATAATTCTTAAATCACATCTAGATCTGGCTCCAGGTTTCAAACATCCTCTGCTCTGGAGTTTTGGCACAGCTCACAAAGGGAGGAGCCATTCCAGACTGGGTTCAGATTTCAGTCACACTAAAGATACAAGTTTTTGGGTTGACACCATCTTAAAAGAAAACCCCATATAAAACAACTTGGAGTTAGGTCTATACAGAGCCCAAAATATAGAGTATTATGGTGATTGATATTTATTTGGGAGTCAAATTTGTTCTGCATGAAAAAGCCAGGGAAAGGGTTCCTCTTCTCTGATTCACTGAACAGAAGGTAATTGAAAGATCTCTTTATGGCAGGATTTATGACCCCAGAGCCTCAGCCGTTTTGAGCTAAATAATAATACATTTGCATCGTAAGTGTATCTAATTTGAATTTCGCTTCCTGCCTAAACACTTTGAAAAGATGCATGCCTTGAGGTGTCTGCCTGAATAAAATTCCTGTGGAATTGAGGCTAACAAATAAAGTATGTCGTGGTGCGTTAGAATCTGCTCTGCCCTGGAGAATAGCTCCCATGATAAACTGTCTGATTTATAATGACAACTGCTCCCACTGTTGTATACAAGTATACCTTACAGTAATGGGGAATTAAAGAGGCTTTCATGTGAACCAAATATTTAGCTTTGAAGTCAGTGGGAGCTGAGAGAGTCCAGCACCTCACAGGATTAGTCCCTTGGGAATTAACCTTTTCACCTTACTATAGAAGAAGGATGAAATTTTGAGAAGGTATTTTAATGACGTGAGCATACTGAGTAATAGGAAGGATGAGAATTCGTAACAGTGGGTTACCTCCTACTTCAGTGAACACTGGGATTGTTCTACAGGACTACACGACTTTCTCAGAACCTTATCACCACTTAGACTTACACAGAATTAGTTTTCATAGAGAATGTAGCCTGTGGTCCTTTGTCATAAGCTTGATCATATAACATAAGAGCCTCAGGAAGGGACTTTATGTTTTAAGTTGCTGTGTTAATTAACCCATCAGCCCCACATCAACTGTGCAAAAGCATTAACAGTTTTTATGTTTTCCTGTGAGAGACTTTCCATCTGCTTTTTGCCTTCTGTTCACTGTTTGAATTAACAAAAGCGACCATGGAAATTCAACTCATTCTGTAGCTTCTCGGTCAAAAAGTGAACGCATTTTTTCCAGGTATTCTTTTGTTGATGACGATATTAAAAGTGACTTTTAAATTGGTGGTTGTGAAACAAACAGAATCTGCCATTGAGGGAAAAGACAAACTGTTTATAATTAGTTCTGGCAGCTGGAGGATGGCACTCCTGCTGTTTCTGCTGCTGGCACTGTAAAGTACATCATGTCACAATGCATGAATTATCCGAGGTCAGCTCTTCAACACACGCAAATTGCTACCAATTATTAATTAATTAGTATCATTGTGGGACTGCTTTAAGGGCTCTATGAGTCCCCTTGAAACAAATAAAGTGACTAAGAAAGAAAAGGAGGTAGAAGTCATTAGTGATGAGTAAAAAAGGGAATTCTAAGGACAGCCTTATATGAGTCTGATCTTGCAAGATACTTAATGCTTCCCAACTGATCTCAAATGCTCTCCTCATGATCTCCAAATGCATTTGAGTTGCATGGGAATATAAATCACCTGTTGCATGTTAATGCATTTTTCACTACTAAAATATTGCTATTTAAACATTACTGTCCAATGTTACTGTTTTTATTATCTCTTTCTTCACCTGTTCTTCCTCTGAAGGCTCCATCTGCAATACTTTAGGAGCTGTATCTCAGAAAATGTGTAGTTATAATGCCAGCTAGTGCTATAGCTAACATTTTGGCATCTGTCCTGTGAAATGAACTGAAGAACTTAATATTCCACAGCTTCCCATGCAATTCAAAAGTTAAATTCCTTAGAATGGGGTTTAAAAGAAGAAATGCAATGAGAGGGGAAGAAAGATGCAGTTTATTAACTAGTGATTACAGGTTAAGAATGAGTGAGACACAAACTCTCTAATTCTACCTAAGTGCCACTTTAGGAGCCTAAGTCCTTATTTGTGGAAAAACACCACCATAAGCATATACAACCATAAGCATAAACAACACCATAAGCATATACTGCACTCATTGTAAATGCACACAAATAACTACACATCTAATGCACATGCCTATTGCAGTGACATCTGGTTGTGCACAATAAAGGATGTGCAGTTTGTCAGATTGTGATAGCTTAGTATCATCCAAGTTTTCCAGAAGCCTCCAGTCATTGCAAAGTGCTAATTATAAAATTTCTAGAAAAATGAGATGATGATTCTAAAAACATAGCGAGTCCGGTGATATGGGACCAGAGAAAAGCAGAGACTCTGAGGCTGTGTGCTGACTATATGCTCCCTCTCTACAGAAAAGTATATCTGATAAAAGTGTTCATCAATTGATGTAGAACGAAGAAGAGGAAAACAGTCTTGATTGATTGACAGATATTTATAAGGAGTCAGTACACAGTTATTCTGCTCAAGCAAGAGACAAATATATTTTTAGGGGATAAACACCTGGATATTGTCCTGAAAGTACTTTGCAGTCTAAGCCACAAGTAACAGACATTTCAGCACCCACGTAGACAGGTAGTGAGATTTACATTTCAAACGTGTTTGGCACACAGCTGATCCCAGGGTAGAACTTATGGGGAGGAAATTTCTTTTGTCAAGGAGCGCTGAAGTCTCGAAGATCAACCATTTATTTCAGCACGAAAAGAGTTCATGTCTTCCTAAAACACTTCCTAAGGACCGCAATTCTACACGTGGGAACAAGTAATTAAGAAATTAGAGCAATTCAGTAGGTGACTGTAGCCTCTGTTTTTAAGTCTGCTTCTTGCATGTTTTGCCACAAAACTTCAATGGCAAATCTATGCTGTTCTGACTTAAATATTTTCCAGAAACATTTCTCAAAAATAGGGGAATATAAATCAGCTAAAAGAGCTAATCTCAGTCATAAGTGATTTAAACCATGGATGTTCATTATTGTTTAAAAACAACTGTTTCAGGGAGGCTTTTAAAAATACATTGTCACTATTACATGTAATTGGGGTAATTGTATTTTGGGTCTGTAACCAAGTGAGGAGGTTTATCAACACATTCTCTTTCTCCAAACGTATCACAGTCATGATGGGTATAGTCATAAATGAAGAAGGCCAAAAGAATAAAGGAGGAGGGAGTTCTGGAGTGAATAAGCACAAAACAGGAATTTTCCAAGTGAGAAAAGAGCATTCCTTGTTTGGATTCTCCTTCCCTGAAAATTGGATTGCTTTGTTAAGTACTTACAAAATGTGGCTGTTCACATGCATCCTATACTGAAAATTTCAACCTCAGCACAATTTATCCTCCCCACCCCCAAATCTGCCTCCCGTGTTGATTTATAATTTAATTATTACTTTTTAACTTTAATAATGTTTTTGCCTAGAAAAGGTAGTGAGAATTGCATAAGGACTTCGGCATATGGCCTTCTGAAGACAGCAAAGGAAAGGGCTTAATATATAATTTTGCCATTCTTCTACCCAGTATGCTGGTTTTGCTTCTCCAGTTTTTAATTTAATTGCTATTCAATCACGGTTGTGCTCTAGAATGCCTTTGCAGGGAGCAGTTAGACTTGCAAATGTGTAGTTTGACCTGACTAGTAAGAATTATATCACCTGAGACATTTAATTACAAGGAAATGTCCCAGTGGTTGTAGCTACAGTCTTAAGAAACAACAACTTTTTAACAAATTAATTACTGTAAATAACATTTTCTGTGCTGGATTTTGACTTCTGAAATATATGTGCAAGCAGTTGCATCAGCAAAATTGCACTGGCATTTGTTCATATGCACATATTAAACAACACAAAAAAAGTAGAAATCTCTGATGAATGATGACATCAGGCTTGAAACTGCAATGTCGGCACAGTCTCTTCAAATAACCTCCACAAACAGGCAAAATTTCCCATCCGTGAACTATATCTGATCTCCAGTATGCTCATGTGAATTCAAAGCTACTTTTTCCAATACTTTCTAAATTAAATGGAAGAATACATTCTCCTGTGAGGTTACCCACAACACAAAGTGGTTTTCTACCAGCAACTGTTGTCCAGAACAGCCTGAAAGAGAGCTTCATTATGTTGTGACAAACACCACTACAGAGTGGGGATCTTTTTGTAGTTTTTGTAGGATTTGGACATTTATAATAAACTGTTTTGAATAGGGTTATAATTTGTGTCTTAGGTTTGTTCTAATGTGTTATACTTAGAGTGCGAACAACTTGATTAGTCATTCCTGTGGGTTATGGTTCCTTTACCTGAGGTCCCCTTTGTCCAGCTCTCTGAAAAAACCCTCTAATCTTTATGTCCACTCTTGGGAGATGTTTCCAGAACAGCCTTTGGACACCAGTGTGATGCAGTATCTACCAAACTGCACCTCACAGTGATCCTTTGGATAGGCACACTCAAGGCACTGGGATTTATGGCCAATTCCTTCAGACAAATGTAGACTAAGGAAAAAGCCTTATGACATTCCTGTGGCTTTGATGTGGCGTGTCAGGCACGCTCTGTCTTCTCAAGCACTGTGAATGTTGTACCACAAGTAACAGATACAGACATGAGAGGTAACCTGCTACTGGTAAGACCAATATTAGATTGCTTTCAGAGGAGACAAAGGAAGAGTCACAGAAAGAAACATCCTTCAAGTCCTGATTTTTTTTCTCCATCGGATGCAGCGAAGTTAATGCACTAGCTCTTAGCAGAACCAATGTAAGGTCTGTCTTTTTCCTCAAGAAAACAACTTTCACCACCCTCAACTGAGTCAAAATTAAAAATGTGTAACATGTTTCAGAAATAGTAACTAAGCAGGTAAAAGGACATGTTGTTTCAGATGGTTTTTTAACCATTACAAGGGCTGTGCCATGTAGTCTAGGGGCTCAAATTAGGTTTCATGAAGTTGCTTTTTGAAAGACAGCAGGAATGGAAATATTGCCATGATCTATGCTCATTATAAATAGAAATGTTTTAAGTTTGAACATTGCCTCCCGTGTTGTGAGTCCAGCTAATACTCTAGGAGTGCCTGAGAACCAGACCGTGAACCTAGCCAGAAAATAGCTATAAAAACAAGTAACATGGACTACTCTGTTTTCCATTTGCATTTAACTCAAGTGGAAGGTAATAATAAGAAATTTGTATTTAAAAGTGTTTTGGACACAATTCTGTCTGGCTTTTGTGCCTCCTTGTACAGGCATACACTACATTGTACCTTCCCCAAAATCTTCAGAGAGACCACAGTCACACCACAGAAGCTCACGAAACAATTTTCCTGCTGCAGACTAGGGGCCAGAAATACTCACTTGAGGATATGTATGGTCTTGTTTGCCACAGCTCTTTGTAGTCTTTTCATATTAGAGTGACTTGTGCCCCCGGAGAAGGAGCCTGTGCGTGGCCACACTGGGTAGAAGGTTATGCCTACAGCTGCTCTTGTCAGCTGTGCCTGATGAGCTCAGTGCTCTGACAGACATGGCCCAAAATGGCATCACCATGTTGAGAGCTATGGCTTCACTTCCTCAAAGCTTTTTGTACTCTTTTTTGGGTGCCTAGGGATGAAGATATTAGTAAAAAGGGTCTGCAACTGTGTCTCAGCTACTGCACAGAGACTGAAACATCTGTGTTCCTTTCTCCCCTTCACATTAACAAGGTTAATTTGGAAGGAAAACCATGGAGTCCAGAAATATCTCCAAGTAGTTATGAAGATCCAAGGAATTATTAACAGAACTGGCTCATTTTCTTACTACAAAGTTTTTTTCCTATCTGAAAGTGTAATTTTGTTGATCGGAGTATGTTTTCTTATGAGAAAATGGTTGATTGAAAAATTTTTACAAGAAAATGTGAGGAAAATATGTTTAATTCCAGCATAAATAATTTTTTTTACATTTAAATTAGAATTGTTTTACATTTTCTATTAGGAAAACAACGCCTAAAATCTAGTTGTTCTCTCAAAAAAAAATCTACTTACCACAGAAGCAGAGATTTTTTCCCCCCTGTAAAGACATGAATCCTATGTTGACAACTTCCCTATAAACATATATCCTTTTCTTATTTACACTGTCACACAAAAGTATTGGGACCAACAACTCTTAAATCTGAAAAGAGCTCAACAATCCAGTCTCAGATACATTTCTGAAATGCCAAGAAGATGAAACGTAACCGCATCCTGTTGAGTATCTCCAGGTAGTAATGACACTGTGCAAAAATTTGAGAGGATGTGTCCCAATTAATTAACCTCTTTGACCAGCTTCCTTTTGTTTGGTACCAGTTGCCATATGGAACCTGTAAACTCTTCCCTGACCATGAGTGGAGAATTTGCTATATATGCTGCCATTATCTAACTCAAAGGTAAATCTGAATGTTTTTCAAAAAGATTCTTCCAAGTCTTACTCATTAACAAAATGCATGTTTCAGACATCAAGTTCAAAATAATTATCTACTGACAATGAAATGTAATGCATTTTACTGATGCAGGTGAACCAGAATGGTCAAACTAAGAAGAAATCTGATTTTTTCCACAAAACCCAAACTGAATCAACTATTTTCTTAGAAAATAAATACATAATAATGGTGTGCCACCAGAGGTTTTCTTAGAGGATTTTTAAAGTCCTTGGCATTTTCACCCGTCCCATTTTTCCCTGACTGGAGGTTTATCTCCAGACTAGTGTTCTGTCATTCTTGTCCCCATCTCAGCCAAAATGCAAAAAAATCTCCAAGTCACATGAGAGCAAACCTGTTTGAGCCCTAGGGCCTAATGTCCTCACTGCTGAAGTCAGTGAGAGTCTGTTAATTGATTTCAAAGGGAGCTGGATGAAGTCTGTCATGGTTTAAAGCTGGGCTGGCTATTAAGCGAATGACAGATGCTCTTTGTTAACCCCCTCCCTCCCCAAAGTGGGGGGG
>VZSC01009414.1:384336-447905 GCA_013398225.1 Steatornis caripensis
CAGCAGCAGGCAGGAGCTGGATTCAGGAATGCACGGATCGGGATCAAAGGCAGAAGAATCGGACAGAGTCCTCCTCAGACATCGGCCATAGAAGAAGAGAGGGAGACCCTCATGATCCCTCAGCTTTATGCCGAGTATGATGCTTATGGGATGGAATACTCCATTTGGTCAGGTTTGGGTCACCTGTCCGACCCGCTCCTCCCCATCGCAGGGTCACAGCTGTGACGACTTCTCTGCTCTTTCAGTTCCGGCGCACAAGAAAGTTAGCAGAAGCAAGCATCGACCTTGGTCTCCATAGGGATAACTATAAGCAAGGGCCTTACTGCATACCATTGCTACTGATGTTCCAGCACTAACTATAAGCACCGAGCCTTATCACCGCTAGAAGCAGCTACTGTCTGGAAAAACATGCAGTTAATTTCAGAGAGTGCAGCTTCTCAGAAGAGACTTAACTAAAAAGCAAAGCTACTAAAAGAAAATCTGTTCTGTCCTGGCCCAAACCCGGACAAGTGCCAGTATCAGATATAACTGTTTGGAGAGTTTTCGGGGGATAAGGTCTGGATAAGTAGCTAAACGTTTGATTCATTATCTGAAACCAATTGAATTGCCAATGCAGAAGGTTTATCCATCATTTCTTTCTGTTTTCCAAGTTCAGAGCTCCGGGATTTATCTGTTCCTCTTTCATCAGTGAGTCACATCACTAACATGATTCTTTAGAGCAATGCAGAACCAGAGGTCTCCCCAGCGCTTTTAGTGAAGTCGCTTGCAATATGGTAGATAGAGGATACTGTTGAAGGAATACTGAGCACATCTGATGTAAAAGGATCCACTGACTCTTCTCCTCTGGTTTAGCTGAACAGAGTCTGTGCTGTCTAATATCACCTTGGCAGTCTTGGCTGAGTATTTAAGAAAGGGACTTCAGACAATCCCTAGCCTGAATCCCCTGAATTCTGGAACAGTTCAGACCAGTAAGTTGTGAGTTTTCACTCCAAGTTTCAGTAGTTAGATGAAGCAAGGACTATGTTTAAATGACATACCTTCAATTGCATTTTCAGTAAAGTATTTGTAATTTCTGGTTGTGCATGTATGTTCTGCTAGTGATCCAACATTTTAAGTATCTTTATGTGTTTAAAGCACGTTAGGTCACCTTTAACAACAACTGTATAACACATAAGGATGCAGTTTCAACTTCAGAGCTCAAGGGTCTTCAGGTACTGGGGACCCTGAAGTCTTTTGGGTTGGACAAACCAACAATCAAGTGAGGCCACAGTCCCCAGCCCCTGCCACCCTACCTTCAAAGCATCTGTGGGTGCTCTCACATTGCAATTTCTTACTCCATAATCTGACAATGACAGTGTGGCCATGGGACTTTTCTTTTTCCCTCTTTTCTTCCCCTGTTCTTGATGCCTCTTTCAGCTTTAAGGCTGCTACACAGTTGTCAGAAGTCTGGCTTCAATGGTCTGAAGGGAGACAGATACTGATAAATTCCCTTTTGATCTCTGCTCTGCAAAACCACTCAGTCAGAAAAAATAGAGGGGTCTGTGTGTGTAGGGGTTGGAGGATATGAAAGGCAAAAAGCACCCTCTCATGCCAGAGTGAGTATAACTCCCACTTCACATTAGATCTGAAAGAGGAATATAAAGAGTTTTGTATACATTTTGCAAATCAAGACAATGCACTGTAAGAAAATGAAGCCAATGAATAAAATGGGGGTACTGATACTGATCTCCTTTCTAAAGTGCTCTGAGATCAGTTGATGAAAAGGACTGTACAAGAGCTAGGTATTATTATAGTTAGATCATTGCAATTGCTTTTCTCAAAACCCTTATCTTTTTGTTGCATATTCATCAGGATCAGTGTTGAAAGGTTACAGTTTATAACAACTACTTTGTTATACTATAAATGAGACTGAAAAAGAACTTTCGTTTTCATGGGGCTAGAGAAATTTGCACGTATCATTTGAAGATGCATATATACAGCCGTAGCAGGTGTCTTCCACCCAACTTTCTGTATCTGCCCTGATCTAAGGCCGAATGAAGACAATACACCAGTGATCTGAACACTGTCAATTGAAGAACACAGTATTTAAAATAGAAAATATTAACCTTGATTATGCATAGACAAACAGTCATGAGCTTGGTAGGCACAAGTCATGAACAACCCACGAGCCATACAGCTGTGTTAGGGAGCACTGTTCCCAAAACACTATACCCACCTCTCAGCAAATTTGACTAGCTGAGACATCATGTTGCACCAACACAGCTAAACAGCTTTCTGACTAGAGCAGACTCATAAGCAGCCACCTCAAAGCAGGGCAGGACACGCTCATGTCTGCTGTGTCTGTGAAGGCTTATTCATATACTCCTTTACTCAATGAATATCAACATTGGTAGAACTGACTCTAATTTGTCAGAACTGGCAAAGATGGAAAACTTATACGAGAATAAAAAACCTGGAAACGATAATGCTCCAGTATGATTACTAAAGCAGCAAAGTGCATCTCAACGTGAAACAAGAGCCAAGGAAAATGACCCAAAGTATTCACACAAAATCCCAAATTAGCTTTTTCCCGCACACTAGCAAGACTGCCACTGGGAGACAGATTATTGCATACAGGGTGTGTACAGCAGAATATAAAAACAAATATAGAATTAGAAGTGCAAAGAAAAAAGCAAGGCAAGTAAAAAGTATTTTTTCTGACAGAAACACATCATGCATTCTTTAAAGTATCATCATATATTATGTTTACAGAACAGCTAGCAGTTATAATGTGCTAATAAAAGGTGACAGCAAAATACTAGCTATGGAATGTGCAGCTAAAAATAACATGGCTCTTATATATGGTTTAACACGGCTTGTATTTCATTATTTACAGTTTATAATAAAGCCTGTGATGGACCTTTTGTTCATTTCACAACAAAATCACATGAAGTAACCATATAGCCACAACTGAGTCTTCCAAACGCACACAAACAGCAACGTCTACTGGTTCATGCAAAGATTCTGGCTGGGTTTCTGACAGGTTCTGAAACAGAGCACAGTGAGTGTTAGTAAAGGACTTCCTACAAAATTTCTTTACCTTACTGTCTGGAAAAAAAGATCTTACATCTCTAAAATTGAGATGTCTCAATGTCTCAATGTCAATCTTGCATTTCCAGTGATCCATTGAAAATCTTTTATGTTTTTGAGTGAAATAGTTTTTCCAGATGTTTACAAAGTCAAAATACAAAAGTAGTTTTACTATGTGTTAGGATTTCACAGATCATGTAACAAAATTCATAGTAAATGCATCTGCATACAGTTCTTAAAAGAAACCTCAGTTTAATATATGCATTACTGGGACAGGGATGAACTTGCTGTTCGTTTATCATGGTTGTAAGAGGTCATTCAGCTTCTCCATGTAGGCAAGAAGCAGTCTCCAGACTCAAAACACAAGTTCAAATGAAAATAGTAAAGCAGTTCTGCTTAGCTTGGACATGCATGGACTTAAGTGTGTGTAGAAAAGACTTCAAATTGAGAAGTAGAGCAAAGCTCAGAAATAGATTGAAGACATAAAAAGAACCTATGCTAGTATATGTGCTAGGAGAAGTCTAAAGAGTGTATTATTGGTTGAGTACTGACTGGAGGATGTATTATTTCTGGTAGCTTGAAACCTGATGGTTTCAAGAAAGCAGAAATTTCTTTCTTGGAAATAAACCTTCTCAGAAATAAACAGAAATAAATATCAAAGAAAATTTACTCCATCAATTTCTCCATCCAATGGGAATAACCTATGAGATCTCAAAATATGGCTAGTTGCTCAGATCAAAAAGAGTAAGCATATGTTTCTCACTATCATTAATTACAAAGACGAGTAAATTGCTGAACAAGGCCTTAAATTTGAATAATTCCAATAAAAATAAGGGTCTGGTTTATTAACTATTATGTGCATGTACATACAGCCGAAATTCAGTTAAGCCTTAAAGGTATGGCTATTCTTACTGAAATGAAGTGGTGCCCTAGCCATGGTCTGAGATCCCACTGTGGGAAGATTTCTATGAAGAATGGATTAAAACCACAGTCTTGCCTCAAAAATCATGTAAAGATAAGACAAAGGAACAGATTCAGACAAATGAGTACAAGGAGACTAGGCAATATCAGATTAATTTAGTAAAAACAGTGATAAGTAAAGGTCTTTTCAGGCTGATAATCCAGCAATTGTCAGATTATTCACAGACATCAAGGAAAGAGAAGACTGTGAAGAAGCCGTGTCTTGTCGACATTTGTGGATATTTCCTCCCAAGCATAACGGACAAAGCAGGCAAAGGAATGAAGGTACTTGTTTCAAAATTTATTATGTGAGCATAAACTCCTGAGAGAACCATTATGTTCCTGTTGATATCTGTGAGCCAATATTTGAAAATGAATGAAAGATACTAAGCAGGGTAAGTATATATGGTCTAAGGGTTTGAAAAGACTTTGGTGATTATAATTTTAGTAGAATACAGAAAGCGTTGCCTGGATTATATTCTATGGTGGAACCAGAGGACAGAAACTCAATTTTTCAGTCAGTGATTTTGTAAAGTAAAAGGTAAGTAGGGCAATTGCTGGAGAGACAAGAGTGGGGAGGTGACTGTCGGATAGACTGGAGCAGCATTGTACTGAAAAGGGAAAGTGACAAAAGCTATGGAAAGAGTAGTGGATAAAATGGAAGAGGGTGATCAAGTAACGGAATGAGGCTGTTGGCAAAAGCAGAGCTCTGAGAGGAAGAGCCACTATAGCATCTCTGCCTCAAGGGAAAAGGAGAGAAATTTGGGGAGGAGAAGAGAAAGCAAGACAAAGCAGAAGCTTTTGCTAATTTCCTCTCCTAAGAAGCCAGTGAGATGCCATTGGAGGAGAGAGAGAAGTGGATACAGGAGGATGGAAAGCTTAAGGAGTGAGTTAGAGATGTGGAAAAAGTTAATGGGATTAAGTAGATTTACTCTGAAGAATGCTACTGAGGAAAATGGCAAAATTGAAGAATGCTACTTAGGGAAATGGCAAAACTGAAGGAGAAAACACATCTATGGTGGAGGAAGGCATCTAGACCACCAATTCATACTGTGCTGCGCAAGATCAGGAAGAGAGAAAAGGAGTAATGTGAGTGAGTTAGAGCTCTGCTGTTAGAGAAGGGATAAAAACAAAACGAAGGGTGGAGGATAGGGAATCACAGAGGCAGGAATTACCAGATCAGTGAGAGAAAGGAAAAGAGCATGAGGCAGAGAGTTGATTTCCTGAGAGTTTGCGTCAGGCTTACAGATTGTCTGGCCTCAGCTCAAGAAGCGGTTCACTTCTGTGAAGCTAACCACATAGTCCTATCATGCAATCAGTCAGACTTTTAATTATTTTTCCCTGAACACCAGCTCTCAGGCATAATTTCTGTAGCACCTTTAAGAGGTCAAAGTTAAAGAACAATAGTTTGGTAAATGGCCATTTGTTGCTGTTTGCCTGGTCCAAAAATGTCTCAAGTAACATAGTTAAATTTAAATTTGGAAGCAAAATTATTTCTTACATCAAAACTTTATAGAAACACAGCAGAGAAAACATGCTTTAATAATAAACAGATAATTAAAACCACTTGAAACACATGTATGTGTTTTATTAGTGACTAAAATCGATGGTATGTTGCAATTTAGTTATGTGGGCTGATTTAGTATCATGTTATGTACCAGTTACATAGACATGTGCTATGGGCTTAGTCATAAAAGTGTGGAATGCACCACTAACAAATTCAATTTTTTGCCCTTAACTACTCACAAAACTCCTCTTCTTCTAAAGGGAAACCACACATCATCCTTATAAAGGGCTCAGTCAAAAGGAAAGCCAAAATAAAGACAGTCCTTAACGGCCCACTGGACCCTCACTAAAACTATGTATTTTGGGGGGAAAACAAAGAAAAGGAAAAACAGTTAGGAAAGTTCATGCCCATTCTTAGAAGAAACTGCTGTTCTTAACCGAGTTCAAATATTGCAATGACATATCCATGTCACTTGGAAAAGCTGAATTTGTAAGTGTCTAAGAAAATGCTGACAGATACTTTTTTCTGTCATTCTGGTTAAAGAAGCAAACACATGGCTGGCTAAATAGTACATTAAGAGTTTTTCTCTTTAGCTTTGTATTGGAAATTATATTTTCAAGTAACTCATTTTTTAGGGCAGACATCTGAAGAAATAGGCCTTCCTTTGGAATGCAGTGTCACTAATGCCAAGAAAATTAAAGCACAGACATTTTCACAGATATGTGCTCAAATGCTTAACCTTGGCCTGCAGCCATGTGTATCTTTCAGCTGCCACTCTGCCTCATGGGAACTGTAGCTTGAGTGACTCAACCTGATTCTCCTTCCCTGGCTGAACTTTCAATATAAATGTCCTTGAATGCCCTGTGTCAGACAGTTCCTATGATAACTTGTCCAGTGAGCCAGAAGGGAGATGTGACCTTGCTACATCAGGGAACTCTGACTTCAGAGGAGAAGAAGACCTTTGAATTTTAACTTGAATGAAGCATTATGGCAAACGTATGCTAACATGAAATTGATCTCAAAACAAAATGTATGGCTGGAAGAGACCTCCTAGGTGTCTGAATACTGTCCCAGTAGCATTTCATATAAAGGCACTGCATAGTTTATCATATGTCAGGTATGATCAAATGCTTATATTAAAACAGACTCTTAATTCTACTTGATTGCACACTGGTCACAGGCCCTGTGTTTCCCTACAGACCACCCTTCTCCATTGAAGAAATCAAGCTGCAAGTTTATGAGCAGTGTGTGAAAGAAGAATGACTTTTATGTTGCTTTAAAAGGTATTTGGAAGTTATAAGTCTAATGGCTATGAAAAATAAATTGCACAGGAAGGGATTACCATGGAAACTAGTCACCTAACTGCTGTTGACTTTTGGTGGAAACTAAGTAACCCAGAGCTACCCATGCATTTGAAAATCTATGATGTCATCAATTATTACAAGTTTACACTGAGATTGGACTACACATTTCAGCTAATTCAGACCCTCACTGTGCAAAAATCTATTTTGACCCAAGAAATGTCAGACCTGCTCACCTAACTTACTCATTAAAACTAATCTTATTTTAGCAAAGGTTTGCACCAATACAACTATATACCTTTGCAAGTATTTTAAATATATTTAGTTGATTTCTTATGTAGGTAAGGTATCACACTTACTCAAATTCACTTAAATTCACATTTCCTTAAATACATATAGGTGGTATGTCTGAAGATGTTTAAAACTTGTGATTGCTCTGATGTGGATAATACAGACACCTTTCCTGTAAGTATAACTTCTGTTGAGGCATAGTAGCACAAATTAGAGCACAAGGAGAGTCAAAACTTAAAATATTTAGATTCAATGGATATTAGTGTGTGAGATGTGCTAACAGGGCAGAGTGTAAATAAAGCATATTTAGCTTTTTGCTAAGCAAAATGTCTGAACTTAGTCCCACAGCTTCCTCACAACCTGCAGCATCCATGGCAGAAAGAAATAACACAGATTGTTAAAACTGCATTATAAACTTTGTATTACTGGTTTATTGCTTACTTAGGTGAAGGAAGGAATCCCCCTAAACCCTAAAAAGATTTGTCAATCCCTTGTGAAGAAGTTGGAGTGTAGCCTGTGTGGCATTGTCTCCTTTCAATATGCCAGTATTATTACTTTCTTTTTGATGGGGTAGGTTTTGTTTCGGTTTTTGTCCTTGAAATAAATAATCATGTTTCAGGGAATGCCAGCAGTAATATAACAACAACAGAAAATCCTTGTCAATCTTTTTTTAAAGGCTTAAATAAATGTCTTACAGTGAAAGCTAGTTTCACGCACTTGAGAATTTTATTGAGCATAGGGGACTGGTCAAGTTAGGCTTGTAATTTAATTTGGTGTTTAAACGCCAAAATAATGGAATCTACTTCTAAGTTTTGTTTAGGCAGATTTTAGCCAAACTTTGATCAACAAGCATTTTTCATGGTGGCAGCAGAGTTGAATCGCGGAATATCTCGCTTTTCTGCTCTTCGAAGATTTCACTGTCAGTTTCTGTGGCATGATGGTTATCAGTTAAGGATGATAAGGAAAGACATTTCCTATCTCACAGCAGAAAAAGGTGAGACAACTAGTAGTTAGGATCTAAACCTGTGTTACAAGAAAACCCACATCATGAGCTGCTTGAGACGCAAAGGACTTGAACCTAAAGCAGTGGAGACAGTGTCCCCCAGCTCAAGCAACTCCTATTGTGCACAATCTCCCTTTTCTCTGCCAGCAAAAGGCAGAGGAAGAATTACAAAAGCAGTCTCTAGCCTGTATCAGGCAAAATACCTACACTAACAGTTTAATTTAACTTAACTGGCTTTTTTCCGAGGCAGCAAGAACATGATTCTTTCCTCCAGCAGAGCTCTGGGGCAATGATCTGCAGCCAAAAAGAACTGCTAGCGTTTTCAGCCTGTCCTACTGTACCTGTGCCCTGCCTCAGGATTCAAAATCCCCTGTGAATGACTCCATCATCTGCTTCTTTTGAGGCGGATCTTCTCGGTCTCTTTTATAGGAGCTGTTTAAATCTGTTTCAATTAAAAAAAAAACAAAACCAACAACCCAAAACTAGACCTAAATCCTGAAACTTATTCTCTCATATCCCAGATATTGACTAGTCTAACGTGGCTTACTTTCCTTCTCTTATTTTGGACGAGAATTGCACCTTCATTAGAACTGGTGCAAATATCCCACTGAGAAGTTTTGATTTGGACTGACATTGATTGAAAACGACATGATGGGAAATCCTTGATGAACTCTAAGTATCACGTTCACTTCACAGGCACTGAGGATTCATAATGATTCAAAAGCAGGTGAGCTCATATGCTGCCTCCAGGAATTGCCAGACGATCATTTTTCAAATTACTTTTCTAGCAACAAAAGGAACTGAACACCACACTCATTCTCAAGGCACCTTTTACTAAATGAACCTAATGGTAAACATGTTACAATTAATTAATAAGATATAAAACTCCCAGATTATCTTAAATTGAATTTTTACTGCAAAAATGAGGTGCACTATGGATCCTATAAAATCCACACAGTAATTAGGGCTTACTTTTATGGAAGCAACCTTACAAACCTAAGGTAATGAACAGCAGTATGAACTAGAGAGTGAGCTTGGGAATCAGAACACTGAAGCTGGAACAGTTTTACGCTAGCAATGTAAAAGAAAAATCAAGCAGTGTCAAGCTTTCTAAAGCTAAGACGATCTGTTCTGGACCTTGAACTAATTTATATTGTTACTGGATTACATATAGCAAAGGAATATTAAAAGCAGTTTTCACTGTGCAGAATGGAGTAATATGCTCCCAATTCAGCGTGTTAATGTACCTGTGCAAGACAGGAGGCTAATATACATGCAACCTGGCACATAGATGAATTATTTTGCCAAAAATGAGACACCTAGATTATATCCCTTCTCTTTTCTATGAGCTCTTTTTTTTAGCTTTATTTTATTGACTTTTTGGTATCACTTGGAAAGAAATTTGTAGGATTAACTGAAGCATTAAAAGTTGGATTGATTTGAAAAAGGCTCTTTATAATTATGGTCTCTACCAGTAGTTTTTGAAAAATCAGTAATTCCCCCAATACTTGTGGCATAGAAAAGAAAGTACAGAAAATCCCTTCAATGAAAAAAATAATAGACAGTGTCAAATCAAACTGAAATTGACTTTATAATTTATGGTTAATATTCTGGGAAAATACTTGCAAAGATTCAACATACTAGTTAGACTAACATCTTCTAGTATTTGAATCAAAGTACATTTCAGTAATAAGGTACATGTATATAACCATCATAGTAAAATAAGTTTTTATTTTAAAACACCGATTAACAGTTTGGCATCTGAAGTGCCACAGTGGTTGATATGGTTTTGTTTACATTTCGCGCCACAGAAAATTTGTTAGCCTAAGTTGCCATGATTTTTGCATCTGGATTTTATGATGTTTGGCTTTGTAATGGCTGATTATAGAACTGATTCCAGTACTTGAGATTCTGGCTAAATGTAATTAGCTTAAGTGCCTAGAAGATGAAAGTTTATTTGCTTTATACTGGATTAAAGTGTAAGTAGCAAAGGTAGCATGAACAGACTGTGTGAGTTACCTCCAGGTATTCAAGTTCCAAAGAACCACATACCAGTAAAGGACAGTGGTGGCCAGGAAGTCTAGGGATGTTTGAATTTATTAAATTTGCTGTAAGAAAACATCAAATATGTTCACGGACTAAAAAGGTTAAGTGAAACCGCAACTTGCATAGCGATGTGTCTGATCATATTTCTTCTCAGAAATCTAGTCAGATATGCATATCATACATTGGTGCTTGCAGCTTGAACAGCATTATAGGTATATAAACTTGTTGCCAGGTTTTTCTCACCTTCTGCACTGAAGACAGTAGTAACAGTAAGTCAGCACTGTCAGAAGTGCTGAAGGATAAAAAGAAGGAAATGTACAAGTGATTACTGGCATTAAATTCCACTGATTTATATGTACCACTAGTGCAGGAAAGCAGACATCACAGAACTGATTGCTAAGACCCAGACACTGGCAACTTAATTTTGCTTTTCATGAATTGTATGTTAAAGTGCAATTGTAGCTAACTAAAAATAAGACTAAAATGAAGTCAGAATGCCAAAGCAGTTCCACATGGGAAAGATCACTCTTGATTACTAGATGTGGAAAATATACAGTAAGATAAAAACCCAGCCTTGCAGGCAGAGGCTGCTGGCAGATGGAACATTTGTCTTTTTGAAAGAGATAAACATGCATGCTTGGATGTTATTCTTTATTTACAAAAGCAAATTACATCAGTTTTAACATGCCAGAATTCATGTAAAACACACGTTATCTGTTAATTGCTTTGAATTCTCTTTAGTGCTGTTAAGTCTTGGCTTATATATAACTTCTGGCTTTTTTCTCCCCACTTTGATATTGGAATAACCTGCAACTTTTACACCATACCCAATGATAAATTATGTGACTGCCAGAACCCCGTGGTTTGTTCTCTCTCTGAACCTTTACAGAGACTTCTTTTTTCCATTGAGGTAGGAAGCTGACATTGCTCAAGAGCAAGACTTTGCTTCCTTGGACTCAGTTCTGCTGTTTTTTTAATCTGGAATTGAAGGCATGTGAAAAGGCATGGAGACAGATACAGAAGTTTTTTAAGGTCCAGTTTTCCTGATCACAACCTTTTTTACAAATTCCACATTTCATTTTTTGAGGAATGTGATGGAAAAAAACCAGGCAAGATTATATTTATGATGCAAGTCAGAGAGATACTTTTTAGCTTTTAAACCAGAATAAATTACTAGAATATATTTTTACCAAAACCAATGATATTTTGAGTAAAATTCTAACAAAGAAAATAATACAAACAAAAATGTAAACATTATATTAAGATACGTAAAAGTATTTTTACACAACTTAATTTTGGATGGAATTTTGTGTGTGTGTGTAATTGTAGCTGCCATGGCTAAGAATGTGAAAGCATTGGCTTCTTATGCTGCATCGGAAAATATATTTCCTGTTCTTTGATATGCTTAGAGTGTATCTATACCAGTAAATAAAACAGTCTGCAAACTGTTTTCTGGCCCCATGGTTAAGTGGCATGACACAGCTCACACCTTTATGGTGAAATTCTCCTGTTGGAACCAGGAAGCTAAATCCAAACTATCTGTTGATAATGGTCATTGCCCCAGCTGCAGTTTGGGAGATTGGTATTTTTGGCATAGGCCAAAATTGTCCCAGGGATTATGCTAATAATTAACATGGTTGATCATGTGCCTGCAGCCTGGGGCTGTGTTTGACTCACAAACACAGACATAGTTCTATAGTTTTCATTGTATAAAGAATGGATACTCACATATTTGTCAATCCTCTGTACTCTCTGGATTCAGCAGAGTCAGCTGACAATAGCTTATTTAACAATTTAAAAATTAAGAAATCTAATGTTAAGCCTCTGGGTGTTACATTGTTGCACTGCAGATCAAGAGATCTGCTCCTAATTTTTCTCCACTATTCATATTTTAAAGATGTTTTAGGGTGTGTTCTCAGGAGAGGAAAGAGGCTGGGTAGTGTCTTGCATCCTTTCTGTGGTTACTATGGACAGCCACCTTCTGTGCGTCTCCATTAAATTAATGGCAGCCGCATTAACCACTTTCAGATTCCAGGTTTCCCCAGAACTGTTTCACAATGAACACCATGAAAATGAAGATGAAAAGCCCCACAACATTATGTTTCATATGTAAAAAATGGGAAGGAGCTCAGATGCCTGGAGCTAAAAGTCGTTCATTGCATCAAGTACCTTTCTGGAACTTGTGCAACAGAGAATCTGCAGGTGAACTCCAAGAGTCATATTTTAATCCCCCCTCCAGTTGCCATAGAGAGTATAAGGAATAGCTTGTGACCAAGCATTTTTCAACATGTGACCGCATCCGTTACAAGACACTTACCCCCGGCTTGGAGGCTGCTGCAATCTATAGGAGTGAATGCTGCGCATCCCCAAATTTCTCTAAGAAGGAAAAGAGAAAATGAAAGTTTACTGTCTTGTGGTGAGGATGAAAGAGTTAATAGTAAAGATAATGAGCATAAATGCTAGAGACGAAATCGGGGCCTGGTAGGAATCAGTGGGAAATTGACTCTTAAAGAGTCAAAATTTAATCTTAGACACTTCTTTTCCCCAAGACATATCTATGCCTTAGTTTTTTGTTTACAACAGTTACCGATTTCCTACTCTATTTTCTGAACAATTATATAATGAGAGCACTACTGTATTTAGTACCTTCACCCTTTGAAAACATTATTTATGTTTTTTAAAAATGCGGTTGTTTTTTTCAATACTGGCATATGCCTATTTTCCACAATATGTTGTCACAGGAAGCAAAAGGTAGTAAGTATTAAAAGAACTGCACACAAGGATCACCCTTTAAAATGCCTGAGGATGATTACTATATTCAATAGATGGACTTAATTTGCAGATTTTGCCAAGAAGATGTTTGGTTGAAATTCGAAGACCTGTTTTAGCTGCTAGCAACAACCAGAAGTGAAGGTGGTGCAGCAGAGTGGGAGATGAAGCCTCTCTATCCCCTGGAGAGGTTGAAGTTGCAAAAAATATCAAAGATGACTAGGATGAAGGTCCTGAGGAGGTGTGAAATAAGAAAAAACTTTTACACTAAAGGGATCGCATACATATGCCTCATGTTTAATGGAAAGAAGGAAGAAAAATGTGGTATAAAAATTGGTTACACATCTTACAAAAATGCATCATGAAGATGTTGGCTTCTAATCCACATGTGTACAACTGAGTCCCCTGATTATTTATGTTATATTTTTGATTTATGCACAGTGTCTTCTTTTGGCAGAACAGAATCTCTCTAGGCTTGAACAAAATGGCACATTTTTATCCAGCACGCATACTACTTCCTTTCAGAAGCTAATTAGAAACATTTTATTTGAATCAACAGATCAGAACCAGAAATTATCTTCAGAATGGTGTGTATTATTTATAGATATTCCGAATAATGACTGTAGCAGCATAGAAAGAGAAAATACTGAAAATGACCTTAGCAGAATAGTTGTTGTAGCTATTTCTGCACAGAATGTGAACCTTAAAAGCATAAACCAGGTAATATGCACAAAAAGATGTAAAAAAATAACAGCACAGAAGATATTTTATCCTCCTTCTCTGTGTTTTAGATCTACACCTGATATGCACAGTAGCCTGGCTATCACATCTCGCATTTGCTTTAAGATGATTTAGGAATGAACTACCAATGGGGCTGTACCAATCCTTTCTTAGTTCCTGCCCCTACGTTGACAGTTCTTCCTGTGCCAGCTCTAGGAATTAGATAACTACTCAATGATCTAGATGACATACCTGAATTTTAAATTACCAAAAAACCTCAGAAAATGCTGCTTTTTTCAAAATTCAGTGGTTGGACTTGCTGATACTGCAAAGCAGTTTTGTTGTACATAAGGCACCTGGCCCAGCTACAACCAGATGCAATATCAGTAAAAGGGATAATGTGAGAACGTATTACCAGCAGCATGGAGGTTGCTATAGGGTTTTTTGGCATCAATTTGGTTTTAGATCAAATTAAAACCCTTGTAAGATCAGGTTCTGAGGTTCATTGTACTCAAAACTCTGCAGACTTCCTCCAGAACAACTGGTCATGTTCCATTCTCTGACCATTTGCTATTTTCCCCTTCTTTGTATCCACTCTAGCAGGGTATGAGATGGTTCAGTGAACTGATGCAACAGAAAAGAATTATTTTTCTTTTTTCTTTTGGTGGATTACTTTTCCACAGAACAGCAAATTGTACTAATTTACCCTTAGGTAAATTAGGTACCCTTAGGTACCCTTGGTTGTTAGGTCCAAGGCAAGTGACATGGCAAGGAGCATA
Organism: Steatornis caripensis; assembly: GCA_013398225.1. Lineage (NCBI taxonomy): Eukaryota > Metazoa > Chordata > Aves > Caprimulgiformes > Steatornithidae > Steatornis > Steatornis caripensis. Next base: position 398,782 of record VZSC01009414.1, read on the forward strand.
TGAAAGAACAAACGCAAGAGCAGGACAACCCCATTTGAGGGTTACAAGTGCAGTTTCCTGAGATTAAATGTAACATCAAACTACACTAGAGTAATCAAACTCTTTCAACTCACAGTGAATAAGTACACGACATTTAAATTCAGCCTTATGTAGTCACTTCCTGGCAAGTTAGACAAGCATCTTAAATTATTTCTTCTTGATAATTTCAAAATACTAGAACACATTCAAATAAATTCCTGATGATTTTACCACCTGTTCTTAGGTTTATATTGCAGTGACTGCTCTTAACTTTGAAAGCTGTTAACACTGAGGACTCCTAAGTTTTTATTTACAGCAGCAACTAGAAGCTCCAACCAAGGAAACAGGCTAGATGGTGTATGGATAGGCAGTTACTGTCCCATGAAGTTAACCATGAACATAAGCTTGAATAAAATAGTAGATTATATGATCCCTTAAGACTACAGCCTTTCAAGTCTCTCCTTCTCAAAAAGTGTTTGCAAAAGCTGTGAATCTTCATTACAGAAGGTATGGAGGCTATAAGACAATTCACTGATCTATGAGGAACAGAAGATGAAAATAGCATGCTTTGACAAAAAAGTTTTTTGTAGAAGAATTCTTCCATGGAAGAACTTCAGCCTGTCAGGGGGAATGTCTGTATCAAGAGAATAACTGAATATTTTAACTAGTATTAAAAAGCAGGTATGTTCTAATCCCCAAACTGGATCACACTAACATGTCATATTGGTTTTCCCATTTGATGTTAGCCAAATAAGCCCTCATATATTGATGCATCGGGTACCGACTCTGCGCTGAGAAGGGGTAATTAACTACTGAAAGTGAGAAGGGACAGCTTAATAACCTACTTGCTTAATCTGATATTGATTTAAGTTCTAAAAGTAATTCAAGCTTACAGGCTTGTCTTGGCTTTGAGAACGTGAGGTTCATATGAGAAACGGTTTAAGGAGGTGCTGATTTTCACATAGTAGTTGCTCAGCTAAGAAATTTAGCAGTCTCTGTGATGTCTCCAAGGCTGTTTAAGGCAAAATCAAACAAACAGGCTAGCTGCTAAGGAGGAAGCCTTATACGTACCCATTTGTCTGTTATTTGAAATACAATACAATTATTCATACAGTCAGAGCTACAGCAGAGAGATGGACTAGGAAACTATTGTGTATGGCCTCTCAGCAGTTAGGTCTCTGACCAAACAAGAAAATACAGCTCACAAATGCCTGACCCATGGCTCTGCTCCACGCCGTTGCAATCGCTACAGTCTCATGTGCTCAGTCTTCTGACTGCAGCTCTTCTTTGCCGCCCTTAGCAATTTGTGCTTGACTCTAGCTTAATCATCTCATAGACTGTATCTGGTAACAAAGCTAATCAACAGGGTTTCTTTGAAGTCAGAGCATTTGTTGAAAATAAAAGCTAGGTAAAAAAGGCCATAACCTCACAAACACAGCAGTGTAGGAAGCATCCCGGAGTGAAGTGTTCTGCAGGCGTAGAGGAAGCTGGAAGAAACAGTGCATCCTCCATGACATTTTAGGAAAGCATACCTATAGATTCATAGCTATGTAGCTGTAGCTGTAATAAACAATCTGAGGTAGGCAGAATTTATTGCATAAGACAATCGTAGTTTTTCACTGGCTATACAAGAAGTCTGGGTAAGTGGTGCAGACTAGACTCCTAACTTTTAGGCAGCTGTATTTAGGTAAGATAAATCCTGTCTGCATTTTCTCACTTTCTCCAGGGAGCTGAGTGAGGTAACTAAGCTGGGGGTAAACTCCCAGCCCTTTTGAAATGACAAGAAAAGCTTCTGAGTATATGAGATTCAACTACATAAAAAAAATACAATGATTCAATGGCTACTCCGGTCTTTAGTGCATAGTAACTACATGACAGTTACATGTGTAAAATACATAATAACTATTTAACTAGTAACTAAAACAAGTTCAGCTACCATTTTAAGATAATTATCATATTACTGTGCTCCTCTTAGGTTAATTTTTATTTTTGCGTTCTTGCACTCTAGTATATATTTTATGTTTTTATGTTATATATATATTATAAATTTTTGTTGTCACCCTGAGAGCTCTGCCAGTGACTAGAAATAAGTGTGAGCTTCCTGAAAAACATATATTTATAAATAAAGTATTAATCTTAACGCTCTTTTATGAATGTCTGAATAATGGGCCTGAATGGAATAGAAACTGCCTGAAGGCAGGGACAATCTTGGTCTCAGACAGGGCTTTGTTTCCACATGGAGTATTGGATAGGCTCAGGTTTTAGGTATAATCACTTACTCAGCCATACTATGTGTCTCTTCCAGCATATTCAACATAAAATGTCCCAGAAACTGATTCCTGGTGTCCAGACAAAGGAAGCCAATATACAGGTCATGAAAAACTCTCGCAGAAGCTTTAGTCTAAGAGTAGAGTCATATCCTAGCTTAAAGTATACTTTATTTATTTTATATAATCAAAAAAGAAGGGCCTCAAATGCTTTTAAGTTAACTCAAAAAGTGCTAAAGTGAACAGAGAATGAGCAGCATGAACAAATTGTTATTCACATGGTCATTGCTCTTCCTACCACCCAATCACTTGTAAAATACTTCTCCCAAAACTACATACTTTCTATATACTTCAGTGAATTGTGCTTCTTTATTTAGACCTTGACTTATTTTTCCCACCCCTGCTATAATCATGAGAAACTTCTCTGTTTCCTTTTTTGTTGAGTCCTGATTTAGCAAGACATTAAAGCATGCATTACAACCAGCTTCACATCAGGCTTGTAGATGGTACCATTTGTCTAAATTTCACTGGACTGAGGTTGAATTTCCCCTTTCGAAGTAACGGGACAACATGATAGTAAGGTACTACTGTCACGGAGTGGCACAGACTGGGTCATACTGAATTAGCAATTGTTTTGAAAATGGTTATGGCAAAAAGGAAGTCTATATAGGGTTATTTCTAAAAGATTCTTGCTAATTGCTGATATTGTCACCATCATTTTCTTAACTGGGAGGCACTGTTCTGTTATATCAACTACTACCACTGCCTCCAGAGAGCTTGTCAGTGGCTGCCCTCCCTGTTCACCTCACATGTCTGGCTGCACGACTGCAAGATCCCTCTCTTGACTGCAGCGGGACCTGTGAGCACTGTGCAAGTTTAGCCTTGTATTTTCCTACAGTTTCTGTTGACTGTGGCTCCACAAATGTAGGTATTGCTACTGCATATCAGGCCTAGACTGTCAGGTTTTGATACAAAAAGAAAACTATATCTAGGACAGTTTTCCATATAAATCTTTCAACGACTAGTTCTAGAAGTCCCACCTTTGATTTACCACCTTTGCAAAATGCAGTGCTTCCTCATTAGTCATTCAACATTGATAACAAGCAATAATAGCCCTCATAACCATACCATGCAAAACATAACACTCTTAGTGTTTTTTGTTCATGATCCCATTTTTTTACACTTTAAACAGCACCTCACTGATTTGTGGGTGTCTCAAATTTCAATTGCATTCCAAATCGCAGGCCATTGGTAACCTTTTATCTCTGTTCTTATCAACGTTTACTATTGACTGGCTTTAAGAAATAGACATAGTAATCAAAGAGTGGTGCTCCTCCCTAGATTTTGATCAAAGACATTTATTGACAGAGCAATTTGTAGCAACATATGGAAAACTAACCTATTTAGAGTGTAGAAAAGGTACTTCTAAGATAAAGACATACATAAACTGCAATTTTGCCTCCTACAACACTTTTTGTGTTCTACTTTCAGAATTATGTTTAACGAAATATGCCATGTGATCAAATTCAATATCATTGTACTAATGGGTGATTTGTACAAAAATGAAATAATGTGAAAAACTGTGTTAAAATATTTTTATTTAAAAGCAGATATGCATATTCATATTAGACATGAAGATATATCTTCTGAGCTATAAAGATCAGTAATTTCCCTGTATATCCTACTGCTAGGGTATTTAATTCAACTGAAACAAAATACTTTCCAGCATACTGTATAAATCTCTTGAAAAATTACCTTTTCCATTGATCTAGGCAGATAGCTACTAATTTTAGAAATCAATTACTTGGTATGCCCTGATAAAAATCTAAATTAAGACAGTGTTAAAACCAAGAAAACAATTAAATCAAGGAAAATATTGTACAGATTTGTTTCAATTACATCAAAGTCAAAGCTGGAAAACATGATTAAACCTAAAAAGAGTCCTAGTCATTAAGGTAATCAATGAAGATTAAGGGTCTGAAATATCTTTAACTGTGTGGTAATTATATGATTATAATTAAAGCGTTTTGTATTTGTGGTCCTGGATTAGATTGTATTTCATTTTTAAAAGCATGTGAGATTCCCCAATCCTATGTTTCCTCTACTTGCAGTATCACTGAAGAGCAGAGTTAAATTTATTTAGGTGCCAGACTGACCTAATCCGAATGTGTTTGGATTACCATTATGTGTAACCAGATTCAAAGAAAACACTGACACAGATGCTAAATTTCTTGAAGGATGGACCCAGTTTCAAACAAATTATGGGCTAAATGAAGATAATGTATTTACCTGGAGACTTAAAAAGACTCATCCTGCACTCCAAAACTGTGTTGTAAATACAGGGTGGATACGCTGCCTGGGTAGTACATTCTCTGGTCTCAGCCTTGGTGGCAGAGTTACAGCTAGCTTCTCTGTAATTGCAACAGTGTTGACACGCCCTGACCTAGATGGGTTATTGTACATGCAGGCACCGGGAATCAAGTGCTGATGAAGGCTATCAAAGCCTTCCTGCTTACTTCAGGGACTCTAGGCTAGGTCTGTAAGAAGAGATAGTGATTTGTGAAAGGTTTTACATTCTGCATAGGACAGACAAAATGCAGGGTAAAGGGCCCATTCTCATCAACATTTTATACACAGAAGCTGCCTCCAGGTTTTCTCCATCACCTATCCTCCCCTGTTTAAATTGGCTTGAAGGTCCATATGAAGACAAACATGCCTACCTGTGTGAAGTGCAGGTTAGCAACAATAAGCTTGGGCAAAATGGCATGGGAAACACCTTATGCAAGGCAAAAGCCTTCTGATGGCAAGCCCCTGGTTATCTATGTACAGAAAAAAATTAAATAGTCTGATTGATAGCTTTCCAGGAAGCTGCAATATGACAGGTTTGCAGCCAATAAAACATCTGCAAGCAAAAGCAGTTTCTTTATATTAGTATTTATAAATTATTTTAAGTGAGTCTGTTGGCATTACTGTGTGCTGCTGTCCGTTTTCCAAATGCCAGGAATTGTTTATTCCACTGGCAAAGCGTTTAGCAGAGCATTACTTCCACAGTCAGCTTCCACACAACCCGATTAAAGTAATGTCCGTCCTTCTTGTGCTCTCACTGCAGTATACTCCGAATCTTGTTTTGTGTCTGTCTTGGTTAGTGCTTCTATTTTGCACTTTCATTTACAATGCAGTGCATTTCCAAACAGGAATTTCTTACAGCCCAGCTGATTTTAAGACTTGACAGAAGTTGTGATCATACTGAGTTCTGCCAAAGAGTAAAAGAAGTATGAGCATGAAATTAATGCTAAACAGTGAGCTTACAAGGCAATATCAAATGGGAAGAATATAGGCAGATGAACAACACATAAATTCTCTAACTCCTTACCAAGATGGAAGTTTTTACAGCAATTAAAGTGTCTTAGAGATTCCTGATTAAATCTTTTCACCAAAGATTAAAACCTCAGTTTGCACTGACTTATGAAAATACTTTTAATTGTTATTAACAGACTTTAATTGCACCAATATGCTTTTCACTGCTTAAAAAGGCCTTTGTTCTTCACAAATAGTGATACAAAGGTAACAGCAATACTTTAGTGGCTTTTACTGCTTGGATGCAAAATAGGAGTCCTTAAGCTTTAAAAATCTTTTCTCTCAGAGATACCATCTTTTGCCTGAAGCTAAAGGAATTAGGGGATATTTACATGATTTAAAGCTAATTTTATAGCATATTATGTTCCCTCTCTGCCATGGAATCAAATACTAGAGGATCTGATTTTTTAGAAATGTAAATATGGGTAAAATGTAATAAAACTATTGTTTGTATGGGAAACCTCCATTTTAATCTGGAAACAATATGCAATATTAGAATTGTGTAACTTGGTGGTCAGTAACAGGAAAAATAACAATAGCTCTGGGAAGATATGTACATGTGATAATACATAATTCATACTAGCAACTTGGAATAAAGTCAGAAATGACATTTTATCTTTAAAACTTTATTGTTTAGGTGACAGGGAAAAATAAAACAGTCATAAAAACATTATGATAAATATGAACAAGATATTACTAGAATCTGACAAATACAGCAGTTTAATAAAAACTATTAAACTGATAATTTCTAAAGATAATTACCAAATCGTGTATTTCCACTATGAATTCCAGAAAACTTCAGCAACATTTTGGTGATGGAAAATGTGCAATTAATGCAGAGGAGGAACAGTTGTTGCTTTTCTCTGAAGATAATGTTTAGCTCAAGGCAATTGCAGAGCAAGACCAAGCTGCCAACATATAGAACCACTGGGAGATGTGTTTTATGTGGATGGGAAACAAGGGAATTTACTAAAAAAGAACAACAGACAGTTAAAGATCTTTTGAGAATAAAGTCCTGTGATAAATGTTTGGGCCAGTTAGAGAGAGTGGTGTGTGGAGATAACTATTGAACAAGGGACTGTGGGAGGTCTATGAAGAGCCAAATGCAGTGAATGGAGTGAAATCCCAGTGACCTGAGTGGGCAGAGTATGCGGCTGGGATGCTAGAAGACAGACCAGTGAGGCTTATTTTGGACAGCCATCATTAGGAGTTTCAATCCTCAGGCCAAGGAAGAAGAACATAGAAAGATAATATTGAGCAAGACCTAATTGCTCGTAATATGAATCATCATCAAAGGGAAAAATATGCATTTGGCTAAAAGAGGTAGGAGAAAATCTGCCAAAGATGTTTTGGGTCTACAGAGCTGAGGGATAATAGGACACAGATTCTAGGAATCGCTTCTTTAGTTTTGGAACAAATTCACAGAGAAATGATTGCCTTCATTCTTGCTAGAACTTCTTAAAGAACATTTTGAGGAAGATAGTAATGAAATGGCTAGCAGTTGTCTATTCAGAGCTTAAATTTTCCATGAGTAGGTAGGAATGAAGCAGGAAGGGAATTGCTTTACAGCTGCATGTACAGACACAGGGCTTGTTTTATGACAAATAAAACACGCAACATCTACACTAACAAAACCAGCAAAACGATGCCCAAGCTTCCAAACTGCACTATAACTGTTCCCAACTTTTTGTATAAGAAGAATCACGGAAGTGACAATATGCCTCAACAGTGGGCATTCATGTCCAAGTTCTGTAGAACTCCACTAGTAGGAGTAGAATTTTTCTATTTTCTTTTTTAATGCAGTGGGACAGACCATGCTTCCAGAGAAATTCACATGAATAAGGATTTGTAAGAACTAAGGCCACTATGAGAATCTTGACAAAAGACTGAGATATAACTCTTACTGCTCCTTAGTCCTTAGCCAAAATACTTAAAATGAATGGAGGTTCAATTAAAAAATTGTCAAGGCCTGCTGAAGTTGTCTGAAAAATATCTGTTTGTGTACGTATTTTCTCAGCATTTCAGCACAAGCAGACATCCTTCAAATATTTAGAAACTGAAAAATGAAATGACATCTTCCAACCTGTAACATGGAGCAGTTTCTTCTGTTTTAGCTCTAGATTTGTCTGTCTAGTTACAAGTCTCCCAACATGTCTTTATGCCCCCTAATCATTCCAATCAACCTCCTATCTATCTCTCTCATTTGGTTATACAATGAAATAAAGGATTTTTTAACTCCTGTGACAGAAAATGTTGCAATAGTAATATTTTTCTGCAAAAATGTTTGCACATACTTTGTCAAATGAGACTAGTGCATGACCAATAATGCTACCAGCATCTAAATGAGCAAATTTGCATCAGAGTAGTTTGTGGATCAGATTTTAAATAAACCTCAAGTATGCAAGCTATAAAAACATGTGCCAAAGCAGCCCTTACTTTTGGTTTAAGATCCTTCTACTTAATATTAATGCTTTCAAGCCACAGGCAGCAAACCTTCAACAAAACATACTGCACTTTCTGAGTGGTCATTTTTCCAGGCTAAATGTGAATTTGACATTTATTCATGTGCAGTTTCTGAGTTTAGGTTTGAAAAGCAACAGAACCTGTTATATACACTATTTTTTCTTTGGTGAAACTTCACTGACACATTTGGCTTTTCTTTGAGTACTACCAATAAAGCCTTGTAATCTATGCTCTGTGCTTGCCGTTCAACAAAATATCCTTCCACATTTGTCGTTTGTCTACTTTGCAATTTTACAAAAATTTTATTGTGGAATATAGAATACATTTGAAGATGCAAGTATCTTGCATCTTCAAAGCACAGCTGAGATTTCTCTGTAGGGAAAATCTTTGTCAGAACTTCAGGATTCCTTCTACTGAGGTGATTTTATATTGGCAAAACATTTTTGTGCATTTGAAGATCATTTTTAGAAAAATCCACCGTACTTGGCCTTTACATTCAGAGTTAGGATATGTAGTGTAGTCTTTAAAATGTCATTAAGTATTGCTGTAAGGGATTTAGTGACTAAAGCGCAAATTTCTCCTGTCCCACTATTGAGCACAGACGTGTCATTTTCAGAACAAACACAAGAGGGGGCGTTTAGATGATGTTGTATACGTTCTTTGAGCACTGCTCTATAAACTCAGTAAAACACTGGGCATGAGTAATATATTTATAGCTTTTGGCTCTAATTCTCTTTCACTCACTTTCTACTAGTGTCATCTCATAACTTCTCAATTAAATGACACCATTTTTACTTCAATGCATGAGTGAGAACCAGACTCTAATTTATTTCCTCTCCAAGAAAATTTGATGTACTGCAATGTATATTTAATTTTACTTCACACCCACGCACGCTACAGACACATGCTCATGCACCAGATCTTCATGAACTTTGAGAGGAGGCTCCTAAATTTCACAGCCCACAAATGAAAACAAACAAGCAGTTAAATGATTCCACACTCCATTTACAGTCCACTGATCAATTTTTCTTCTTAACCCCAACTACTTCCCTTCCATCACCGCAACCCACATGCTCCCACCTCAATCCAGAGCCACCAGCATACAGCCTTGTACTTTAAACAATGTTTATTGGTTATAAGTTCCTATGTTACAATGATTACTCTAGGGTTGGTGTGGCTTCCATGAATTACACTTTAAGTAATTCTGTGTGTGGTTTTCTGTTGGGATGTTTAAGAAAGTGAGATACAGTGAAAAATGGTAGCTGTAAGCTGTATTTTCTCTAATATTCAGGGAAATGTCTGAATGGCTGATCTATGTTTAAGTGATTTTTTTCTACATTTGGTATTAATTTTTACGAGGAAATTGTAGGATTGAAACCTGCCAAAGTGTTTGCTTTGGTGCATTACACTTCTTGATGCAGTTATGGTTGCTGTTTGGTTGTACAGGATGTCAATGGAGATATATGGGTTTTGGAGAGGTAACAGAAGCCAAGAAGAAGGTGCAATTCATACAGTATAGCTGGGGAGACACAGAACTACTTCTTACCTATTTCTGGGGTACACAGTCCAGCTAATGCAGCTGAATTTTACTGAAGTGGTTTTGCTGTCCTTGGATTTTCTTGACCGGGACAATTTGACTGCCTTAAAAACGATGTAGCTCTGCTGATGGCTATTTACCTCACAACTGCTATCACTGATGAGCTGGTCTCTATATTACCCCAACAAAAGTCACGTGCCTTTTGAGTCCTCTTTTTCCATTACCAGTGTTCTTGAAAATCCCCCCAGATCTGCTCTCTTCCATTCTCCCTATAATTTTGAAATTATAGGGAATATCTGCATTTCCAAACTATGAGATGCTGCTATTGCTTGTTACAAGCCAGACTATGAATCAGGCCCACTGCGAAATACGGGACAAGAGAGGACTGTGCACTGACCTGCGGCAGGGCAGTTTGCTATTTTGTGGAGGTCCTCACTTCTAAGTGACCTTACTTAATAAACATATTTGGTTACTGAATAGCAGAAAGCACTACACCTATACAAACAACCTACGTCCCATCAGGATGTGGAAGGATATATATCTGTACTGGATGTGCAAGAAATTTGTGTTCCTGACTGATTTGTTTTCGCTTTCTACACTGGTTTCTTGCAGACCTTGTCTGGTCACAGTTCTGTGAAGTATACAGTCACTCAGCAATGATGCAGTGGCTGTTTCTTGCATATTTATATATCCTCCAGATGCAGGTTCGGGTGAACAGGATTGTTCAAGAGCAGCAATAGATAGCAAGTTGAGACTGGTAATGAAATTGGCAGTGAGTGCTTGTAAGTGTCCTGGTTTCACTGGGATCGAAGCATAGAATCAATTTTCTTTCCAGGAAAGCTGCATTTTTGACAAGACTGCAGCACCCGATTCAGTGGGAACAATGTTGATAGGACACTTTGTTTTAATTCGTGGCCAGCCATGGTATGCGAGTTTCCATAGTCATCAAGGCCTTTAGCAGTTTTGAGTAAGCCAAGTGCTAAAACTGGGAGGAGTGAAAGCCAGGGCAGCTGACCCAGGCTGGCCAACAGCAGTGTTCCATACCATAAATGTCACGCTCACTATAAATTAGAGAGTTTGTTGGGGATGGTCCTCCTTCCTCAATGATTGCCATCCTTGGAGCATCTTGCCCGTCCTTCTGCTCCCAAGGCCTGCTCTCCCATTTGTTGCAACCTTCACAGTTTTGCTGGAGCTGCGGTGCTTGCAGGGCTTGGCATCTGGCACTCACTGCTGGTAGCACGCAGCTTGCAACCACTACGTGGGCTGAGCATAACTTTGTGTACTTTGTATTAGTACTGGCATTAATATTAGCTTTTTATTATTATTTTATTAAATCTGTTTCTGTTTCAACCCATGGGTGTCCTTTCCTTTTCCTGATTCCCCTTCTCAGGTGGGGAGGGGTCCTTGGGTAATGGAACTGCTGGCTAAAGGAGACAGTAAGGAACTGGTCAGGCATGAAAATGGAAGATGAGTAGTGAACAGGTGAACAGACTACACCGAAGAACCTCACTTGAAAATTAGCCAAGTTTTTGCAATGGAATGTGGGAAATTTATCATGCATGCAGTAGGCTTCTACCTCACTAGAGCAGAAGCAGGTAAAGGAAACAGCCTCAGGATGTAAGATTTTTGCTCTAAAATCTACAGTATATGATAATAAATAGTATATCTTTTCCTTTGAAACATTTAGCATCCATTGCTGTTAGAATCAAGATTATGGACTTGATTCACCACAGCTACTATTCCGCAACATCTGTTTTTCTGAAAGAATAAAAAAAAATCAAAATGTTCTTTTTCCTCTCATAACAGGTAAACTGTGATGCAGCAAGATGCATGGATATCTCTGTACATGTTACTTAAGACAAAACCGGACTAAAATCTCTCCACTGCGTAAACTAAGTTTTTAAAGGTAATGCTTCTTAGTCCCAAAGAAATTATAACATCCAAATAATCCAGAAAATGCTTCTGTAACTCTTTCTCTCTCCATATATGTTGTTATACTTTGACTTGTACGGAAGCATCTGAGGTGGCAACTGTCTTTTATTCCCCTCATCAAATACAGTCTTTGGCTGGTACATGAAGGTTGAAACATTCTCACAGATTCAAATATTCACCCCAAATAAAGACTCCCTAAAATGAAAACCTGAGGTCACATAGTAGGCCAGAATACATTAGTTTTCAGGTAAACTGATGGTTTCTTACACTAATATAGCCACTTCAACCACTTGCACAATTTTCTTGAAAGTTCAGGTTTTCAACTGATAGCTGTACTTAGAAAGTCTATCAAATCCATCACCTGCTTACCAAAATTGCTGAATTTTGACAACTTCTCTGAGTACCTCATAGCTATTTCTACCTCTGAATTAATTCCACTGATCTTATGGTAGCTCATGGTGCTAACACTTCATCTTCCCTCCACTTTGAGCTTTTTAATTGAAAAGGCATGATTAGATTGCTGTCCAACACCTTTCCGAAGTCATCAAATCCTCTCTTGCAATGCATTTTTATGAGCTACAGGACTATCACATCTGGCAAGGATGATTTACCAGTAGTGACAGTGGGAATAAGCTACAACAGCCAAAGTTTTCAATACAATAGTGAAATTTTAACAAGAGTTGCCTGAGATCCCTTTTTGCTCCTTTTTCTAAGTTGTAAACGCTAAGCATATTGCCTAAATCTTTGTTGTTCTTCTGGGTAAATGCACAGCTTTGTATAAAGGGTAAAGGCACTGATAAAGCATGTTTTCCCCTGATAGGACCTGAAATGATGATATGATGCTTGCAGAGCATTCAAAGCGAGACAGTTCCTAACAAAGCAGACATTTGGGGAAACAGCATGTGCTGTGAATCTTTGGGCTGGTGAGTATAATAACAAACACTGCAGGCAAAGTTGGTAGAAAAGGAAAATAAATTAATCTGTCCTCAGCCTAGTCTGGAGGTGGCTCAACTGTGGAGCTCTGCAGTCACAGCCTCTCTGTGGCAGTTGATGGTGAAGTTGTCACACTGAAGGGACTGCAGCTGTGCTGAGACAGTTACCAGACTGCATGCTCCCAACAGGAGTTGTTCTAGTGTGCAAAATGTCTCCAGTTATATTTCATATGGTCAGATTCTGAGTGGGGCATATTTCTTAATCACGATTCTTTTTCCTCAGGTTCACAGCCAGCAAATTCCTCATTCACATCAACATGAAACATTCCTTCCAACTGCGGATATGCATTCAGATCAGCCTACAGGAATGACATCTTCAGTTGGAAAAAACACACTTAAATTTCTTTGAAGTACTGCAGTCTGAAAAATTATTTTCCTTTGATTATATAAAGTTGCTGGCTCCTCTAACAGCACAATAGCGGAGGAAGCTTTAGGCTGTGGAGGTGCTGTTGAATCCGAGTCTAATGTTTAGACAATTTCTTCTGCTTATTTAATAATAGACACAGTTGAATCAGTTCTTTGCCTCATTAACTTTTCTTTGACAAAATTTACTTGACATACTCTGCTTAGCGTTGTGCTTTGGCTCTCTTATAAACTTTTATTTCAGACTCATCAAGGGTTTTATGAGTGTGGGACATTAAAGCAAGCATATTTACAGTTCTCTGATTCTCCTAGTTTTAATTTCCTTTGAATATCTCATATGGCTAGATACTAGATTCTATTGAAACTGTCCTTTATGAAGGAGGAGCAGACTAGGTGATCTATGAATCCACCTCATTTAAAAATGTACATCCACTTGAAAGTATGTCCACTTAAGGACAGTATCTCCAGAATGTTCTTGATTCATTCATGAGTATTGTAGATTACCAAGATGTAACTCAATGTCAGTAAGCAGTTTTTGCAATGAAGTCCATGGAATTGTTTGGTATCTAAGAAATTATAACCAAATTTTTGTTTAGTTACGTGCCAGGGTTAATGTGGTGAAGATGGACACTTTTCTCCTGCATGCTGTATCTATGTAATCCTGAGTTCTATCAGCTATGACAGGATGGTATTGTGAACCACAATTAATTTCCTTTACAATAGTGTGGATAACTTCACGGCTCATTAGCCTGATGATTTCATTCTGAATTGTTGGACTTGTGTAATCTTGTTTTCTCTTCAGCTAGCTTCCCAGGGTCTCATTGTCATTGCTGTGAAGCTTCAGTAATTCAATAAAATTCTCCTCATCAATCTGATGGCCATGAATTACCAAGCCTTGTCTACTCTAGTAATGTATGGTGAGCATTATCTTATACAGTGAGCAAAACTGATCTCCCATCTAACATTTCAGCTTACTTTATCCTTCAGACACGCTGGAAAATGTGCAATTCCGATATTCCAATCAAACAAAAACAATTTGGTGGTAATTTAAAGAATCGAACTTTGGCACTGAAGTGGATTTCTCTTCCTCCCCTCCACCACTACTGACTTGATTCCTTCTGCTGCTGCTTTCAGTAAAGCTTAGTGTCGAGTGGTACAGTTGTGGCACCGGAGGTAAGACACACATCGATCAGTTAACTCCTTGTGCAGGGTGAATTTTTGATATCACACCAGAGGACTTAAGAAAAAGTCATGGAGAAGTAGAAATCACCAAGGCACAGACATAAAAATATTTTATGAATATTTTTGTAAGATAACGGTAACAGTTCTTTCTGATAATCAGAAGTTTGATGAGTATTTTCTTGCCTAAGTCTGCCAAAGTACAATGTCATGACATTATTCTTGGAGCTATACCAGATATGGTACTTTCATGGATGACATTGAGGTGGCTTGTATCCAGATGTTTCCATCTCCAAAAAAACAGCATGAAAGATACAGGGAAGGGGTGAGAGAAAGCGAGAATTGGAACAGACAATTTCCAGTAAAAAATGAAGAATAGAAGAAAAATGCATGATGTGATTAACTGCTGTTAAACTACCATTCAGATAATAGGATGCATGAGGGTTTTTTTCGTACATCTCACCAGAAACATTGAACTGCAGTTGGTACACGGGGCAACAAGCCTGTCATGCATAATTTGCTTAGAAGTATTAGATCTGTTAATACACGTAGAGTTTAAGTTAGAAGTTAAGAATAAAGTTTGTCTCATGTTTTCATTATTCATCTATTTTGTCTCAGTTCTCACCTATGAATAGAAACTATTTTTCCTTACCACAGAAACTTTTAACAAAGATAAATAAAGGTTAAAAATATTCACATACTAAAGTGAGGAGAAGCCTATATACACCTGTGCACAAGTCTAAACCAAGACCTTATTTCACTGTCATTTATGAAGAGCATAATGAAATAAATGCTGAATGACAAAATGCTTCATTTGATAACATTTCAAGAAAAACATCTTTTTATATGATATGAATTGTGCAGTATGTATGGATTATGAAGACAATCTCAATCTGGTACGTTTTGTGTTCTGACAACTTCATAGCATAACATCGAAGTCTTTCACTGTCATAGTTAAATACTGGAGGGAGGAATGGGACAAAAAGAATTAATTAATGAGAAGTGAAAAACATTTGGGCCACGCACTTTAAACTTTTATGTCATAGAACAGATTATGAGAAAATATTGTTTATAGTACATAAATAAACAACACTGTAGTTACACTATATTTAGGATATAACTCCATTGTGCTGTGTTTTTTGCGTAACTGTGGCTAATTCTCAAATTTATATACTGAACACTTTCACATTTAACATGTATTTTTAAATCTGACTGCATTCATTATAACATTTATTGCAGAGTAAACATTCTAATTATAGAGTTTATTGGTAATTAAATTATAAATATTAAAAAGAATAACCATACAGTGTAATTAGTGTATGAAACACTAATTATAGCACTTTTTGGCATGTATCTGCCATTGTTTAAATATTCGTTTGAATTATATTCAGTGTATACATAGTGGCAATTGCAACATGTCACCAGCAAGTTTATTAGAGTACCTGAATTCCGCCAAACTCATTGGGCTCAATCTTGAGCTTAGCTGGGATGCCTTTATATTATATTGTTTATGCAAACTATTTTTATCACTGAATTACATACCAGCTGGGAATTTCAGTTTGCAGAAAATCCTCTGAGCTAAAGGTCGTGTCACAGTCCCTGCACCAGTTTCACGCATGGGGACATGCTGGGAGGAAATACGGAAACCTCAGGTAATTCTTAAACAGCAGCATGAGACTGAGAATGCTCTTGCTATCAAATTACAGGTTGAAGCAGCTTTGCTCTTAACCCTGCCCCCAAAACAATGAATACACAGCCAATGACTTCATGTCTTCACCAAGATACCAATGGAGAACACACAGCCAACTGAGTTAATGGAGGCTGGTTAGTAAGTGGTAAGATGTCTGCGTAATACCAATAGCTGCACAATGCTGGTGTGAGGAGGCCTGTGACTGTTAACTGTAATATTCTGCCCCAAGACGTGTACAAAGTGCTCCCATGGAATCTAGTGGGAGCTTGGGAACTGCAGCACATCCTGAGGACAGCTGTCCAGAATAATGTAGGACTCCTTTTTTCTTTATTTAAATCTTACAGCAATTCTTTCAGTTCTGCTTCTGCTTGTAAATGTGAATGGGCTTGCTAACGCAACCAGTGTATTTTCAAGGCTTATTGAAAAATCAATTTTACTATTCTCTATTTGGTGCAGAGTTCTATGATGATCATTATGGGGTATGTGAATCTACCAGCTTTGATATGAGAAGACATTTCATTTCACTCACACAAGGCTGGTGCATTTTTGTCGTTCATACAACACTGGCAAGTTTTTGTGAAGGATTTTTTTTTTTCTTGTGTATAATTTTAATTTTTAGAAAAAATAAGAGACAGATGGTTTGATTCTTTTGGGACTTCTTCAGTGGTTTCTCAACTACCTCCTCAACTATCTGAGTAATTTCAGACATTTTAATGCAAGCTGTATAATGTTTTATTGTGATTTTAGTATCTCAAATTACACTCTCCATGGGGCATAGTCTTTTAATACTGTATCTAAATTGTTGTTCGCATAAGGAAAAAGGGGCCTGCCTGTTTTGTTTGATGTAAGTGGACCACTGACCACCGCTTGCATTTTGACATTTGGAAATATGGGGTAGAATTACCAAGTTCTGCATCAGAAGTAGATTTATTTATTTATGTCTAGTAAATTACAGGTATTTTAAATGTATTTTCTCAAAGAAATTCTTCACTTTATGTTTCAGTTCTGTGACAAATCCATGACAGCCTTTTTCTTCTTCATAGCAGGGAAGAGACTGAGATTTACTGTAGATTTCTAAAGCAAGTCTATATGCCAAAATGTCTGTTTCCTTTAGATCTTTTTGTAGTTATTGAAGTTAGGTCTTGCAGTCATCATGCTCCAAAATACTATATTTTATTCACTGGAGATCAAAGGTTTTGTGGGCACCAGACTTCTCAAAGAGTGATACAGGTCACTTATATTTCCCCCACAGCAAACTGTATTTAAGGCAACACTCAACACTAATTTCTGGGTGAAGTTTAAATATGTTTTTGCCTTCTAAAGTTTACAGTGCTTAATTTGTGACTGCTTGAGATGCTGCATCTTCACCCTTATTGTCCAGTTACTTCTCCATGGATGATCTTACTAAATTGACTGCATTCTCATAGCTACTGTGCCTGCTTCCACAGGGAAGGAAAGAGTTCACATTTTCTGAGCACCTCAAGTTACCATACAGCAATCAACTCATTTGCTACAGATTTTTTTCAAAATCCTTTTGGTTGCTGTCTGTTCCACTCTCACAACAGGCATGACAGTCATAAACAATGACTTGTATCAAAGGGAAACAATGCAGGCTGTAGATGAGCAACCTAATCAACAAAATCTAATCGATATTAGATCTTACTTCCTGTTAACAATGGTAAGCAATGGTCTGGGGTGTGATGGGAAGCTTAGCAGTATGACTTTCAGGTCAGACTTTAAAGAAGATAGAGAAAATTTTCAATATGTTTACAGAAAATTTATCTCCAGAAAGGGAGAAAGCATTGAAGTGCTTATTTGGGACATGTGCGAAGGCAACTTACATGATGAGAAGAGGTAAGATACTGCAAGATGTGAATTGTGCAGCCTATCATGAAGGCCTTTGTGGCTGAGGTAAGGAATCTATCTTCGATCTATTAGAGAATTGGGAACCAACTGAGAGGTGCCATCGAAGAAGATGTAACATGATCAAAGTGATGAACAGGAACTAAACTGTATTTGTTACAGTAAAAATAATCTAGATGTTACACAAGAACTTGGATGAGAAATTACCAGATAGTTGTGTCTAAGGGGTTATGGAAGCAAAGAAACCTTATAGGAATTAGGCTTGCAAGTGATTTGGAGGTATAAACATATCTTGGAGAGCTAGGAGAAGACATCAGAAAGGCAGTTCAGATTTGGAAGATGGAGCTTTATAGACTTTGTAAGCAATCCAAGATGATTTCTGTGGTAGATTTTATGGTAGAGAATCCATTTTAAGTCACTTTACTGGATATATAATTTCACACATTTTTGCCTGCTAATGGAATGGTCACATGCCAAATTTCTTTTAACAGAGAAGAAACCGTTTTTATTTTAATAGTTTAATCCAAGAAGCAAAATGTTCTTTTCCATGTAAGTTTTCATACAGTGCCATTTAAAAATTTTATTTTCCATGTGATGACTTAAAGGGAAAGAAAATGGCAACCATTCTAGTCAACCAACCAACCATAAACCAGGACTTAAAAATCTGCATTTTCCAACTTTGGACACACTGTTCTCTCCTGTTTCTGACACTGAATTTTTTTTCAGCTTGAATTTCAAGCCCTCTTGCTAAAGGATCTACTAAAAGTCCTTGTCCCTGCATATCCATTTTGTTCAATACAAACTGCATCGAGATCACCTCTGTTCACCTTAAGCCAGCCTTACAGCTGTAAGAAACGCATTTTTTCAGGACAGAAACTGCATGATATTCCTGTCACTAAGAACATTTCCTCTAAGTTGTAGTTAAGATATGTAACAGTGGGTAGCTGACACTGAGGTGGTCTGAGCTTCATTTACTCTATCACTGATCTTGAACCAAACTCAAGCAAATCAACCCACTCATTGCTGTTTTTAAGAGCGCTACTAGAATGTAGACTGTAGGTTTCAGGCTACGTATACACAAGCATTGACTTAGTAGGTTTTATTTACCTAGTCAAATAAAATGTGATTCAATGGAGTATTTCAGCAGAGAGATCATTGCTAGTAACCACAATCTGTAAGTCCTATAGCCATAACAGTAGCAGACATACTTGCTTTAGGGAAATTCACATCCATGAGGGAACATGTAAACAGTACGAGTCAGCCTGAGCAGGAAGAGGTAAAATTCCAAGTTTTGGACTGTTAAAATGTCTTTGATGTTCAACATGAATAGGGTATACGTGGAGACCAAATACATACTCTCCAAATTTGATTCAATAAAGCTGAAACTCTCAGCCTTGCCCTTGGCCTCACAGTGCACCCCACATTAAAACCATTCAATAAAATTTGATATGTTGCCAACTGTTGCCTGCCTGAAGATTAAACTGCTTACGTTTTCAATTACCTATGATATACTACAACAAAGACACAAGAGTAATGTCCTTAACCCTCCAGCTGAGCAATCAAAAAAAAAAGAAAGGCTACTTACACTGGAGGAAAGCCTGAATAAAGAGATGGGCTTTGCACTGTGCCCTGAAGGTCAATAGAAGGGGACTTGGTCTACCCATATAGATTTCTAGTATAACTATGCCAGGTTGGGGCCTGATTTTAAACATATATAACCCTTGCCATTGATTCACTTCTAACAGTATGAAGATGCTTGATCTTAGTAGAGCTGATACAGCTATTTCAAAGCAAGTGGAACTCGCTGATGTGTGAATGCGAAGGGCCGTGTCTGCATCGTATCCTGTTGCAGAGATACCTGACCTAACTCTAGCTGACAGAAGTCAAAAATTCTAGCTGTGTCAAGATGACATTGAGCCTTCTGAGAGAGAGTTATAGTAAGTCAACCACAGAATTGTGATAATGTGGTTCTGATATTTCTGGGCTTTAATGTCTACTTTAAATTAATGCTGCATTGTGCTCTGTGGACAAACCTGCACACTCAGTATTGATCAGCTGGTCTCTACTGTGGTTCTGACTAACACAGTACAGACTTAATCACTGCTTCCCAGTGTTTGATCCCTGTAGATCTGATCCTTAAAATAGCAAGAACGATTTTCTTTCTATTTCTCCTCACTGACTCTAAACGGAGGCTAGATGATTTGTTCAACTGCAGAAGTTCATGTTATAAGTACTGTAGTTGAGATGAATCCTGGTTTTAATGTTTTGAGCAGAAAAGCAATATAGTAAATATAGGACCTTAATTCCAATATAGCTACATCCCCATCACAAGGATAGTATCATTTAAGTAAGCAGATGTAATTAATCAAAGTGGTGCAATTCCTGCATGCAGAAGATGCAGCCCCAGCCACTCTTGGAACATGGGGATGGAAACTCCAGAGCTGAGGAGTCTGGTGAGAATTTGATGTTCTCATCTGTAGCTAAAATGCTACTAAATCACTTGGTCTGAGCTATTCTGAAAAGACTTGCAGCAGTGCATGAGGAGAAAAAGTGTATCTCAGGTAGTTAAGTCTCGGATCATGTAAGGTTCTCAAAGTGAAAAAAGCACGCTAATTTGCACTCTGAAGGGAAGCAGTAACTAACGTACTGGTGCAGTGTGACTCTTCTGACCAGCTTGACTAAAAAAGAGGGTCACTGCATCTGCACCATCTGGAGCTTCTGAGTGACTTTCAGGAGCATAATATGTTTAGCAAGCAGCATGGTAATCTAATCAGTGAATGGAAAAGCATGACTGTGGGCAAAATGTAGCACAACTTACTAGTTAAAAAAGGAAAACAAAATTAACTTCTCTCAGCAATTCTGAACACGCATTTGTTTATACATTTCCAGAGGTTACAATTAATTTGATTTCTATGTTATAAATCTCATTGCCAAACATTTTAATATCATATCAACAGCAATCTTAAGTAACATTGTATCCTACCAGTTGTAAACTGCTGCATTGTAAATTGCTGCTTCAATGTGAGTTGAAGAAACATGTGCAAAAGCATCTACTCCTATTTGCAGCTAACTCCAATCTGCAGACCCCTTACTTTGGTAAGACCCCTAAAAGTGACTCCTGCTGAAGTCATGCGCTGGGACTGAATTTTGTACGTTTTAAAAGTTATAACATGTTCCTATTTAAGAAATCTGAAGTAGAAAGCTGACATCCCAAGAAAAAGATTGGTCTTTTATTCAGTGGAGAAGCAACTAAATATAGCAGAGCATGCCAATTTTGTTGAAAAGTACTTTCAAATGGCTTTGATATGGGAACATTTGAACACTTCAATGTAGACCATGACACTATAATGTATCATGTAATTACAGCAGATGTAAAATGAATATATTAATTATATTAATTAATATAGCTTCTCTTTTGGGGAGCTGTGAAAAATCTTAGGTAAAGATAGTAGGCTCTACCTTTAAGGGCTCTTATTTACCTTTTATCTTCTTAGGTCTAATAGAATAACATGGACAAAAATGTAATACATGTCTCATACATGAAATTATATTATCCATCCATCCTGTCATAGAGTGGAAAAAGTCCTTCTGCTGAGTTTGCATACCTTAAAATCAGTTCATTTTTATTTTGTAGTAATTTGTAGCAAATCAATAGAACTTCTGCTGAAAGTGATGGACCAGCCTCCATGCTTGACTACACCGGTGAATATTTGGAATTACTGCCTTGAAATCAGAGAAGTTTCAATGAATGGAATTCGACACATACAAAGTGTATTTTGGCCCATTATCTTTTTGCAGTAAAAGGAAACTTCAGATAGTTTCCCTGGTCTGCACTGTAAATTCCTAAATCATTCTATAGATTGCAAAGGAAGACAGCATTTGGGATATTGGATCAAACTGGTGGTATAAACTGCTTACGTCAAAGGCAACAAAATCAGTTGCTTTAAAGAAAGGTAAAAAACTGTGCAAAGAAGAGGTATGGAATAACCTGTCACAAGGGCAGAAATATGGGGTAATACAGGAAAAGCATATATGTATAAAATAAAGGGAATAATATAGCAAATGCATACAAGAGCATTAACTCTTTTCTAAAGGTATTTGAAAACTCATCTGTGCTATATAAACTATGAACAGTTATCCCTTTTATTAAATATTTAGAGTAAACTCTCTATTTAAAAAAATGCTGGGTACTTCTTTTGCATCCAATGAATATTCATTGGGAAGTTCATTGGTGGGTGCCTATTCAAAACTGAAAGATCAAAAGGGAACTGTGTCAATTTTGTCCTTTTCTGGGTTGACTGCTATTTTTTGATGTAATAAATTGCCAATTTTAGAAGGGTAAAGAACAGAAATGGAAACGAGTATGCCTTTCAGGAGACTTTTGACTGTGCCATTATGAATAGTCTCCAAACAAACAGCTTGTTGCAAGCCATTCACATAGTAGATAGACATCCAATTGTTAGCCATGCAAATAGCCATATCCAATGGTCAGACAGCTGTTAGCTGGCTCTTAGAATGATTGGTAACCAGACTGTTGTAGAGCTTACTCATGCCTACAGGCTTCTGGGTCTCATCTTTTTCTAAAATCTTATTAATAAATTGAACACGTTTTATGGGATCACCAATGTCTATTGCCTCCCTTCTCACTGTTTCTCTCAGAAACAACTACAAGACAAAACCGAAAAAAGAATAAGTAGGGAAAACATGATTACAGGTCATCTTTATAAACCAGAGTTTTATACCCATAGGAGTATCATAGGTAAAATTAAAGCATTTTTTATTGCAACATCTTTCTACTTCTCAGTACAAGCATGTTATACAGGCACACATATACACACAGACACGCTCACACATCCTGCTTAGAAACTTACACATATATTTCTTAGTCTCAAAGTAATATAATGAAAATGCATATGCTAGGAACAAATTTAGACTTTTAAAGGTTCATGAGAACTGCCCCTGATATCTAGGAAAGCATTTTACAGGTGCTTTTCTAGAACACCGGGCAGTTGTGCACTCTTTAGATGATTGCGGACGGCTTTTCATGTCTTTGTGAAGTTTTACGTGTTGTGAGAAGAACTTGCGTTATGTAAATTAACTAAAAATACTTCAGATAAATTGAAAAAAAATTGAAATTGAAAGATCAGTAAACATCATGCTCCTGGTAAGTGCCCAGGTGTGATGACTGATAGAATTCTTTAGCTGGAGTGTCCATCTTGTTTGCAGGACTTGACCTATAGGCCGAATTGTAACGCATAGTGGGAGAAGGTGGGTTTATCTCACTTTTATCTAATTCAGCAGTTTCTGACATTTTAGTAGCTGATACTCATTTAATAAAATTGGTGGTGTCTGGGCATAGGTAATTCTGCCCCTGGCATCCTCCCCCCATTTTCTTAGACTCTCTTATCTTCCACTTCCCTGGATGAGGCCTTCACGTGCTGCCTTTTCACTCTTGTTTCTGATCCACTAGGCTGCCGGTGCCTCTCAAGTCCTCACATTGACTCCTCCCCTTCCAGCTCTGGAAAAACCCAAACATACTGGCTGAACTCCACTAATTTTCCAAAGACACTAACATGTCTGTGCACTGTGTTGCTTCCTCAGATTTCCCACTTCTGGAGGAACAATGCATATTTTCCTGAACACGCTCTCTATGAAGCCAACATGGCTTAGGGGAAACAGCTCCTTGATTCCCTACTGAATCTTGTAATGATATAATCACTGAAACACACAGCACTAAGCAGGAACCACAACTCAAAGGTTAGTGGTGACACAGGTGTGTTAAATTTTATTTCCTTTACTTTATGAAACAATCAATCAGAGCCTTTGCTTTCTGCTACCTGAGTGCTTGAATTGCAAAGACAGAATGGAGCCCTGCTGTACATCTTTTAAAATTGCTGATTGATATTAATAAGGGGCAGCAGAAAGTTAGAGTATAATTAAATAACCTTCTGAGTTAGGGTACTCAGTTGAGGAGACAGAAACCAAAGTTTCAGTCCTGCAAATGATTACTGAAGATATTTTTTATCTTCAGAATTAATTGTAAGATTACGTGGGTGCACACCTTTCCCCATCACAGAACGTCTCTTACCTACAAGGTTATGTCGTCTTTTTCTTTATATATGATTTCTCTGTTTATTCTCATCTCTTTCTGGCTCAATGACATTTTAATTACACCAAACAAATAGAAACTATATCAGCGACAAACAAACAAGCAGGACACGTATTCATCCATCTCATCCCTTTCTAAAGGCTCTGTGTAACCACCTAAGGAGGTCATTCACTGGGAGAAAAGAGTTTCTTTCTAGAAGGCAGGCAACTCAGCACAGGTTTCCTGTCTCTGAATGAATACTCAAACCAGACCATGTTCTTGGCCTCCCAAATCTCCCAATGGAATGTAAACAGGATTGGAACACTTATGTCTATGGGTTGCAGTAGGTAGCAAAGGTTAGGTACAGCACTGCATGGCATCATTATGCCTAAGTCCATTTAGAGGTGACTCTCTGTGTAGCTGTTTTCCATATCCAAAGTTAGGACAATTATTGTGCTATACCTCACAGAGATGTTAGCAGTTAAAGATCACAACAGTAACGGAATGTTTGAAATGAGATCTAGAACTACGTTGCATTCTCCCCAAAATATGAACAGTTAGACAGAATTTGGAGGGAGTGGAATAGTTAATATTCCCCTTGACATTTGTCACTGAACTACTTTTTTCAGAACATTATGAATATATGCATTTAGGAACTTCTTGGAATGTTGCTGCTAAAACTGTGCCTTGTCCTGTGAGAGTTCCAAACAGGCTTATGGACTAACAGGTTTTTCCCTTTAACCTAGTATATGGAATTGATTGCAAGTGTTCATCTTTTATTTTCTGTAACTATTTGGAATCTAGCAAATGCTTCCTCCATTTCAATTACCTAAACAGATTCATTAATCAAAGATCTCTAGCTGGTATTTTCTGGGTCCTCCAGATTTCTTAACTGTGTATCTTCTATTAATTACCTCAAAACCTGCTTTAATATTCCTTACAAGGTATCCAATTTTCCTGTTGCCGGATGTGAGTTCACTAGGTGAAAGTTACCATGAAACAATTTAATGGGAGCTTCAATCTCTTTTTTTTTACTAATTATTATTTATGTATCCAGTGTCCCAGGTGTCTATGGAGCTTAACAGGCAGTTTAAAAAAAAGGCCATAGACCAATTAAATAAAACCGTAACTATTAAGAAAGGTGCAAGTGTTTGGGAAAAGGGTGAGATGGCAAGAACTACTGCAAGATTGAAAGGTCAGAAATGTGCTTACTGTTACAGATGAAACTTGCTCATTTACAGCAAAATAAGATGGAGAGACTGGAACAAAGACTGAAGTGCTTAGCACTGGATGCCTAACTGGAAACTGAGGGCTTTGGAGAGAGATCTGAAAAAAGGAGAATCATTGTGCAGGGATAAGAAGCATGAAGCAAACAAAAGCATGTGTCCTTTGTGAAACAAAGAGGCTAACGGAAGTAGAATCTGTCTGGCTGCTGGGGGAAACAGGGTAAGTCAATAGGGGGATTGAGGCAGACCTTTCCCTGGAAAGTGAGGATGAGAAACTATTTGCTAACATCTCTTGCTGTGCTCGGAGCTGCACACTACACAGAGGACATTGTCCAGGCCACAAAAGAATTTACTATCTGAAAGACTGGTAGTTTAGCTTTATCCACCATGGTTCTTGCAGCTACTGTTGCCAAAATGCAGCTATGCCAAAGCTTAAGAATCGGCTGACTTCCAGTGTCAGAAACTGTTGGACTATCGAGGCAAGATCTGGACCTCAATTCACTAATTTATCCACTGTAGTGAATACGCATAACAAACAAAAAAGTTGCATAGAATTTGTTTCCCTTCTGCTTGACTTCATTACGGGTTCCATGAAGAAACTTTTCCTCCTGAGTGAAGATGCAAGGATTCAGTGCTGCTTTCTTGAACAAACCAGCACTTTGAATTTTGTAGTTGCAGCTTGTCCAAATATTTCTCTCGTGTTTAAAGTGCAAATTCTCTTTATATGCAAATTGCATCTTTGAAGACATGGGGAATTTACACAATCCTTTGCTGTTTCAAATTCTTAGTACCAACAGCAAAGATGGTGTAAAATCTTCAGCTGGTGAAATTTAAAAATACTTCTATTTACTGTAATTACCTTGCTTAAATGCAGCTGGAAATGTGAATTTTGCCTTGATTTGCTGGAATATGGCATTTTAATCGTTTCTGTATGCTTTTTATAACAATCTTTTGGTCCTGACTTGAGCGTGTTAACTGAAGCATCAGCACTAAAAATAAAATTCAATTACCACATCAGCTAACCTAAACTAAGACAGACAGTTAAGGTTACATTTTTCTCACAGTGACAAAAAATTGTAAAAATTCCTGCTGCTACCCCTACGCTGCCTATTTCTTCAATTATGTTTCTTCATATTCACCAGGACTGTAATATTTGTTTCAGTAAAACTGTCAATGGAAAAATAAAGCTGTTCCTTGATTTTGCCTGCCACAATCCAGTGGAAGCACTAGTTAGTATGATGCATCCCCTGGTAAACTGCTTTTAAGGATGCAGGCGTAGGCTGATCCTGTATGACAGTGGTGCTGCTTCAATAGTCCTATGTCCAGCAGTGGATGGCTGCAGGCCAGTATCCGTTAACTTCCTGGATACAAGGAAAAGCAAGCTAGCTATCTCCTTTATTATAAATATACCTCTCATTTTCTAAGTAGAACCATTAGTTTTTATTGATGGGACTAATGCTTTGCATTTAGCCCAAATTACAATAGGAAAGGAGATGCTTAAGGGTAACTGGGTGATGAAAGGACTACATTAGAGTACAAGTCCAAAGGCTGCTGTTTCCTATTTGTAATGCTGAATCCACATGCAAGTCATATTTAAGCTATAACCGGTGGCGCCTAGGGAGTATACACTCAGATTGCCTTGAGAAACTAAATACTTTTATCAAATCACCAGATGGACTTGTATTCAAAAACCACTCTTGAACAACATGACTTTTCCTATATTGACCTTTATATAATAAATGGGGATTTCAGCAACCTAGACAACTTAATTAGCATGTTGCCCCTGATCTTTTAGAGTTTTACTTAGAGATGTGTACTATACACGATTTCAGACTACAGATAATTTCACACACCATACATAATTTCAAATAGCCTCCACTGGTCTGGCTTGTTTTAATAAGCAGAAATATTGTGCAGTTCTACTACCTTCAACTTTTTCATCAGAGAACTGTTAGACTATGCCATTGGTTTTCTTGCATCACAGAAATACCGTTTGCAGTTGGCAAGTTTAATCATTGGATTCCATGAAATTTTAGCCACCAGAAGAACACGTTTTGGGCACTGGTTTGGAGGAAATTTCAGAATAAAGAGACAGGCCCTGGCTAAATGGAAGAAACATATCCAGGGTGTGTTAACTCAGATGCCATTAGCTGCAAAGTAAAAGGGGAAAGACGGGGTTTTCTGAAACAAGAGAAGAATGATAGTAAGGATACATGAGTTTAATTACCTCCATGTCTGTATATATATTTGAGGAATATGTCAAATGATCAAGAGGAGTGATATAGCATCTGACAATGATTATGGCTTTGGAGGCATAATGGAAATTCTGACGGGTGGATTGTGAAGTGACATCTCAGTTAACTGTAAGAAAGAAATCAACGGAAAGATGACATGTCCTTAGTGTCGTAACTGAAAACAAGCTCACAGCTATAAACAGACAACACAAGTGGAATATAATATACAAAGCTGAATATAAAGCTGAATATGATCAGCAATAGCTGTAAAAATTGAAGGCATCTGAAAACTGAGTACTCTGTATATCCCTAGTAAATGCTGTGTACCTCTTGTTTACTGCTTTTGCACCAGTGTATCAAAGGATCCAGAGCCACGTGGCCACAGCCAAAGCCAAAACAAATTAAAATACAACCAATTTACAAATATGACCAAATCTGAACTGAAGAGTGTGGATAAGATCTGAGCCACTGTAAGCTGCAACAAATTACACTCGCCATGAAAATGAGAAATTTGAAAATAATAAAGTGCTAAGGACAACATTGGATAGGGATGAATGTGGGGAGTGATAAGGAGAAGAGGGTAAGACAAGGAGAAGTAAGTGCAGTCCAATAGAAGTTCATTTAAAATTTACAGATGGGGAAACAGTTTTCTTCCTAGTGGGATTCAGAAGAAAATACTTAGCTTTTACAAATATATGAAGAGAAGTGGTTCTTTCTAAATGAACAGGGGACATGAATAGGTGGCAATTTTTCCAACCTTAGCTATGAAACTCAGTTTCCTTGATCACACATTAATAAGAAAAAACCCACTGAAAATAGAAGTACCATGAATTTTAAATTATTCCTTAAAAATAATAAAGAAAACATACATAGGAATTAGAGCAGCACTAAAACTGCCAATATTGGCCTAAGTTTGCTAACGTTAAAGACAATGGTAAAACAAACATCAACTTTGACAGAATTGGGGTTAGGTCAGTGCTGAATGCTTTTGAAAATTCCGCCCTCAGAGCAACTGAACCATCAACCACAACTGCTTGGTGAAGAGTAATTCTTGCCAGACGAGTTGTTTATTTGCTTTGTTTTGTTTTGTTTTGTTTTCTTTATGGGAAAGCATGACAAAATTAGTAGATCATGAGAAAAGTGGGGGAGGATACTGGAGTTTTACTAGGATGGTCAGTACGGTTCCTCATGGACTCTTCCCGTTAGCTCAGTTTGGCAGGGAGAGCAGCACTGCTCCGCTGACTGCCTCAATGGCTGTGATCAAGCAAGAGGGGCAACCTACCCAGAGACAGAAAAGGGCATATGGTTGTCTGGTTAGAGGAAAACAATGATGCTTATGAAGCTAGCTACCTTTCTTGAAGGTCAAGGTTTTGTACAACACCAACCATGCCCACAGCACTTACCAACAAATACAAAGTGAAGCTACTCCCTAAGAAGTATAACATGTTGGAGACGGAGAGGCTAGAAATACAAGCAAAACACATATTTACCAGGAGAATGTGATTTTATCATCCAGTAACATGAGAATACTTAATCCTTATATTTGCTAGGGGTTCATCCTGAATAGGATTTAAAAAAAAAAGCTTTGAAAGCAGTTGTGTTGCAATCACGGACAGAGATAATACTTAGCAAACTGGACATTACATCTGAGTTTTTAAGGCAATATGTCAGCAAAAAAGAAATAAAAAAATTCAATCTCAAGCTCTCATGGTTTACTGAAAAATAACAATATTTGATAAAGAATACAGCAGTAAAACCCTAGAAGATTATAGGACTATTAAACTTTGTGACACCGCAGTGCCAAAAAGATGCATCAGCTGCATAAAGCCCAAAGAAAAGAAGAATGATAACCCAAGTAGTGCCATCTAGGCTACATTTTACAGAATATAAGTTTAAATGTGCTAAGTAAATAATTTCATTTCTTTTACACTGGCATGCCCTGGCTTGAACATCTTACAAAAATGATTGTGAAGAGATGATTTAACAATGTATTTTGGTTGACATTTTTGTCTTTTTTAACTAAAAAAGCTAGCTTTAGATGCTAACTCAGTTAAAAAGAAGCATTCCCTTGAAATGAAGAAATA
This sequence comes from Steatornis caripensis, assembly GCA_013398225.1. Taxonomy (NCBI): domain Eukaryota; kingdom Metazoa; phylum Chordata; class Aves; order Caprimulgiformes; family Steatornithidae; genus Steatornis; species Steatornis caripensis. The sequence continues at coordinate 428,075 of VZSC01009414.1, forward strand.
GTAAAAACATTCTGGAGAATATCATGCTTATGACAGGCTACAAATGCAACGGAAAAATGCAGTTAAATCAAGAATTAACAGTTATTTACTTTTTCTGATGGCGAAATCGGAAAGGGAATTCCCTCATATTTTCCCTTCCGAGCTAAAGTAAGTTCAAATTTCCTATGATTCTTTCTGCTTGCTGCCTTCTTTTTGTCTGGTGACATGACCAAAAACACAGAAGAATACCATGTGCAGTAGGAGTTATCCCAAGATGTTATTGGGATGCAAGCTTTTTCCAGCACTTGATGGGGTGAGGGCCTTTACATGACAGTAGCTGTTTCAAGTCACTGAGACAATCTCAAAAGGTGTGTCTGTACTGCATTAGCTGGGCCCAAGTACAGATTTTTATTCATTGTGGTTTAAGTCAGTTGTGTCTATACTGCTTAATCCGTCCCTGAGTTTCTGCATTTGGCAAATATGCTTCCTTGCTCCAGATCTGAGCCAAAGTGTGAGACAATTTATAAAAGCAGTATAGATGGCTGGGGAATTTAGTCTTGCACGCTAGCTTGAGCCATAAACTAACGTGGCTGTATAGACTTACCAATAAAGATTGGTATTATGATGTCACCCAGTTAGTAGCTAGAGATGCTGAGCCAAATGACCTCATAGAGACCTGCATCTTGACACCACAGACACTTACAAATAATTACCAATATGATACAGGACACACAAATAACGCAGCATTTTTCCCATAGACATTTATGCCTCAGCCAGGACAGGGATGGCTCAATAGCACTAAAGGCAAGACCATTAGTCAGACTTAATTTTCCTTCATCCCATCACCAACCACTAATTAGGAGAATTCCCTGTTCTTGTGATTTTTATCATGGTCATGATATTTGACACTTCTCTGTAAAGCCTCTGTTATGGAGCCATGTGATTATATCAGACAGAAAGTTTCCAGACCTCAGTGTTGTGGGGTTTTTTTAAGAAAAGAAAAGCTATAAACCAAAACAACAAATAGAAAGCTTCCAAATTCTTAGTTTTTCAAGTGTCGTTATTTCTGTGGCCCGACATGACTTTAACATCTGAAGTTAACAATATGATGTCCTGTTAAAAAAACAAACAAACAAACAAACAAACAACAAAACTGTGTCCCCCAAGGAACCAAAATAAATTGCTCTAACTTTTGGTAACCACCAGCTGAGTTTTGATCTGAACCAGGGACATCTATTTATTTCCAGTCTTTTCTTTTACCTCTCTTCCCTCTCCAAGATATTCCTAATTATCTCTTCTATTAAAATGGCTTGGTTCTTTAAACAGCTCTCAGAATAATTCAGTATTGTTGATGTTACATAGTATTTTCCATGTAAATAAAAATAAACGTTCAATACAGAAGAAATAGTAAGAAGAGTAGTTTAAAATATTTTATGGTGAGAAATATTTGAAACTTTCCTTGTTGGCTAGGAACGCGCAGTTTCTAAGCCAAGTGTCCTTTCTGGATTATGTACTTAAACTCTTACTAATATAAAAGACATGAAGACTTTTTTGGGGGAATTCTATGGCCTGCCATGCTGTTTTCTGAAGCGATTGTCATTTTGTTTTGTTACACAATTACTTTTAGTGATTCACCTTTTTAATGAGAGCAGAAGGGAAACAGCAAAGAAAACATTTCTCTAAAATGTTTTCAGAAAGGCTCACTGGAATTTGAAATGGGTCTTATTTGGTGTACTTTGCATAATTTGTTACACTAAATATGAAACAGATTTCAACTGCAGCTGTAGTGCATGTGTTATTCAGCAAAGCTCGAGTCTCCCAGAACACAACCATTGGCTTATTCAGAGTTTGTCAAAATTGTAATCTCTGGGCAGAATGACACTGAGTAAAAACACCGTGCAAAAAGGAAACGAAATAAACAGCCAGAAGCAGACACTGTCCACTGAGGATTCACACAACATTTGCCCTCCCTCACCTTTGTTTTTGCCAAACTACATCACTATTTCATGTTAAATATACCTAGGGAGGGAGCAGCTAATATTTTACTGATCTGTCTGATCAGCATTATTGTTATCACATGGGGACATGTGCAATGAGAGAAACATACACCTTGTCCTGCATCCCTATGGGGATTACCCTACTTATATCCATCAGAGATCAGCCACCACCACCGCTCTATCATTGCAAACCTCCTCTGTAGCCAAGTAAGGCTGTGTGAACTTCAATTTGAGCCAGCAAAATGGCTTCAATTAGGCATTACACTTCTCAGGTGCAAATGGGAACTCGTAGCAGGTCTGTTCTGTCTTTGCCAATGTAGTTTGAGTTTACAATCCCAACAACAGAACGAGCTAGAACTTGTGTTGCTGTGCTGATGGCAGCTCCCCAACGTTCAGCGTTTGCCTTTTGAAGTGGAGAGTGATCACTGCTGTCTGCAAGCACCACCCTAAGACAGCAATCACAGCTGCTTAAGATCTATATACATACGGCTGTAGCAGCCACTAGACCTTAACAGTGAAAACTGTAGTCACAGATGAGCTGTAAAATTGAAAGAATACTCTATTTCTGAATAAAGATCTAGATTAAATAATCATAAAAGAATAGAAGATTTATAATATAGCTTCTAGGAAACTGGAGCCGTTTTTTAACTCAGTGTTTTCATCTCACCAGCAGAATTTAGTAATGGATCGAGATGAGTCTCCTCCGCACTACTGCAATGCAAACATATAAAAGAAGACTTAGACTCGTGACACTTCTCACTGTTAAGATATCTCATATTTCATGTTATAGAAGCCTGATTTTAGTTGCTTATTATTTGATTTAATGTTAACATCCAAATAAAACTCTCCCTGTGATTTTCTCTGCAATCATTCTTGGTCTGTTACGCATAGCAATGATCCTGTGCACAGGAAGCACATGGGGAAGAAAGATCCTTTTTCATGTTGTTACCTGGGCAGGACAGAAAGGGGAATAAGAAAGTGGCTTGAAGTTATGCAGTGAAGGTTATGCTGTTCAGGTGGACAGAGGCACAGGACATGGGTAAGAAGACTAAGTGCTAGTGCTGTCAGCACTTTAGAAAACTGAAAGTAATCATGCAATTAAAATCACATACTAAAGTGGTCAAATTAAAACTACAGAAGAAACTTTGTGGAATTTCTTAATTGTTTTATGCAGTTTAATAGAATTCTTATCTAGGTTCAAGAACTGCCTTAAGGAATGACATATGCTACAGCTAAAATTTAACAGTGGTTGACTCAAACTTCAGACATGATTTTATAACTGCTTCTTTCCTATGCTTTAAAGTACTATAAAATTTAGTAGTTAAATCTGTTAAGTGTCTTATTCTGAATGGACATCTATAAGGTCCATTCTTTAATCTATTACTATGATACAATGTGGGATCACAGTGTTTGAACCTACAATCCTCACTGAGAAAAACATGCAACTCAGCTGTTGGAACGAGATATTGGTGACTGATCCATCAAAAAAAAAAAAGGTGATCCATTAGTTTTCACTATGGCTGAGCCAATAGGAAAGGACATTTATTTTTGTTGACAAGGGTCCACTTTGTGAAGCATGAACAGGCATTCAGCTTGAGAGGTAAATTTAAGAGCAAAACCTTTTGCAGAGCTTTGCTATGCCTTTCTCCCTGGTGTTTTGGGGCTAGGTAAGTATTCCACCATCTGAGAAATGTTTAAGCAAGGCTTGATCTTACACCAAAGGAATTCAGTAATAACACTCCTGAGCAAAATCAAAACTTTAATGTCCAAGCCAAACCATTAATTTCCTGAAACACCTTCATCTCTTCTCCTCCTGGCAGTTGTTCCCGTTTTAACCTTCCTTTATCCTAAAACCATCACAAACAGTTTCAGTCGTCATTATGGAAAATGAAATAGCCATTGCCAGGTAGGAGCAGCTGACATGCAAACCAGAATTCGGTCACCTAGATCCTAAGGTGGAGTGCCTAACAGAAGGGAGGCATTTGAAATGTTGGGTCTCCAAGAAGAAAATGAGGTAAGAGTTCCTGCGTATAACTATCCATATATAGTTGCACTCTTTCCACATCTACATGAAAGACCTTGTCAAATGTTAAGAGGGAAGGCCTGTGAAGGAAGACATTCAAATACACAAATGAATCTTGGATATTAATTGTCCATTTAAAAATTTTAGGTCTTTGATTCTTATTTGTGATTATTTTTCATGTCTTTCAAATGTGAAGTGAAGTATGTTAGATCCATGGGCTTTATAAAAGCATAAACCTGAACTTTGATCATCAGAAGTAGTCTTTGAGTAAGAAAGTATGAAGTGATGAGAAACAAAAGGTTTTTATGAGAAACTTAAAGCCAGACACCGCCTGTCAGATCATGCTGGTCTCCAGTGTCATGAAAATAGCAGTACTCTGAATGGTTAGGGAGAGAAAAAGATTCAGAAAGTGAAAACCAGAAATATTGCTTTCTAAATGCAATTGATACTTTCGTTTTAACTTACAGAGGACAAGACAGGGTATTTTAGGGTTTAGAGATTTCCGTTATCAGTATGTTTACATTTGCACGCATCATTTTAGTCTGTTCTTCCCCTTGTTTTTCTTAATTAAAACTTACAGGCTGCACAGCATAGCTGAGAATTTCATGTATACCATTCCCAAATAGCTTTCAGTTCCCCAGAAGAAACAGCCAAGTCTATCTCATTTGGGTTGCTCTGACATTATGGTACAATCATCTGTCACATATGTTCCTTGCAAAGGAACTGAATGCAGTGTTACATCTAGGAAGTATGGAATACAGAGAACCGATTTCAAAGAAATTTAGACCTTAGCTTGTTTCCCCTGACTTGGTACTTGTCTAAAATTTAGGTGGACAATTTAATTAAGTTCCCCATCCATGTAGTAATATAGAGGAGGTAAATCATCTAGACAGTGCTTCATTCCTTCCTAAAATAGTTAGGATGAGTTACCTGATGGAAATGCTCAGCTCTTCCCATTGGTCAGAGGGGTATCAGGACTAAGCACATAATATTTAAGTAATGGTAAGTCCCAGTTTCGAATAGCTGTTGATTACTAATAAACAGAATTATGACCATGACATGGAGAAATAACGGGCAGAACATGTATTGGCATAAACAGATAGTTCTGTCACAGACAGCGGTTCTGCTGATGTCAAAATCACTATGTGCCTTCCAATTTTATTACCAGGTACAAGGTACGAGAATCAGGAAGAATGTAAGTGTTATAGAGTTCGATGTCTTCCGTTATAATGGCATGTCAGGAGTAATTTAACTTAAAGCCAATGGAAATGCATGAGTGTAAAACCTTGTGGAAGCAAAGGGGAATTAAGAAATGGGATCTGATCCAAAACTCACTGAAATCCATGTGAACTTTTTCTCTGAATCCACTGAACTTTGGATCAAGCTCCTAGTTCCTTAAATAACAAGAGCAGTCCAGCTTCTTAGGGTTGGCAACATTTCTGCAGCAGTCAGCCGTATTCTGCTCCACTGCAGCTAGGAAGGTATTGAAAGTAATGCTCTGCTGGATGTATGTGTACAAAACAAATCCGCAGTTTCTGTGGACATTTTCTGTCTCTTCACTGTGTAAACAGAGGACTAAACTTTATGTTAGAGCAACTGTGACTATGACATCTCCTTTTATCTCTCTCTTGTACGTTCCTAACACCATCTGTTACTACGCAGTAGAAATGGTTGAGCTGCCGTTCCGAATAAGAGAGAAAGATTTATACCTTCCTTGTAGTTTTAAGATCCAGGTATCTGTTCGTCTCTCCAGGCTTTAACAGTTCGTAAACTGAAATAAGTTCTGCGTTTTCTTTGTACTTACACTTAGGATTGATCTCCTCTTTTTGTATGAAATTTATCATTGCCTAATTTATGACTTTTGCTTTAAAGCTTGAAGCTCAAAAAACATACCCAACTTTTTTTAAATTTAATGTTGACCTAGTTTGATCTCAATGAGCAAGGTAAAACATGCAATAATGTGTAAAGCTGGCAACAACTATAGGAACAAATAAAATATTTTTGTTCTCTTAACGCTTGGAGAAGAGAATAGCAAATAAAAAAGCTAGAAATTTCAATGGTTTAATGTTGTTTCGATGCTGAGTGTAAGTATAAAAGAATCTCTGAGGCTCTTCAGGATGTGCCAATGGGTCAAAGTACTTTCTACTTGCTCTAACTACTTCTTAATAAAGTGAAACTGTTTGAGGATTTGACAAGTCCCATGGGTCAGGAAACACATATTAAACAGCCTTAGAGAATTTTTCTCTTTCAGTATTGAACCAATATTGTATGACATAAAAAGCGGTCCTCCATTCTCTTCTCTGCCATACAGAGATCTCTTTCAAAGTCTTTTTTGAGTGTGAGTGCAGAGGGACAGTCCATTTTAAACATAAATCCTACTCAGTTCCAAACTGAGAAAAAAAAAAAAGTCCTTCTGTGAGGGGGAAGAGTTAAAAGGAGGAAGTGAAGAGAAATAGAAAAGAGCAGGAAGACTGAAAGAACAAGGGCAAAAAATCAAGGGAAGGAAAAAACTTTTTTTTCCTCTTTTTGTTGCTTTCACTATTAGTTTCTCCCTTCTTTTTCTTTCATTCTCCTGTTGCATTGTTTCATCTATTGGCATGTCTTTTTCTGTTCTGTAATCTCTCTCTTTTTTTCCGTTCCTTTTACATAAATGCCTTAAAACTGACATATACGATGTTTTAAATACTTGTTCCTTGAATCCAAAGTCACCAATACAAAATATGTTGTTTTCCTGTGAGAGGCGTTTTCCAACTTTCTATCATCTCTACCAGCACAAGGCAGCAGACATCTAATTAACAGGTTGTCCACTGAAGAATTTAATCTCAGCTCCAAGCCTCTCTATTACTCAACAGTCATCTCAGTAGCCGCAGAACCCCATCATTTGACCAAATAGTCATAACCAGAAGTAGGGTGAAAACTCAGAGAAGTCTACTATCGTATTTACTTTATAAAATAACTGAAGCTAATAAGTTGAAGCATTCCTTTCTTGCCACATGCCTCTTATTCTGAACTATTTTGTTTAATTTATGTTCAAAATTTTACATTTTATTTCCCTCTTTCTTCTCATTTGTAATCAACATCTTCCCATTATGTTTTAAGTATTTTTAACATTTCAAGGGATTCTTCTTTCTTTTCAGAAAAACAATTATGCCTCTATCAATGCTTTCGTATTCCATTTTCTCCATGTCCTGGTTTGGGCCAGGACAGAACTGATTTTCTTTTAGTAACTTTGCTTTTTAGTTAAGTCTCTTCTGAGAAGCTGCACTCTCTGAAATTAACTGCATGTTTTTCCAGATGGTAGCTGCTTCTAGCAGTGATAAGGCTTGGTGTTTATAGTTAGTGCTGGAACATCAGAAGCAATGGTATGCAGTAAGGCCCTTGCTTATAGTTATCCCTATGGAGACCAAGGTCGATGCTTGCTTCTGCTAACTTTCTTGTGTGCCGGAACTGAAAGAGCAGAGAAGTGGTCACAGCTGTGACCCTGCGGTGGGGAGGAGCGGGTAGGACAGGTGACCCAAACCTGACCAAAGGGAGTATTCCATCCCATATGCGTCATACTCGGTATAAAGCTGAGGGATCACGAGGGTCTCGCTCTCTTCTTCTATGGCCGGCGTCCAAGGAGGACTCTGTCCGATTCTTCTGCCTTCGATTCCGATCCATGCATTCCTGAATCCAGCTCCGGCCTGCTGCTGCTAAGTACAGTCCCAGACTTTCCTGGGGCGTGCCCCGCAGCGTCCGGGTGACGTATTTGTCATCAATGGGGGGAGCTCGATACCGGTTTTGTACATATTTGTATATTTGTATATATTTCATTATTATTATTATTCATTATTATTGTAGTTAGATTAAAGCTGTTTTAACTTTTCTAACCCATAAATCTCTTTCCCAACCCATAAATCTCTTTCCCTTTTCTCTTTCCCCCCCCACACTTTGGGGAGGGAGAGGGTTAACAAAGAGCGTCTGTCGTTCGTTTAACAGTCAGCCCAGCTTTAAACCCTGACACTCCAACATCTTCAGCAAATAGCCCAGACATCAGATGAAATATCTTTAAAGTCATTTTTCTTTGCCAGTCACTAAGAACTACATCGTTTCTGACCCTAAGTGATTTTGATGCGCTGTTACATGCCTGCTACCAAATGGCTGAAGCTATTGCTTTTTTTATATATGTATAGTTGCATTCACAGGGCCTGTACTCATTCCTTTCCCTAAATTCTGCAACAAGAGTTTGTCTCTGTAGAGCACTAGAGCCAAATGAATGTCAGAGTGGATGATCTAATGTTATTCAGTTTTAAGATCTGTGAGTAAGTTGTAGCATAAAGTAGGGACAGTAAAAAGTAAATCCATTACTTTATTCTTTTTGTTGTTGTTGTTGCTGGAAGAAAGCAGAATATTCTCATGTACACAAGTAAGGTCATTTGCTGAGCTAGCTTTAAAATGAAAGGATTTTAAAAGGAATTCTTAAACTAGAAGAATTCTGAAAACAATTAATATCCAGCACTGATACTTCATAATTCTTCCAAATTTTACCTTTTCGGTATTTTGAATAATTTTGTATTGAAAAGCAGCTGATTTTGGCTGATGAGACACTTTGCCACTGTCATCACTCCTGAAAAACAATGTCTTCATTCAAAACAACCTCTTGGTCATTGGAAGGAAACCCTGCTAACTTTTACTGCAAACGAGCTGTTTCCATTGGATAATCATATTTGCCTAAAGACTGGAATTATATTAGAATGCAATTTCTTCCAATCTATGTACTGTAGTTCTGATTGTGATAATGTTAGTCTGCTTTTCTGAAGCTATGGGAAGAAAAAGATTTTACACTATGAACATCAGGGATTTCTGTAGTCCATGTCTGAGGCTTGTTATGTGGACAGGAATTTGGCCATTCAAGTTATATTTCTGTTACTTCATACTACTTAAGGCAATTAATGACTTCTGCAATTGATTAAAGGCTAAAGTTCAGGAGTACACCCAATCTACAATGCTGTTAATTGTGTGCAAGGCAGAACACAATGAAGGATGCTCACAATTACTTAATATGATAGTTACATGGTGAATGCGTATAAAGTTTAAATGTCCTTTTCTTGTTAGGCTTTAATGTCCTGTACAACTTTGTATCAGGTTCTAGGAACAGAACATAGCTGAAGACAAATGAGTTTCAACAATATTACACCTGAATAGTCCACCAAGAATGTGGCAAATGGACTTCTAGAGGTATCATTCAACTCCAGTGTCTTCTATGAATGAATCAAATGGCCTGATTGTATATTGTGTGGATCAAGAAGAGTTTACACTATCATTCCATCTAGTTGTCCCTTTATTTGGACACTCAACATTATGATGTTATTTTTTTTAACAATACACAATACCACTGAAATAACATAAGTTACATGAATCCTGCATAACTTGTAAGTTTGTGGTTTCATAATAGAACCACTTTTGCATTAACTAAGGAATAGCCAGAAGGATTATATTGGTATCGGTGTTTTGCCCATCTAAATAACGAAGTTATCAGCTTGAGTTAAATAATTGTTGAAGTACTTACATAGGACATCTTAGTCATGTCCCTGCTGGTGACATATCACAGAATTGTGAAACAAATGAACAACAGTATTTCCGTTAATTGGCATATCACATATTAATTGGATATGAGATCAGTGTGTTTCAATCAATATCATCAACAGCACATGCAATAGCTGTCTGTCAATATGACAGAGAGGAAATAATCATGAAGAAGATAAAAGCAGAGACACTTATATGCGTGGTGTTATAGCACAGGCACCTAACTTCATCCTGTTAACAGAAAGGTCCTACACACAGCGTGTTTGAAACCATATACAACTTCATCAAACACCTTAAAATGATCAGGCAATTTGTTGGGTTTTTATATTTTCCCCAATTAGCTAATTATTAGAAATTAGCAAGACACCAGCTGATGAGTGAGAACCTTATGCTTACTTATGCTCTGCGGAGAAGGACCTGGGAGTGCTGGTGGACAACAGGCTCACCATGAGCCAGCAATGTGCCTTTGCAGCCAGGAAGGCCAATGGCATCCTGGGGTGCATTAAGAAGAGCGTAGCCAGCAGGTAGAGGGAGGTGATTCTCCCCCTCTCTGCTCTGCCCTGGTGAGGCCACATCTGGAGTACTGTGTCGAGTTCTGGGCTCCCCAGTCCAAGAGAGACAGGGAACTACTGGAGACAGTCCATTGGAGGGATACAAAGATGATGAGGGGACTGGAGCATCTCTCCTATGAGGAAAGGCTGAGAGACCTGGGTTTGTTTAGTCTGGAGAAGACTGAGAGTGGATCTCATCAATGCTTATCAATACCTAAAGGGCTGGTGTCAAGAGGATGGGGCCACACTCTTTTCAGTGGTGCCCAGCAACAGGACAAGGGGAAATGGGCACAAACTGGAACACAGGCAGTTCCACCAGAACATGAGGAAGAACTTCCTTACTGTGAGGGTGCCAGAGCCCTGGCACAGGCTGCCCAGGGAGGTCTTCTTCCCTGCAGGTATTCAAAACCTGCCTGGACACATTCCTGTGCACCCTAGGCAAACCTGCTTTAGCAAGGGGGTTGGACTGGATGATCTCCAGAGATCTTCCAACTCCTACCATTCTGTGATTCTGTGATTATCTTCTTGTACTCAAGCCGCTGAATCTGTTTGTACTAAAGATGTCACTATGTAATGTAACTGTTCTATATCTTTCTTAAAAAAAGATCATTACCCCTTGAAGATTTTCACTTTATGTTTCTCCTAATGTCACAAACAATCATTTTTTAACACCTTTTCAGGACTGACTCCTTAGTTCCTGACAGTCTGCCCTTACATCCCCCAAAGCCCAAAGCAAGCTGCAAATACAATCCCAGAAAGCTGTGTTTTATTTTGACCTGTTCCTCTTTTCCTTTGGAAAAAGATGTGAAGAATAGACAAACGAGTGTAATATATTACCTCTGGTGGCTTAGCTGGACAGCAGCAGGGGCTTGTAATAAGGATGTGGTAATACACCACAAGGAATCTGTAGACTCATAAAACTTGACCTTATAAATCTCTGTGTTTATCAATTCCATACAGCAGCCACTCCCTGTGGTGGAAGTCTCAGACCAATAAACCTGCAGTTGATAACCATACAATTTATCCTCAATTTTTCCCTCCAGGCCAGCTAATCATGCTACATTAATAATGCCTGTAAAAAATAGGAATGTCACTTGAAAATAAAGATACCATCTGATTCTTGTCATTACTTTGCATATAAGTAAGATATTAAGCAAACTATTTTACAGTGATAGCCAGGAGTCCTGGTATTTTTTTCTTGTTCATAGCTCTTTGTTTAAAGCTCCTACTCTCTCACCTGAAAACTGCCTTCCTGTTTTAGATTTTGTGGGTTTTTTTAGGTTCACTTAGCTTCCTATAGTAGACGACTCCTTTCTCTGGACAGTAAGTAGAGAAACAAGAAACTTAGAAACAAGAATAGACATATTTGCTGCAGGGGCACTGCAGTCCTATGCTATGCTGAGGTGTACCTTGTACATCTAGCATCTTCTGGGAGCCTGCTTCATGTAGAGGGGACCTGGATTTAATGCTAAAGACCATATTCTGAATTTCCTTTGAACACAGGTCTGTATGCACTAGGGCTTCTGACTCAGATTCTATATTTGCCTGTAAAAAGCACATAAACAAACACAGTAGTTCTTTCTAAATCCATCTGATTCTCATGCCTATTTCCTCCACACAGCACTTCACGCTCTGGATAAACTTAGTGACGTGCAGTGAGAATGATTTCAGATTAATTCTGGTTTTCAATAAGAAAATTTATTTAGAATAAACCTCTCAAAACAGAAAGAAAACAAATTTAAGAGATCCTGATTTATCCTCTGATGCAGTGTTTTATCTTCGTTGGAATGGCTGCATATCTCCACTTGATAGTTGACTCCAAAGAATTTTGCAAACTGATTGTGAAGTGCACTGGGATAAAACAGGCTACAGAAACTTAAAGTAAGACTAATTAGAAAGCAGTAAATATAAGTGTTTTCCTTTTTTAAAGCTCTACTTGCTACTGAATGCCTACAGCAACTCCCAACTGCAAGCAAATTAATTAACATTATGAAAGGAAAAGTAAGAGAGGATTGATCCTAAAAAGTCTAAATTTAGTACATGACTCCAGAGAAGTTAATGGATCCATCAGCCATCACAAGGCATCCAGATCTTCATGCCTTACATTAAAGATGAGGTTTGAGATCATCAGCAGATTTTGCCTTACTACATTTTGCAGAAAATTAGTGTTTGTTCTATCAAAACTGTTGCCAGAAATATAAAACTAAACTAGTTGCATATTTGATCTGAGTGTCATCACAAGGCAGATCCTAGATCACTGGACAATATCCCATATTTCTTGCCTAGGGAATAAGTAGCCAAGGATAAAACAGAAAATAACATTGGCTCACCACCACTTAGGTGCACCTGAAAGAAAGAAAATATACTGCATAGAACAATAAGGAAATACAGTTTATTTTCGCCTAGGAGCAACAGAGGAGAAAGGAAGAATAGAGAATGATTCTTCAAGACATTAAACTTTCTTGGGACTTTGGTTACAGATGCAAGACACAGCTCATTAACAAAATTCCAGAGAATTCTGTATAGTTAGGACTTGAGTTTGGATTTGAGGAAACTTTGTTCCACATACATGGGCTAAAACTTAAAATTTGCATGAACAAGTTCACATCAGACCAATAGTCACTCAGATCGCCAAAACATGAAACAAGACAATGCATTTGGAAGAAAACATCTTGAGGGAAAACAAATCGAAAACAAATAAAAAATCCAGACAGGGTTGAATTTGGTTTTATTTTATTCCTTTTTTATTTACTCAGGGAAAAAAAAAATTGCTATTTTCAGGAAATCAGTTTGCCTTGACTATTTAATCACCAGCAAGAACAACTAAAGGAATAATAATGACAGTCTAATATAGGAGTTTTCTCTCCAGTATTATCTTTTTCCTAAAGGCAATGTAGAAAAACAAAACTAGGCAGACTCCTTTTTCCTATAGTTGGGCAGTTTTAATATTTTTTTTTCCAGGATTTATTTCCCTGTAATATGATTTTTTAGTAAAGATGTACTTATATTCTAATCTTTTAATCACATGATCATTTTAAAATGTGTTTTTAAAGATACATCAACAAATTCACAAGTCTGCTTACAAAAATAATACTGTAATACCCTGGCTTCTTCAGTCAATGTCAGTTATGCCACAGATTTTATTGGGCCTGGAATTTTTCTCAAAGAATTTTTGGATACAGCATCATACATAGCACAAAATAAAGCAGTTTTGATGGATTTCATAAATTATTTTATAGTGGAATAAGTACTGCATTTGAGACAAAATGGAATGCTTACTAGATTTTAAAATATATTACATTACATTACATTAGTTTTTACCCTTTATCAAGATCAGCAAAAAAATGAGCTGGTGTTTAAACTGCTTATTCAAGCTAGTGTAGTCTTTTATTGTATATATACAATGGAATTGGTAAATTGCAAACATTGGATCTGATCCTGCAGGGACCACTAACCACAGAAGTCGTATCTCTGCTTTCTTTTATAGAAAGTGGATCTGCTAGTCCTTCAGAAAGTAATCCTGCCTCATCAAACCAGTTCCATGGAGGAATTTCATGTCCAATTATTGGAATGACTAGGATTACATATGTAAGATCCGCAAATTCAAATGATTGTCATCATCATATAACTTTTGCCAGTTGATTAATGCAAAATATGTCTACACCACATAAGGAAGAGGCGTGAAAAGACTATGGAACTACTACTAGCCTGAGAAAATAAAAGAAATATCTAGTGCAGGGTATTGCTGGTGGACATGCCAATTCACCTACACAAGGATTACTCTCCCTAGCAAACTGCCTGGCAAATTAGGTAAGATTGTTTTTCTACCTGAGCTGGCTTATGCAGAAACAGTACAGGTACCAGTGCACTGTGCTCACTAGTCCTTCCAGTGTTCAGGTTAGCTGTCAGAGATCCATATCTGGCACCTCTGCATCATCTTGTGGTCCGACAGAAGCAGCATAATCATTCAAATATTTAAGGAGTCCTATTCTTTGGCAGGAATAATGGGCTTTATGTCCTTCTGAATCATACTTTCCACTCATCTGCACTTCTGCAAAAGTAGTAAGTATAAAATGCTACCATTCCCCTGAAAGGGGGTATTAAGGTCCTGCAGCAGCTAATGCAGGTCCTCAGAAAACTGTATGAGTTTAGACTGAGTCTAATTAGTTCCCATAGGGTGAAAAGGCAGAAGAAGAAATTTGGCAAAATTCTTTCCATGAAAAGCCCCATGTCATTGTAGCTGCAGCCTTATTTTCAGACATTTCTGGTCTTAGCTTTAGCTCTGGAACCTCTCCAGTCCCCTGATCTCCACCAGGGCCTGTCTACATAGGAAAACCACTGAAATAGTTATGGTAGAATGGCTGCTGAAGGACAGTCTATTCTATCAGAGAAGTGTTTCAGTCCTGGAACAATCACTACTTTTCCAAAGAGTCATAATTCTAGAATAAAACGCCTTATTCCAGAAGAGGAAGTTCACACGGGGAGTTATTTCACCATAAAAGCTGGTCAGTACAACCATATGGGCAATCTCAAAATGTCACATCTAGAGAAATAAATGCCATCTCTGAAGATTTTAACAATTTTTTATTGTTGTACAGTTTACAGTTTGATTTCTCCATTAAATGTTTTCTTAGCAGATCTTATAGCAAGATCGGGACATAACTTCTAGTGTATATAACTTACAGTGTACCACATAAGTGTATATGCTTATGTATAAATACTCACAATGAAATCCTAGTCAAAAGTGAAAGTGTCCAAGGTTTTATGCTTTTTACAGAGAAACTGACCTACTCTCCACAAGCAAGAAGATGGAAAAACTTTCCGTGTGTACCGTGATATTATGAGTTAGATGGTGCATATGTGAAGCTCTGTTTCTTACAAAAGACACTATGAAATACGATAATTACTCAATACTGATCAAGTTGCAGAGGGGCAAGGAAGTAGAGCTTCCTGGCAGACGGAGTAGTGGGCTGACACTGTGGAAACAGATTCTATTTCTGGTTCCCTCACTGACTTACTGCATAGGGTTTGAGATAACAATTGTAATAATAATTTTGTAACGTACTCAAAGACCTCATGTGGGATGCAGATCACTATCTTTTAAAACAAAGTGAGTGTATCTATGCAACTCATATGTTCAGCAAGTCTTAAATGCAATATACATCAAATATTTTTAATTCTGATTATCTTTGAGTATGTCTATAATCATTAGAGACTTTCCTATTAAATTGCTTCCTGTAAGCTGGAAGCTTACTGGTAAGCACTTCAAGATACCTTGAGCTTTCTTGAAGCAGGATAGTTGGTTCATTTATGTTCGTGTAAAAGAGATGATAATGACTCTTTAAACTCTCCCGTCATGTAACCAACTGCTAACAACAACAGCATAATCACTATTTGTACAATCTCTTGGTGATCAGTTATAGCAAATTCTACTTGTAAGTAATTTTTGCTAATAACATAAATAGATTTGCAGAAAAATTTAACTAATTATTCCTTTCAGGCTTTATTGGCTTCTGTGGTTGGGTGGAGATACTAAGTCCTAAATATAACTCTTGTTTCTGTTGTACAGAACTGTGTTCTAGGTCAGGAGAGTGCTTAAATGTCTGTAAGGAACTGCTTTGGACCTCAGTGAATATAACAGAAATGTGTGCCTAAAGTTAAACCTATACTTATGAGAGCAGCCTTCTAAATAGCTGCTAATTCTGAGTTGGTTCATTGGTCTGTAGTTAATCTAGAGAAAGGGCAAATATATAATTTCCCTGCATGAGGAGACAAGGTGGGAGAAAGCCAAAATTGCTCTTTTCTCCTCAGTGGGGAGGAACGAGGTGGTAGGAGAAGCACTCAATATCTGTTGCAGGCATGGTCATCATGTGGTGGCAGAACAAGCACTACATCTGGTGGCTGGCATAGAAGAGCAGATCATTGCACAGCACTGGTTCGGCACATCATGGCAAGAGAATAAAGGGACTCCCCATCTTCTGTATCTTATAAAGAGTGCAGAGAGGTCTAAAATCTGTCTTTCTGTTAGCAAACACATTGGGCTTGCTCTACAAGTTATCAGCTAGTGCTGTTCTTGTCTAGTTGATGTGCAAAATCTGCAAATTTTCTTCAGACTTTTCTCTCTTTCTACAAAATACAGAAAAAACATGTAAATTTTTTTCCTGACAGAGGCACTTTGGTTTATCTCTTTGCTTTTAGCACCAGGTTACAGAAAACTATTGTAGCAAAAGAAAAGAGGCTAGACACAATTCATGAAGGAAAGTATTTATTTTGGGTGAATGTAAAGTCCTAATTTAGTCAGCATATTTTTTAGGTCTTGTATTTTATCCTTTTTTAATGAACTCATTCCTAAGCTTTAAAACTTATACAAAAATATTTTATTGGAATTTCATTACCTTTGTTTTCCTTGGGAAGGCAGCTTATAATCTTCATCATATTATTGTAAAGCCATCACTAAGCAACATGCTTTGGCATTTGTATGAGCCTTTGTCCACCTCCTTCCCTCCACCCAAATGCACACATTTGCATTTACTGTTAAAATATTATGGATGCTGACACCAGTGTAGCCACAAGACCTGGTGTTAGACTGTCTCTAATTGATTTAATTATTCATAATTGCTCAGCTGGGGCTTATGTGTACTTCAGCATGATTAAGGGAGAACATACAAGTCGGCAGCTAATGATGTGTTCCATCATAATTTACAACCGTGAAGTTGCTAGAGCTAAATTGTATACGCACAGTACATTTCTAATCCTGTTTAGAATGCTTTTTCATACCTTGCCAAAAAAAAAAGAAGAAAGAAATAACCCAACCACACTTCTGATGCTCTTCTCACATGAGTTTTAAGGAAGGATTGGAACAGCATGCTGTCTTTTGGTTTGTTAAATCGAAATTATCAATAGAATCAGAAGGTCAACAGATTTGAATCCATTGCATATGTGATTTAATTGTAATGCATTTCTTTTTGTTGCCTCCTTTCTAAGTGTACTTGCTCATCTCTTCTTTCTACTTGCTCGTCTTGTGCTAAATATGATGAAATTTTCTGTGAAAAATGTTGCCATTTATGATTAATAAAAAATAAAAGTAAATTCTGTCAATATGACGCATGAAAATGATCACACGGTGGTTTCCTTAATTATCACCAAACATGTTTTCATAATTAGTTCAAGACAAGCAATTCTGACAATGCCATGTACATTTTATGAGACAACGTCCCTGAATACTATTACTGAGGGATGGTGCCTTTCTTGTCTTTCAACAGTTCTTTACACATGGTGAACACTATTGGGAAAAAGACCAATAGCAAATATAATAAAAATGAACATGGTTTCCAGCGTAACTGGATAATTTCAGATAGAGCCTCTTTTTTGCTTCTAATCGGAAAAAATTATCATATTTTGGAAGTATATGTGTCAGGAAAGGAAGGCAAAGATGTAGTATGCTATCAATGATGAATACTTCTGAAATTTCTATAGTCTTAACATTGCTAGTACGAAGTTCAGCATTTCTCAAGAACTCGTCTGAGTTCCCTAATCAGAAAGAGAAAGCACAGTTTACAGGATTATATTCAGTTTAATCTTAAACCGAATGTTAAACCAGACTGGCTGGTGATGCAAACTAGAAAACGCAGCATCATCGCCCTGACAGTAAAGGCAGAGTGGCTTTGTCTGGAGCAAGTCTCAGTTGCTGCTAACATAGCATTAACTTTCTGTGGTATTTTGTATTTTGGATCCCTCTGAACAAAGAAGGTTCCAAAAAAGAAGGTTCTCCTCCAAGTACTGGTTCCTAACACACACTTTTCTTTTTTGGACCTTGGAGAGACACAACATGCAGCATTTAGAACTGCAATGTATTATCAGAAGGATGTAATTACAATTATTTATTTAAGCTGGTTCTGAACCAGGGAATCTTGATATGAAGCCGGAGCCAGTAAAGGCTTGAAAAACTACTGACAATAAGCAATTCTTCATGGAACAAAACTATTACAATACAGAGTCTTTGATCTTGCCTGTCTCCTGTTGCCAATTGAACTTTGTCACCATGCACTGTCATCCACAAGGGAGCACTTTTGAATTAAGCAGTCTACAGCAATTTAGTCTGTTCCAGCTTTGAAGTGCCAACATCAGTCAGGCCAGTACTAACTTTTTTCATTAAATTTTTTTTGAGTTCTCTTAGGAGTTTAGCAGTCCTGGCATTTAGATAACTGAAGTCAAGAAACCAAGGCACTAAGACATCAAAAGCAAGAGGGGCCCCTAAAATACAAATGTGAACAATCATTAGGCTCTAATGGTGCACTTCATTAATGTCCACTTCAAAGCAAAAGTTTACTGACTTTGGGATTGACTAATTTACACATTGTGGGAAATTGCTGCCAGCCATGCATGTAACCACTAAATGTTTCTGGAATAAATAGAAACGCCCTCTTCCTTCAGAAATCAGGAACTGCAAACTGAGCCTTTAATTGCAAGATGGCCTTTCATTTGAATTGGAATGGAAAACCTGTCTAGCACATAAATCACTAAAGCTGCGTGTAGTTATCATACAGACACATAGATGTCAATCGGCATCCTTTCGCAAATTTCTCTCCCTCCCTCACACTCTGCAGATAAATAAGAATGTTACAGCATAGTGTGGTTTTCTTTTGGACGTGTTCATCTATTTAGAGTCTTCAGAAATTTTCATCTTACTTTGAAACCTAGGGCCTGCTGAAAAGTCAGTCTCTTCTGAGTAAAACTGGTTACTACACCACTGAGACTGAGTTTCTTTGGGAGAAGGGTGAGAGCTGTACTACTTTAACTGTGAACGGCAACTGTTACATGAGTAAACAAAGTACCACTGTGCTAACAAACATTCAAAGTTGTACTAGTCCAGTTATATCAATTTTTTAAAAAACATAAACTAGCCACTAGAGTTAAAAATATAATTCACATAATCAGAATGAAAGCCTACCGTGCTAAGAAACATCTACAGTACGTGAACTGTCTAAGCAACACCCTTATGCAGAAAAGTCTAAGATGATGTGGGCCGGTTTGTAAAAGAACTGAGTACATGCAAACTTTCTTATGCTGTCAGTAAGGATTGCCTACATTACAAAATGTGGTTGTGTTTGAGTGGAATTGTGATAACTGAGTGAGAGGACAGGAGGCCAGTCACAAGTTAGAGGTCAATGGAAGCCAGGAAAAATTGTGTTCAGCTGATGCTATGGTGAATATAATTTGTCCTTGTCTAAACACTAACCGCTAAGAGATGGTAACATCCTGCCATCTAACTAGATTGCTTCCAATCTTCTTCAAGCACAATCAAATCTTTTATCTAGACAAGCCTCACTGTGGCTGTAAAATCTCGGCCCCTTTGAAAAATCAAGCCGTTGGCTCTTAATGCGTGAAAGAGCCTAGAAAACATTTTGCTTAAAAAGGATCTGTGTAGGATTGCCAGAAATCCACACGTTAGTGTGAACGCTTAGAGAAAACTATTACGGATGTGCATTGGGCAAAATACAGAGAGATGGTTGCCAAGGGTTATGATGAAAAATAGGGAAAAGAGTTACAATGTTTCTGCTTTATATTTCAGCTAACTTCCTTAATTTTTAGCAATTACCTTCTTGTTGCAACATTTTAATAAAAGTCTGTGCCTTCATGCCTGGTAGGGAAGCTAACTTGCCATGGGCAAGAATGGCAAAAAAAAAAAAAAAAAAAAAAAAAAAAAAAAAAAACCA
>VZSC01009414.1:454126-529228 GCA_013398225.1 Steatornis caripensis
CCTCCTGTGAGCAATATGTTTAAAAATGAAGCAATATTTAAACAAAGATATGTAGGTGTAGGGAGCTTTCCTGGTTTTCTTGTTAAGTAAGTACTGCTATTCCTTCTTTCCAGTACCTTGCCTGCCATTTTAGTTTCACTTAAATTGTTCCTTAACTTTCTAGTGTTGACTTGATTTTTCATTTTTACACTTATTTTTCAGATCTTTTCCCACAAACAGCCTTTTAGTTCTTCCTTGAATCTGGATTTGAAATTCTAAGTTGGAAGCAATTGACAAATCAAACTCTTCGTTTGAATATTCCCAACATTTGACTCTTGGAAGGAGTCAGATATAAACACAAATTTTACTGGTTGTCCCCTTCAATAATTTCATCCAAAATTAACTTGGAAAAGATCCTGCTTGGATAATCCACAGCACTCACATGTTTAAACCCAAGAGCTTTCAGTGAAATAATTCAAGCACCTGAGCAAATATGCACTCTACAAGGAAAGATGCCTACATTTCCTACTCTGCAGCCAGTTCTGCCCTGTAAAGTTGTCACTATTACAGCAGAAAGCAAGGCCTCCTTTGCTTAGTGGACATTAGTTGTGAATTAAAACATTGAAAGAAAGCAGCCTGCCAGTTTCACAGACCTTAACACATCACTGTCCATGACAAAATGGAACTCAGAGGAAGGAAGAATATTCCTGGGGGAAAGCTGAGAAGTGCAAAGAATTTTTAATTTTTTTTTAATCTGAGATGTGGTGTTTGTTTTTGTTAGCTGAAAACTACTGTTTGAAGTCCATTTGTGTTTGTAGATTACTTTATCTGCTCTTCCTCGGGGAACAGACACTACCCTATCACTTTGTATACACTACACTGATAGTGCCTTTACGTTTGAGCATGGAATTGTATGCCATTATGTTCAAGTGCTTTATTTTCCCCTAGAGCTCTGAACCACTACAGGAAACTTGCCTGTAAATGGAGGAAAGCCTTGCTTTATTGTTTTTTCTTTTAAACTTTGAGTTTGTGTGTTGAAGAGCTGAAGAAGCTTTTTAATATGAAGAAAAAATTAAAGATGCAAGAGGGAAAGGAGCAAGACTAGAAGCATTTAAACAACAAATAAACCGGCAAAATTTTCTAAATTATACTGTAAAATATACCTTGACAGACAGTCATGAGAGCACCACAGATAAACCCTCTGTAGGAAAGATACAAACATATAAAAAAATACTTAACATTTTTGGAAGTAATAAAGTTGCTTAAGAGCCTAGGTTCCCACAATTGTAATTCAGACCTGGATTTCTAAACCATTGAAACGTCCTTGAAAGTTTCATGTAACAGCAATAAGAGCCATGTTTCTGCACCTAGGTAAGTCCTTTCATATGGAAGGAGCTCTACCTTTTTTAAAGGATGAAGTGCTTCCCAGTGATAGCATCAATCACGCTTTACTCCCTAAGTACTCCACAACTACCCACCCTAGCCTCAAAGAAAGAGGTTATTGTACCTGCTACTGATGTTGTCAGACATTAAATATGAAAGTCATAATATCATAATTTCTAATCTCTCACTTCCATCTGGCATATAAGGACATTATCACTCTAGCTGCCTCTTCTGCTGGGCTGGCGAGTAGATAGACACTTCTATGTCCTATGCATACCATTGAAATAGTCTGTGCCTAGCCCAGCCATTCAGAAGGAGAAAAAGGGATTGGGTTATCTAACAGCTTGACAGGACAGATACAAGCTGGATAACAGGAACAGAAACCCAGGTTTGAATAAGGTGGTGGAACAGAATTCCTCCATAGAAGGCAAGACCCTACGTCACACTGTGCAGCTACTGTCTTACAGATGTGCAGAGCCACAACTCAAACCAAGGCATCAGGCCCTACATCCCCTCATCCAGGGTACATAAAGTGTGAGTCAGTGGCAGCACAGGGACTTGAGAGGATTCATGGCACTTTGTAAATGTCCTCAGTTTCCCCAGCTTTAAGTAATGAACAGGAAGAAAAACCATATCCCATCTGCTTTCAGTAAGGGACACGGGATTTGAGACTGTAGTATGGGAACTCCTATCTCATGCAGGGCATCTAGCAACCCCTACATATGAATACTGAACTTCAGCATCAGGAGTGAAATAGGACATTTTTTTCACTGTTCAAGACAATACGATTTAGAAAAAGATCACAACACAATTAGGCAAGCACACACATAAATTCTTCTATTTTCGCATGAGATAGTTGGATACATGTTACACAATTTAAGCACAGTTTAAACCTGTGCTTAAGTCCACACTTGCCTGCATTAACATTATCATCGTCCCAGAACATTACCTTAGGACAGCTCACATTGTGTCCAAACATGAGCCCATGTGCATACCTGTAACGTGGAGGACTGGTACCATGAATGTCATATGCTTCTGTGGGACCATTGTGTGGCTGTTGTCAGACAAGTCGACTTGGGCTGTGACATCAGGTGCCAAGAGGAAAGACAGTGGTTGTAGGTGTCGGCAGACTAAGGTTGCCTGTAAGTGTTGAGAAAACACCATGAAGAGATCCTACATCCTTGTGATGCAGTCAAAAAAGCTGGGTTATGGAATACGCAAGCTCTAGTCTGCTCTGTAAACCATATTGCAAAATCACGGCACAGATGCTGCTAGCATGTTGTGCTCAGAAGTGTGTAGGAAGGCAACTTCGCTAAAGATTGTACTTCAGCAGAGTTCTGACAGCATTATAGAGGAGCATCCTTTTTATTAGGTTTAACATAGCCAGCTTTGGTAACATCTGAATTTAATATCAATAATATAATTTAATTATAATTCCAATGGTAAATTTTCAAATATCTCTTCACTACAGTAGATCTCAAAACACCTTAGAAGATAACACTACCCATTTTACAGGTGGAGAAACTGAAGCACAATAATTAAAGTAGTGTCACCCATGAAGGCAGTGGTTCAGTCATGAAAATTACCCATGCTGCATCCCATCACAGAAGAAATTACTGTAAGCCTCTCATTTGCGATAGACAGGTGTGAGTCAGACATAGAACTTCATTTTCTTTACCTGCTGTATTAAAAAACAAATTTTAAATCAAATGAAATAAAATCCAGGTTTCTTCAACAAGCAGGTTTCCAGGGGTACTTTAGAAGATGTGTGATTGCTTCAGCAGGATGTATTTTTTAATACAAGGCTTCTCCAGCAATAGAAGTGTAAATCAAATATGGGGCAAGCTAAGTATCAGGGTGTTGGACAATTCACTAAAATTTATATAATGGTTTTAGGGTTTTTTTCTTTTTCTTTCTATTACATTTATTTTTCATTCGAATACACGTGGCATCATTTTAGGTCTCATCTTTCTAGAGACTATAGTCTCATTTCTGAGTGGAATTTATCCCTAGGCCTGGGTGTTAGAGGAGAGAGTGGACTGCTGAGCCTTTTCGAGGGTTAGTGTCTCTATAACGGCTTCTCTCCAGCTATCTTTGCTGCAGAAACGAGAAAACAGAGAAAGCAGTGACATAGGGAAGTACACTTTCTTGTGAGAGAAAAGATGTAGCAACCTGTTGGAGTTCCTAGAAACCCCTGTCTACTGCTGCAGTGTAAAGAAACTCCAAGACTACTGAAACGCTTTTAGGGTGAAGCTTTGTACTCAACACAGGTCCAATGGGATAGCTGACATTTATATCTAAGAAAGCGAATTCTGCCTTTCATTGCATCTCACCATATTCACATACTTCAATGGTACTGGAGGAAAATCACTGGGAGGTAAATTTGTAGGGTAACATGTCTGCTTGAATGGTAATCCATCGTGCAAAAATGGTCAGACGCCCTGTTATATGGTAGGAGCATCCTAGCACACATCCCTCTAAGACCCCTCAGCCCCAAGGGCAGTGATTATTTTTCACTCAATCCAGAGATGGCAGTCATCAAAAGTAAATACTGCTCGTGATCTTCAGAGAAGTTCAGAGAAGAAACACTTCTCATCAATCTGGGTGATACTCCAGTTCTGGAAATTTCACTACCCTTACTTCAGCTTTACCGGCCTGTAACTGGACTCTGAATGTCAGCCTGTGTAATTTTCTTCTTGCTCTGTTTAGCAGGCTGGCAGTAAATGCTTAGGTTTTTGTTCGTAGTAATCTACTGTAACAAGAATCTTTTCGTCCGTTACAGTTTCAGGAGGAATTTTTGTCTGATCATTTCCATGTGAACGCCACTACAACTTGCGACAAAATTTTTTTCAACATAAATCTATTGCTTTAATTACCCTGACTTTTAGAAATAAAGATTTGTTGTTCCATACACTTTCTGGGCAGAAAGGTTCACAGTGAATATCTTCTCTGTCAGGCTATACATATAGGTCATATAAGGGTTTTTTTTTCCAGAAGCTGGATTAAACCATTTAAAAACAGAAAAGCTTTTGTCATACCAGAGGAGTCCTAGTAAGGTCCATGATCTCCTTTTGTAGGCTGCAGTAAAACATACATAAAATACCAGGTGTGATAAAGTCAGCCTAATATTCCTGATCTCATGACTTGCTGGCTGTTCTTTTCTCATGGAGGATGATAGCTAGCTATCTAATCAAAATGCACAAGCAGTGTCTGTTCCTTCCACCCCCAGACCCATTCATTTTCTACTCAGAATCTCTGCTTGGGATAGTATAATTGATTTCGACATAATTTACTGCTTACTTGGTAATGCAGCATTGCAGTCTCTGATAAAAACCATATCAAGTCACAGCACTGGTCTAGAGCTTGAAAGGGAGGCAGTGTAATCACTTTCTTACCCTAATGCACCGCCATCTCATTTCTGCTGGGCAAGGAGCTGCAAAGTAATCATTGTTAAATGACGCTAGCTCCAGAGAGGGTCTTTCACTTCTTTGCCTCACCACTTCTCTTTGTCTCTCTGCTTTATTTCACGGGGAGGCAGCCGGGAAACTTTTCATTGTTGGATTGTCATGGAAATAAAAGACTATGATTATAGTTGCCTACCATCAGACATCTACCTCTAGCACAAAGATACCCATTCCTGAATTACCCTGAAAATAAGTGGTAGTACAGGAGGATGTGGAAGAGCAAATACTACATGGAATATTTTGCATTAAAATCTTTGTTATTCTACCCAGTCAGCACACTCCTAAATACTTCGTATTTTTCCATTGCCACCTGCATTTGGCAATGAAGCGAGGGAGACCACTGCCTCTCTCTGCTCCCAGCCCCCGCGCAGAGCTTCGGGACCACTGCGATACGCAGGGCTCCGTCTGCAAGGACTCCTCACCTCCACCACTCCCACCGCACCAGCACCAGCAGCCACTTTCACCAGGCCCACAGCCTGGCTGTGCAGCACTCACCATGGCAGCACGTGAAGCCACGGTGGTTTTTGAAAATGGGCTAATTACAGATGTTCAGGTAAGTTGAATGCTGCCAAGTGCTTTTTGAGGGATTGTGTGTTGCTGTTCATAGATCCAGTCAGGCTCAGCTATTCTCTTTGTAAGGAATAAAGGCCCATGACTTCATGGAGACCTTCCTTCAGCTCCCTGGGCCGCCATCTTCCCACATCCATTTCCTACAGGGGCCAGGCTGTCTAGCAAATCTTGCTGAAAAACTCTCTCTGATTGGCTGTTTTTCTTGCATTCCTCCCTGCCTCCCCCCTCCCACCCCCCCATCCCATGGGGCCTGGCAACCAATCAGAGCTGCTGTAACAGATTCTAGCTACTTCCCTCCATCACTGGGGCTGATTTCTGAGGGGAGAAAGCAGTGGAGTTCCCAAATGGCAGCCTGCCCTGCCCCGGCAGCATCCTGTCAGAAATGGGAGGGCTCTGCCTCCCCTCTGCAGCACCCACCTGGGCTAAATAGCATCTGCTGCATGGGGAAGCAGGTGGAGACCCCCAGAAGAGGCAGAAGTGGTATGGGGAGAAAATACCATCACAGCTAGGCGAGCAGAGGCCTCACCGACTGCACTGGTTGTACTGGTGGGGAGGTGAGGGATGCAAGGGGGAAAAGACTATTCTATTTTGGTGCTTGGATTTCCCCAGACATGTTATTGTTTGCTGTGATTTATGTATCATTTGCATAAGGGGCTAAATGAGCACTTGGTTACAGCAGCTCAGACCGTCTAATTTCACTGAGTATCAGACTGCCTAGATCCTGGCCTGTAATCGTCTGTTCATTCTCTAGGGACAACTGTTAATTATCTTCTACTGGTCACTCCTGCAAAATGGCCAGATGTGGCTAAAGTTTTAGGGAACTGTTTAGCTTTGTCCCTGGCCAGCTGACTCCGTATAGGCTTCTCTGAATCACATACATGCGCTCTGTCCTATGATCACTTAATGAAAGCAAAGAACAGAGAAAGTATCACTTGCTAAAGAAGGCTTATCTTATGCTTCCTACAACAGATTTTTTTAAAATGGTGAAGAGGTTTGCATTTGCAAAGGTAACTCCAATTTGTTTGAAATTGAAATTTACTGAGGAGACAGGTAGGCTTTTGGGATGAGGTTTTAGAGTCCCTCTTCAAGCCACAAAATATGTTTTGCTTGACAATGAGAGAAGATCAATTGATATGGCTTGTTTTTTTTAAAAAAAAAATTATAGCAGTGACCATTCAAATAGTTTATACAAAAATAATTCTTCCCACAGTACCATTCAAGCAAACTCACTAATGGCTGTGATTCTTCACACTGATTCAGACTATATACTTATCTTTGAGAGTAAGGAGAAGATCTAATCTAAATGAATCACTTGAGCCCAGTCCTGGAAGACACTGAAAATCGTTGATGACCAGCATATAAGTTGGAGGTCTGTGTGGGGAAAGTTGTGCAACCAGGCTGTCATGTCTGATGGCCAGGAGCATGCATTTTGCACCAGTGGTGCTGGGTCTGATTGATGTGGTGTCCTTGGTAAATATCTGAATAGAACTAATGGGAGTTTCTCACCTTGCAATAAATCGCTTGGAAACAACTGCATTTCACAATTTGATATCCAAACTTTAATTGAGAAGGAGCTACATGTCACTGTAAGCAGGTAAGCATTCATGCTGGCTGGTTTTCAGATGTCAACAATCCAATCCAGACCAACACCTTTGATGTTGTAAAATGGTTTACTTTTACTTTGGCAACAAAGTAAAGGTCAGGATTTAGCCCAAGCTACTACCGCAGGAAGAGACAAGCGTGAAAACAGTGTTTGCAGGGCATGAAACAGTAAAATAATAGGTACTCTATAGTAGATAATTTATTTTAAAAAAAGAAAGAAAAAAGAAAAGAATGAAACAAAGATTTGTTACAGCTGGGAATCAAGAAGCCAAGGCACTTTACCTGAAAAAGACTTTTCTGGTACCCACTGAAAGTTAAATTCAGGTCTATGCAGCCATTTCTACATTTAACATAATTCAAAACTCTTTGCAAGTAGTACTGCAGCATGGGAAAACTTTGTCTATTTAAATAAAAAGAGATAATAAATTATTACCCTGGCTTCAGTTAGTGCAGTACTCTACTTATAGATGGGAGAAAAAAACCCCAAACAACCTGACAGACTATTGACAAGCCCACAGAAGCCAGGAAGTCAAGACTGAAACTGTTCTCAGCTTGCCCTGTGGTGCTCACCATAGCACCTCAATCATCTGCTCTCTTAAGTCACCTTGGAGGCATATGTCAAAAGCATGCTAAAGAAGAGCAAGGTGAATTCAAGATGAGATTTTAGCCCTACTTACGCAGTCTTGAAAAATCGTCCTAAAGCTGGCAGAATTCCCACTGCATTTCATTACATGAAAATGACTTGTTTATTTTGCTTTGCTTTGGTTTTCTTTCCTTAAATTGTTGCCTTTCCTAAACATTTAATGTAGGTGGTCAGGGAACATGTTTATGTATTCATTTATTTAATAAAATCTTGAATTCTTGATAACTTTTGCATTGATCTAATATATTCTAATGTTTTTAGATATTTTCTTTGTTCTGAGACTTTGAAAGCACTAAGTGATGGAAAAATCTGTTTAGGAAACTAATAAAAGGGAGGCTTGTGTTTTGGGGGGGTGGGGTGGAGGTGGCAAACAAAAGGATACCTGTCAAACAGTACACAGGAGTTCAATGAATTGGACTATTCTCTTTTGTATGCTCAGGTTCTAGCCTGGAGTTACTCATGTGCTTGATATTAAGCACATGCATAAGTCTGTGCACGACTGGATTCTATTATTACCATGTTGACATACATTTGTTAAGGGTTTGATTCTGCTAACATTTCTATTAGCCACATAGAGAGATGCAGTAAGGTCCTGCAGTTCAGGAAGGTACTACTCGCAAGAGTAAGATGGAAGAGGTTTCAGGGAGCTGCTAATATGCTAAACTTTAGAGACCATTCACAGTAAACCACATTTTTAATATGTTTCCATAGTCATGTTTATTTCTAAAATACCTAAAGACATCAATCAAGTTGTAGATTAAAGACATATATAAGTATCCAGCCCTGAGAACTAAGCCATTTAAAAAGATTTATTAATGATTATTTATATATCTGAGTCCATTCCTGTAAGTTCTTGGTAGTTGAATAAATGGTTTAAAAACTGTTCCTTATTTATTTGCCTTCCAGCTGTAAACAGATATTTGGCCTTGGATTTTTTTGATATCTTTGAAATAATTTTTGTCTGGATTGATTTGTCTGGATTGTCTAATAACCCAAATTTTTGTCCAAAGCAGGAGTTTTGAGAAACACAGATTTCCTACCATATCTTCACCATGACAGCTGCTGTTATTTAACTGATAACATTCTGATAATTTGAAATAACTTCTGTGAGGAGCATAAACCCATACTTGTCTACTTTGACTTGGGACTTCAGTGGTTTTTCCTGAGTGTTTGAACTATGTGGTCAGGCAATCTTAACCTTCTGGTTTAAATCCAAATGTTTCAGTTGCGGGAAGCACTACATTCTGTTTACACATTCGTTATCCCTGGAGAATTTAATGTGCCTATTCCATCACAGTTAGATTTCTAGTAGCTGAACTTGGATTGCTTGCTTTGGGCACAAACTTGTACAACTTGGATTTATGAACTGAAGATTACAGAGACTTAGATCCTTAGGAGCTCCTCATGTCAACACAATGCTGTATGGGAATGTAATTAAATACGATGGATGAAAGTGATAGAGTCAGTTTTCTGAGGCTGTGCATGCTCTGCAATGATGCCTGGTGCAGGGATGGAACACTGCTTCTATCTCCTCCCTTTCTCCTGACTTAGCTCGGGCTGAGCTAGCCTGGTGGCTGAAAGCAGTGTAGCATAGAGTTTGAAAGAAAATTTGCTGGGAAAGATCTTTACTCACTTAGGTGCTAATGTGGCTGACATTGCTAATGTGGCTGTGTAAAGCTTTCAAGCTACTACCTCTGCATGTCATGATACTGTGCTACACCCACTTGGTTAGCAATGGCAGAGGCTCCCTAACAGGATGCAGACATGCACGTAAGCAGATATTCTGCATTTTCAGTAGTGTTGACTGACCTTTTGATATAGCTGCCATCTTTCAATGACAAAAAATGCCTTATCAAACAAATATTTCTTTGCAGAAAGCCCATGAAGAAAAATTCTGGGTTAGACACCCCTTGCTTGGCAGTATGTCTTATCCTCACCCACAAACTTGGGAAAGTGGGAATTCTCAGTACCTGCCATATAGATTATACCTGTTCTTTCCTTTGAGCTCCAGCTAAAGGTGGTGATGATGTCGAACCTCAACTCCATCCCTCCCCGCACCACTTCCCCAGGGTGTCCCACACAAAAGTGACCCTGGACCAGTATTTTCTCAAGGCTATGGTTAACTCATAATTTCTGCTAGAGATTGTTGGTCTTGAGATAAAGAGGTCTTACTGGGACAAATAAACCAGTCATTAAAGCTGAAGAAAAAGCTAACACAATGTCAGTTTTCTTTCTGATTCTCAGCCGGGTAAGTACTGTAAGTTAGACTCTTCCTGCCAGAAAAATTTTGTGCAAGGAAGGTTGTTCCTCTTTGCAATCCTGCCTGTTTCACATGCACCAGACTGTAATTAATGCGGTCATTATTTCATCCTTGCTGAACACCTTGTTGTTAGAAAGGTGAAGGAGAAAGTAAGAGAGTGCCATAATCTCTTGCTGCTTTTTAGCAGAAGCAATTCTTAATATTTTTGATTTGGGAGGCAGCACAAATTTGAATCAATGTTTTATCCCCTCTGTGTTTGCTGTATCCATCTGGCTGTTGTGCTGGGAATGACAATGTAGACAGATTGATCATGGGAAAGAAACTTAATTCCTTAGATGGCTACACAAGACAGAGCCACAGAAAACCTTTATAATACTAAGTTGGGTGGACGAATTATTTTCTGACATGATCTATTTGTAGAAACATCTCTCATTGGCCAAGAAATGTTATTTAGAGAAGGATAGTAACTTGGTCTATCATCTACTTCAGCTGTACTTGGCCCCCCTCTTCTGCTGTCATGTTTCTTATTGATAACAGCTACATAACATCATATCTCAAGTGTCGAAGTTAAGGGCACGTGATTGTGTCAGCCTTGGACTCTGCATAGGGAATATTTAGAGCAGACATTGGCCTCCAAGTATCATGGAATGATAAGAAGTGGATCTTTCCTCATACACAGAATTTGAGTGTACTTGCTTCTTTGTCTTGTATCAGTTGAACACTTGATGAACCTAAGCTTCTAGACTAACTCTGCCTTGGCTGCGTTACTGAATCTATTCTATTCAATATAGAAAAATGAAGCCATTAAAGAAAGGAAGTGTGATCTTTTTTAAGGTATTTTTTCCTTTAGGGTATGTTATGTTGTGTACACCACAGCACTGCAATGGATTCACAGCGTTCAGACTGGAGTTGCATCATTTTCAGTGATCTTAAAGTATTTGGGAAAAGAGCTCAGACCTATCGGCCACCAGACACAGGTGACTCGCAGGCATGTAATGTTTTGCTTTAGTTCATAGTGGTTTGTTACAAATGCTAGGATACCTAGCTCAGCTACCTCCTGCTTAAAGTGAGTTGAGAATTCACAAACTGAGAAGCCTGACACTAAACCTTGAAGTATCATCTGGTAAGTATTCTCAATGAGTAACACAAAGTAATACAAAGCTGTCCAGAACACAACTGCCACAAGAATTTTTATTCAAAAACACTGGGATGGGAGGAATACTAATGTCCACCTTGGTGCTTTGGTACTTCCTGATAAGTGAAGTACTCAAGTCTTTGGCCATTCTCAGCCTGTCCTCGGTTCAAACATTTGTTTTAATGTTTAAGTGCTTCCTAATGGTTAGAAAGTACTGAGAAAAGGTCCAGATCCAAGTATTTCCAGGTTTTTTAGCATGCCCTCACCACTGCTACAGAGTTATGTTGTCTATTTCTTTCTCTGACCATGTAAGTTTTATGTACCTTTCTGCTTAGTCTCACCTTCACTAGGAAGCAGCAGCAGGTGTTCTCATCCCAAATTTATCTGTAGCTGTGAGATAGACATACTTTACCTAGCTCAGGCTTAGCTGTATCTTTTTACTCATGTTACCTATTTCCTGAAGAAGCTGTCCAACTATAAGGATATTATATAATAAGTAGATAGGTGTCTCCCATGTTTCCTAAGGAAAGAGCAATCAATCATCCAGATTCATAGGAATGATTTATACACCTTTTATCCATCAAGTCCATCAAACTCTGGCTAGCCACCTAATTCATGTCCTTAAATCTAGGACAGATTTCACATACCACAGTCTATCATTTTCTACTACTATGTTAGCTGTCAAGTGCTATGAATCTCCTTCTTTGGTATCTAACTTTGTTTGTGAGTAGTTTATTAACTCTGTTCAAGAATTAAGATAATGCTAAAAATGTTAATCTCATAGGTGAAGGCCTGTAACTTTCAGCCTGGCAAAACCTACCTCCATTTTAAATGTAGGCTTTGCAACAGATGTTCACAGACCATCAATAATTGAGTGTCCTGCTGAAAAACTATCTCAGCATTCTTGCTGTTTAACTTGAAATCCTGGGATCTTAACCCCTGAAGTTTTGAAGACATGCAGCTGCAATAAAAAATTGTTGAGAACTATGGTCTGAACATAAGAATTAAAATATAAATTTTTCTTTCCTCTGTGTTGCTTTGTTTTTCCAACCTTCTGTTGTTTGCAATGTGAAATAGAGACTAGGACTTCATTTCTGTTCCACCAGTCCTTCAAATGCAACATTCCAGAGATTTATTAGGAGCAGGTGTTAAACATTTTATTCTCTTTATCTCATGACTATATCAATAGCTTACTCAGTATAATATTATGACTAGTTATTTGCTGAACTGTCTAATATAATTAGTGATGGAAAAGGGACACCTACTAACCACCACTGCAGTTCACGTACATGCCATGAATTTGTTTCCCATTTTTGTTCCAAATTTCCACCTTGTTACCTTCACTTGTAGAATGTCAAGCGGTCTTGCCTCCTGGCAGATCCTGTGCAGCACAGTGTAGCCAATTGCTACCTGTCAGGTCATCCTTTTTCACTAGGATTGTTTCCATACTTCTAAAGTACATTTTACAGCACAGACCGATGTCAAACGTGTGAGTTGCATTTTGTCTGGCACCATCTTTTAAGAAACCTGAATAGTTCAAGGGAATTTCCAAGATTCAGATCTTGGTAATCAACGGAACTTCTCTTGAGATGCTCAATTAAATTACAGAAAGAATAACAATATTGGGTGTATGCAGTTGTTTAATTGGAGGCAAACTATGGGTTTACTTATTAGTTATCAACAAACATGTTAATCAGTTTTGAGTGTCATAGTCTTGCTTTTAAAAAAAATTTACTAAAATTAATGGTCACAAGTAAGTTTGGGGCTGTGGCGGTATGTGGTAATATATTACTGCAGTGATATATAGGATTAAAGGATGATTAGCATTCTACTTTTATATTGTCTTCTGAAACTATCGTTACTCAAAGTGCGTTTGATTATAAAACATCTCCCCAGGAAACTTAGGCTTGAGGTTCTGCTGAGGTCCAGCCAAGCCAGTGTGAAATTCCAAACTATTCCTACTCAGTAGTTGTATATAGCAATCAGCGTCCACTAGTAAAGAACTACTTAAAGAATTATTTTCAGGTAGAACAATATTGTTGATATGTAGGTTTTTATGAGTAGCTGCATTTTCCATTTAATGACTAATCTATGGCTTTTTTCTTCTTCCAAGTTTAAGAACCTAGCTCCAGAGGACAGTAATTTCTGTTGTGAGCATTACCTCTTAAGATTAATACGATTACCTCTTACTTCAAGCTATAGAAGCTCTTGTTTGTTGTTTCAGAGGCCTGTGATCTTGATTAACTGTAGAGTGATTCTCTGTAGAAGTATAAACAATGCATCACTATCTTTGTGATCCTCCCCCTCTACTCTGCCCTGGTGAGGCCGCATCTGGAGTACTGTGTCCAGTTCTGGGCTCCCCAGTTCAAAAGAGACAGGGAACTACTGGAGAGAGTCCAGCGGAGGGCCACAAAGTTGATTAGGGGAGTGGAGCATCTGTCTTATGAGGAAAGGCTGAGAGAGCTGGGTCTGTTCAGCCTGGAAAAGAGAAGGCTGAGAGGAGATCTGATTAATGCTTATAAATATCTAAAGGGTGGGTGTCAAGAGGATGGAGTCAGACTCTTCTCAGTGGTGCCCAGCNTGGACTAGATGATCTCTAGAGGTCCCTTCCAACCCCTACCATTCTATGATTCTATGATTCTATGATCTTCTTCTTTGGTAGAAACATACTCCAATCCAGTGATCATCAGCAATACCAGTAGCGGACCACCCCAGCAAGTGAAAAATCCCCTTTACTCTTTACAGTTGTCAAGTTTCTACAGCTGGACTCAGCTCAGAAACATTACTCTTGGTTCAGTTATTAGCAAAAAATTTTACTCCTGTGTGGGGAGAAAATCCAAGCAGCAACTAGCTGAAATCATAGGCCTTCATTTAATTTCCTCATATGACATGTACGGTTTAAATGCTGGGAAAATTTACATTTACAAAAAAATCAGAAGGCATGCTCCTCCTATTTTATCAAACTTCTAATGTAGCATGAAGTGATGCAGTGACCATTTTGGCCCCACTATTATTTTGGTAGATCCATCTACCACATCATAACATTATTCGTAATTCCTCTCCTGGATGAAGAATCAACACAGCATCAGGTTAGCTTCAGCATTATTAGTGTTCTTTAAACAGAGCAGTTAGCCAAAGTACAGAGCTTCACAATCTGTTTTCATTAGGGGGAGTAATAATTGAGTCTGGCATCTCTGATGCAATCCTGCTCATTTACAACATACAAAGCCCTATTTCCCTAAGCACAGAAGAAATCAAAGAGGAGAGAAATTCTTCACAGATAGCTCCAAACCTCCTTAATCCAGACTCTGGGTAAAAAGTTCTCTCATATTTTTGCACTACTTCTGTGGTTACATCTGGTATATTCTTCTTGCCTTTTCTCTCATTTTCTCTGGCCAATCTGCTGCGAGTCTCACGCCTTTTAAATGTAGCTCCATATTATGTTATTTCTGCCATATATATGCTTGCAGACACCTTTGCATTCATTGCCTGTTGATCTGTGTTTATGCTTAAGGCACAGACAACAGTAGTTTTAACTCCTTGCTTCTAAAATGAGCTTAGTGACTTCCTTCAGCGGTATATAATGAAGTGAATTTGGCACCCTAAACTTCATCAAGATTCAACTCAATACCTATCAAATTATAAGGCAGGTAAGAAATGCTAGATTTTGAGTATTATGGAACAACTTGGCAGCTTTGTGATGACTGTTGGCAAGGGATGTGCGGGAAGCCTTCTAAAGCCCAGCCAAGACATCTGAAGTGACCAGATCTGCAGGTCCCCGATGAGTTTCATGCCACTCTTTTCTAAATTCTAAAGCCTGTGTTTACCCCTGCAGTTTAAAAGCTGCGGTCTTTATTCTCATTTCTGCAGACAGCTCCAAAAAATGTTTGAAGGCATTTGAAATATTATTTCTCGAGGCAGTAACTGAGTCTAGATAAGTTTAATCACCATTACTCAATGTCCAAAATGTGAACTCTGATTCGTATTCTATTTTTCTTTTTCCTTCCGCTGGCATAACATTTTACAACAGGGAGTCATGTGAGGGTGGGAAAACATATTTGGAAACATAATGCCAATCTACAGCCAAAAGATGCAAATCAGTGTGTTCTACCCCCATTGTCAAGGGGCAGTTTTTGGAGTGTGTTGAAACGTTCCACATTATGGAGCTGGTCAATAAAACCAAAACATTTGAAGTTAAATTTTCTTCCAATTCCATGATTTCTCTGAAATTATTTCTAGCTGTCATATTTTCTTTATATTTTATTTGACCACAGTTGTGCAGCTTGTCCTTGTATAAATAGTTTGTGGATTTGGATCTGCCTTTCATCGTACAAACCTTAATATGCTTCCAGAGAAATATATAGATTCATATGTAATAGGGTTAGAAATGTTAACCCACTCATGCAGTCACATATGTACAGTACTTGTGCATAAACAGATGCAAGGATATTTTAAAAAGAAACAGAACCTCTTCAGAAGCATTTTATCACAAATTGAAGAAAAACATTTTAGAAAAAGCATACTTATTCCTTTCAAACTTCGTATGAAAAGACTTATTTCTCAAACTCCTTGTTGAAGGTCACCCCAAGGACTACTGTCCTTTTCACAATCACCACAGTGGGCTGCAGAAGCAATTGAATGACTGATAGACAGATGGACTAATTTGCAGAGTATTGTGTGAGTTTTTAAGGCCATCACTCTCTAATCCGAAAGATTCCAAATAAAAGGAGAGGGCAGTATCACATGACCCAGCCACAAGTATTCTCTTAGCTAAAGCAAATTTACATCTTATAGACCATCTAGGCTTGGCCTCAGGGTGACCTTGATGTTTACAGATGAGAAAAAAATCTAGTGATACGGTATATATAACTAGGGGACAAAGGATGTGGAACAAAGAAACCTAATAGACTAAAATATATATATTTTAACTGACACTCAAAGCAAGTCTTGGCTACATTCCCACTGTGCAAAGATACTAAATGTCACTCTTTTTCTCTTCTCTAACTAGGCTGGTGGCTAGCTGTTTTCTGTTGGGATCACTTTACTTTGTTTATTTTTCTCCTTTAAGAGAAGCGTTCATAGGTTTTTCAAGTCTGACTACATCCTCTCATTCTGAAACCTTTTTTCTGAACGCCTCTACCTCTGTTCCTAACATCCAAACACAAGGTTGTTGTCTAATTCTAACTGGAAAGTCACTTCCCTTGAAGACTTTCCAGTCATTTGCTTTATGATGACAAACTTACTAACAAACTATTTGATGTTTACATCTGAGTTCTGCAAAGTTCTTTGTTACTAATTCAAAACTTGACATCATTTGAAATTGAGAATCTGGACTAGATCTTTAAGATCCCATTAAATCTGAACCAATTCATGCTACATGAAAATACGTAAACGTAGTAGTTGCAAATCCACACAACCACTTCCACAATTTGTTTGTGTTTGCACCAAAAGCTGAAATGCTATGAAAGTCTTTTCTTCGGTCATAGAGATCTTCATTCTGTGCTATATTCATGTATATCAATGAAGAAAAACTTCGTGAAACCGAGAGGAACAACAGTGCTTCAATGATTAGGGCATCCAACAACCTGTGTGGCAGGTATTTTATTCCTTACTGTCTTCTTTCCTGAAGGCCTCTTAGACTTAGGCAGGGAGTGAGTAAGTGATTGTGATTAAACGTTAAAACTGTTTTCCTCCTGACATAGTTTTTCATGACTGTGTCCTACACACATGGCAAGAAGTGTGATAATCTGACAAACTGCAGCCATGCCATTGTGTGTGGGGCCCAGATCAAGTAACATGGCAATCTTTGTATGTGCACTGGTTGACATGGACTGAAGAGTGCGTGAATGATGTGATCAGTTACAACAGTTTGCATTTTGATCATATTGTGGAGGCATCCATGATCATAGGACAGGTGATGGCATGGCTGACGCAAACGTATGCCTTCATTGTGGCTTGATGACAGGGACAGATATGATCTTTTGATGGTATAAACAGTCCTGCAATAAAATCAGAGGCATGTGGGCTATTTAATGGATGTATGTCCAACCATCTGATGGCACACATGCATGTTGCGTTCTTGTAGATTATTCTTGTGGAAGAGTTAGTTCTCATGGGGTTAGAGCACTTTGGATTTGGAGGCTTGGATACTGATTTCTGCTGTACCACATACTCCTTGTTATGTTATGAGACATAACGTCCCTCCGCTTCAGTTCCATGATTTTTAAATAGGGAAATTTAGTTCTATTCTTGCAGATTGTAATAACAGGGATCATCCAAACAGTTTTAATAAATGTCACTGAAAACACATATAAGAGAATAAAGAATTAGATCCTGTGTTTTACACCTTTAGAGACAGCATTTAATTCCCCACAGAGAACTGATGAAGTCTGAGAAGTGTTTTAGACTGAGAAATAATTGAATGAAAAAGCAAAGATTATGTTAGTGCCCTTGACTGAGTGGCCATATCTGCCATTTCCAATTCACATTCAAAAATGCTTGTGAGATACCCTACTGCTTTTGGACAGATAATGTGCTGTTGTTCCCAGCTTGTGTACTTCATAAGGTATTTACAACTTTTTCTTTTTGATACAGTCCTCTCCACAATGGACATTGTGTTTGATGCTTTGATGTTACACTTTCAAATTACCCAGAAATTGCAGCTGTTACAGTGTCTGGTTATTAAGTGCAGCTTCACACAAAGTATGCTGCTACTACTTGCTGTGATCTCTATCAGGTCTCAAGTTTTAAAGTTTGTGATTTTCCAGTAAAGCCTGGTGTAACTTTGACTTGGGCTGCTCATATATACCACGTACCTAATCCTCCAAAGGTTTTTGTGCCTAACTCCCTTTGAAATCACAAGAACTTAGAAATACATTTGAGGATCGGGGCCATACTTTTTTATCAAAGTGTCTGTGAACAGGATTTCTAAAAGTACACAAAGGAATTAGGAGTATAAGTCCAATTGAAAATTGTGAGTCTTGGGCTTTTAACTCTGTTAGCTTACTCCTTAGGATAGAATTTCCAAACGACTT
Source organism: Steatornis caripensis (assembly GCA_013398225.1). Taxonomy (NCBI): domain Eukaryota; kingdom Metazoa; phylum Chordata; class Aves; order Caprimulgiformes; family Steatornithidae; genus Steatornis; species Steatornis caripensis. Next base: position 472,197 of record VZSC01009414.1, read on the forward strand.
GAGTGTTCAGCAGTTTGTAATAGTTTATTTAAATTATTACATTTATTAAGAAGCTGCTGGGAGTTGAGCACATATGAAACTCAGGCCACTGCACAGATGCCTAAAAAAGTTTCTCTCTATAGTTGATGTTCTTGTTGTCTCTTCTAACATGTCGCCATGATGATTTATGATTAACTACTCCTATAAAAAAGTGCACCTTCAACAGGTGCTTCAACAGGCTTCAAAAACCTGGTTAATCCTCTCTGCAGCAAGTGATCGCTGGATTTTTCAGAAGGATGTAGTTCAATTGTCAATGCGAAGAGAAGTGCCCAATAGGAAGGGGAAGAAATATAAATATATACATTTATACAAATGGCATGCTGCTAATGGGAGAACACTCTAGGCAAATGGATCCAGATTTTAGAACTTGTATTTACTGGATTCAAAGATCATCCGAATAATTCTTCCTCAAGGCTTTTCTCTTGGTACTGAACAGATTAGAAACGAGGTGATGAAGGGGAAATGAATGGCTTGAATAGTAAAGGAGAGTTCTTTGAGATCTTTGCCCAATTTTAGTGCTTAGAATCAAACGCAAACATTAGGCAGGTCTACCAACATGAGGGAGAAGAAGGTTTTGGGAAGAAGACCACCCTCTATTCACATCATGACTTTGAATAACTACTGGCACTGACAAGTTCTGACATCATTTGAAAACTCTTGAGCTCTGAATTTCACTGTTCAAGAAGCCTCTCTACTTCTTTCACCCACTGACTCTCATTAGCTCACTGCCTCTGTTGCTTGGTAATCCTTGCAACAGTTATATTGCCTTATTTTATAGCTTGGCTTATTGTGTTGTTGAACACTTGCTAATTAATTTTCCTGCCAACTCACTGCTTGCCTGGCTCTCACCTTCTTACTGAGCCCTTGACAATACCCTTCTATTACTGTTCTGTCAGACTCACTACTTCCTTCAGTTACGACTAACTCCCTTGTCTACTCAATTCATTTCTACTCTTCTGTCTTCTGCAACATTGTTCTTTTTCTGTAAATAGGTGGAGTTTTTTTTGTACCATCTTCCAGAGCACTTTTCCCCCTTTCTTTCAAAGTTTTGATTTCAAAACCTCATCTTCTTACATGATTTCTACTACCCCTTCTGTAGTAAACACTCAAAAATCTAATTTTCTGTTTATGTCTGTTACTTTCACCAATATTGTTCTATTGCCTTTCATCTATACTGAGCCTATCTATCTGTCCATGATGTATTAAAATCTGTCACAAGTTGTTAGTACTTGTCAGAATGTCAAGGGGTTTTCTTTTCCTTTCTCCTCCTTTTTTGTCACAGGTGATGACTACATTATTATGGTTATCACTATAAAAATGGATGTCAACAGTTATTCTACTTCCTTTCTGGAAAGCCATTCTTGACTTCAATTTTTCATCTTTCCCATATCAAAAACTGTGCTGTTATACTTTTCCTGAATTATTGACTTTTATTCTTCCAAAGTCAACCAGAAGAACCTGACAATCTTCTCATTTATGGCTTCCTTGGTGTCCATTCTGATCATATTGTCTCTCTCTTTGAATCCTTCTTCTCCTCCAGGCTGTTACACACATCTTTATTACACCAGTTAATCACAGAATCACAGAATGGTAGGTGTTAGAAGGGCCCTCTGGAGATCATCCAGTACAACCCCCCTGCTAAAGCAGGTGCCCCTAGAGCAGGTTGCACAGGAACACGTCCAGGTGAGTTTTGAATATCTCCAGAGAAGGAGACTGATTAGTGCTGTTGGCAACTCAGCCCCCTCTCAATATTGCATGTGTTTCTTTTCTTCCATACGATCATTTATGCACAGAGCATGTTGAACTGCTCCATAAAGCCACTGGCTCCTCAAAACTTGCTTATTACAGCAGGATCGTAGGGAAACTGATGAGTGGTAACTAGAGAAATCCTCAGGAGAGACTTAAGAGATTTATTTTACTCATGCTACTCCTCATTAGTTATTTTAGTTAGTTGTTGAGTCTTGCCTTGACAGATACTGGAATCTTTGGCATAAGGTCTTTATTGATTTTTGCTTGCATCTTGGCATGATGGGTATTCTTTTCCTGTATAATAAACATAGAAACTGACATAATATCAACCCTCCCTTTTTCCTTCAATTATGGGCTTCACCATCGCTATTGCAAATAAGCTGCTCAAAAGTCATTCACTTCACTTCATTGGAAATGACGAATGTTTGGCAACAACAGGGTTTAAATTATGGCAAGTCCAAGCTAATATTCAAATTACGGTTCTAACTACAGGACCTTTGCAGAGGCCTTTGGAGAAAGATGTATTGGATATCTCTGCTTTTGTTTCTTATGCGTACATGTAGTGTGATCCTTGAATTAAGCCTTTGGAAAGGAGACAAACTTTTCCTAATCAGCAAAATCTAGCTTTAGTCCTTACACATTTAATTTATTAATCTGAAAATATATTGTGCTTCTGAGTGTGAGGTCAAAGTAATGGCAATCCATTCTCCAGAAGATTCTGAAACTTTGAGAGGAAAAGTTCATCCTAGACTTTCTTTTCTCCAGAATGAAACATTCTTTAAATACTTCAACTTAATCAGAAGTTTATTGTATTATATCCTCCAACTAGAGCTTTGCTTCATTCTAGCAGGAAATTTTGACTGCTTCAATGAATCCCCACAAAGAATTGAAATGTATTCAAGAAAAGATGTCAGATGTAAAAAGTACCATCAGCAAATCTTTGACCAATCTTACCGCAACATAGTTTTTGGCAAGTTACTCAAAGCTGTGTATTATATATAGCAGTTGTCAAAACCACACTTTTTCTTTCCTTTTTTCCTGAGTTTTGCATATGTAATTCCAATGTAATTCAGTTCACTCCAGTCAAGTTATTCCCCACTAGATTAACCCACATACTCAAATTATATTTCTCAGTTTCCAATATAAACACTCCACTTTGCAGCCCATACATTTCTGGGTAGTGTTTAGCCAAACAAGAAATCCCACTGATGCCAATGCAAGTAAAACCCACTGAAAAGGTGTATGGATGGCAGAATCAAGACCTCGTAAAGTTGAAGACAACTATAGAGTTAACTAATCCCTATGCTTGCTCTCCACAGAGGTTTAGAATCCTCCTGAGCAATCCCTCTGTATTGTAATATGCAATTCATTATAGAGACTCAAAGTGGGATTATTTTCAAGCCTTTCTTTTTCTTTAGCCCTAACAGGATTTGAATTTGTGTTTCGTTTCTCACTCATATCTTTCCTGCTTGCTTTCAAATTTCCCCATTTGTTCTCCTTCACAAATGAATCTTTGGACAAACATTTTGTATGTGGGATGGGTCACCATGTTAAAAAGATTATCTCACCATGGAGTCCATCGGCATTTAGCAACAACAGCACTTATATTTTTCTCAGGTTGCCTTTATCTCTTAATCATTATTAGCTGACTGAGATTTATGACATCTTCTTCATCCACAGATAAAATCAATTAGTTGAAAAGTCTTCAGCTTGTTAGCTATAGTAAAAAAAAATAACTGGGAGCTTGGATGTGTATAATTGTGTTTTCCAGTTCAGCGAGCATGTGCGCAGGAAAACAGCCACAACCCCCAGCAGGGAACGGTCAGCTGGTCCCAGCCTATTCAGGGCCCTTGATGCCAGCCAGCTTTCAAAGAGGGAGGGGTGGGCCCTAAGGAGCCCAAAGGATTTTCCCGACCCTCTTGGGTAATTTACACCAATCTTAAACATGTATGTTTGTCTGAAGTCTCTTTTATCAGCGTGGTAATCCCATTACTGACAAATGAAGATGTAATCACAGTTTATTCAAATCGTTTGAAAGCTTTATCCCCTTTTGAGAGAAAGGAGAAAGTACAATTGGCTGCAACTGACTTCTTAAACTCCTACTGGGACACTAGCAAAGCAAAAATGATTTTTCAAAAGCATCAGCCCTTGGAGATAGGATGAAAAGTATAGCCTAGAGGGTCCCCGAAGAAAGGAATCTTCTCTTGCTTATGTAATTTACATCATGCTCAGCAGTTACTACCAATTTAAATCCAGAAAATTGAGAGAATAGTGTTCTCTCCTTGCTTTGGCCTACAGAGATATTTTCTACTAATGCCATCTCTGCTTAACTCCATCAGTAGTTGTGAGGGTAGGGATGCTGGTTGCACTGTGTCTCCGTCACCAGGGTAACCATCTGCTACTATGCAGAGATCCTCCCTTTTGTGAAATGTACACCAGTAAACAGAAAAGTATGGAGAAGACTCTACAATAGATAACCTTGTGCATTTTCAAGGGGAAAATCGGCTATCACAATGTTTCTCCATCAGCCTTGTTCGTAGCAGAGGGAAACAGAAACAAAGAACCAGGGAAAACTCTTGGTGCAGAAGTGAAGCCTTGAGCACTAACAGCCCTACTGAAGTCTCTGAGGTGGTGAAGTGCCAGAGGGGATCCACAGAAGGTCCTAGGAACCCCTTGTTAAAACTTCTTCATGTGTGGAACAACTTCCTTGTCCTGGGTATAATCCATTCACACTGCTCTGATACACTGATATAAAGGTTATAAAAAACTCTGAAAATTGTATCTCCTTTTTCATTCCCCTGGATCGCATGAAAGAAAAGTTTTAGTAATTTTATGACTAAATGTATACCCAGATAGATAGCCTAAAAATTAAAATGTAGATAAAATGTTTAGATGATTTTACCTTCTGAACAAGAAAAAAAATCTGTAGCATTTCAAATGCCAAATATAATATTAATTTTAAAGAGATTATATATAATGCAAATTCCTTTATAGGCAGATGTCTTTCACATGAGTTTCTTGACTTCATGATGAAATTTGATCTCACTTATAAACAGAATATCATGTTCTGCAGTTTTGAGTATAGGGCAGTACTGCATGAGATGATGATTGATTTGCATTTGCCCCATTAGCTAACGTGAATCCCTTAGGAAAACTGCTTTTGCCCTCAGAAATCATTATTTTTATTTCTTTTTATTACCGCAGTTCCCCAACCTAGAGTAGCAATTAATTGCATGAGTACATAATAAGGAAAATGTTTTTGCTTTGAAGAACATATAGTCTAAATAGACTGACATTGGGAAGAGAGACTTGGAGCAACTTGTCATGCATCATGCAGCAAGTTAGCATTGTAGCTGGGAGTAATATTTACTTCTACAGCTCCATAAGATCATTTTCAGTTAATAAAATCCAGCACTTTCAGTGCAGTGGTACTTGTTTTTTCTTTCTGCTGAGCCTTTCCTTTTGCTGGAACAAGATTTCTTGTGGCCATACAGTGAACCAGAATTGAGACAGGGTAGAGGTAACACAGCCAGAAAAAAAAAAAAAAAAAGAAAAAAATTAATTTTCAGTTGGACCAGTTCCCCACTCTGAGTCATTGTTCAGCTGTACAAACTCTCGTGCTGGCACAATGGAAGGAATGACAAAGGCATGAAATGGCCTGCCAGGGCAAAGGAAGAGGGATGCTCCGCAGTGAGAACAGCCGTGGTAGCAGCAGTGCTGGCTTCCACCAGCTTCGCGCAGCTTAAATGGTGGCCTGTTTTTCCTCATGAGCTTCACCTTAGTTTCACACTGTATTAGGGCTGCTTTAGTATGGGTAATGGTATCTCCTTTTGGCTCTGCGCCACACGTGCATGAGTTCAGAAGGAAGCGTTCAGCTGTGCGAGCAATATCCTCCTCTGAAGCACCTGCATCCTGCAGCTTAGAACCCCTGATTTTGATAGAAGATTTGCAGAATCTAGGAGTAAGAAGCCTCTACAAGAAAGATTCAGAAAAATCATGGATATTATTCTGTTTGTAGGCAGTATGCAAATTTGATCCTGGTACCTCTGTACCAGGAATCATTGTCCAACTTTTATTTTATTTCAGGTTTTTTGTTTCTGTTTCTTTTGAGGATGTGTGAAGTGATAAATTTCAACAAGTATTTGCAATATCAAACAACATCTGATTGTAGATTGGTTATCACATGATGAAAACACGAAGTCATTAAAACCAGCCACTTGTGCTGAAAAGATTAATCTTTGATGAAGTTGTTCTCTGAGAAAACTTCAGTTCGTACTATCAAAATACTGCCTGTTGCTGATCGTTTAGTAACATGTTCAAGCATACTGGTATAAACGAACTGGTAACAAAACTTTTGTGAGTCACTAACTACAATTTACATTATTATAACCTCTGTATGTTGGATGTTTCCAGTTAAACACAAACATGAACAATTCTTATCCATTTTCTGCTGGATCGTGTCAGGCCATGTTTTGGCCCTGTGTACATTTTCTGGCTCTCAGAGCAAAGAAGGATGTTTCCAAATTCTGTTTTTCAGCTGGGAGTTCCTTTCCAAAGCTATTAAACTCATGAGTTGAGACACAAAGCAGAGATCCAGCAGTGAGAGGTGCAGAAGAACACTGAGACTATGAAGAAGAAGCCGTGCCGTATCACAGGAGATCCCATCACAAGCAAGTCAGAGCTTTCAAGAAAGCTCTGACAATTTTGCTGAGCTCCATCACAGCCTTTGCAGCTGTCAAACATGAGCATTGTGCAGTATTAAGCAGCACAAGCAGAAGACAGGGCACAACTGATCAGTGCATTGACCTGTCAAACTGAACGTGAGGAAATGTGCAAGAAGTAAGTAACTTGAGCTCCATTTGGGTTTTGGAGATGGGTTCCAAAGGCCACTGCGTGCTTTCAGTGGGCTTTGGATTTACTGTACTTGTACTTCGGCATCAGCATCGTTTCTTATACTTTCAGTAGACAACTCCTCTAAGCTTTTTATCTTGAGAAATTGTTAAGTGTCCTCATCTGATAAGTACATATTATGGTCCATGTTACTGATGACATCTTGTGCAGCAGACTCCATTGCAGGTTTATGTTGATCTATGATGAGCATTACAGATCCTTTCTTTTTTGTGGTGAGGCCCATCTGACTTTGTAGTGTGATGGTACTCCGCCATAAATGAATTATAGTGAGATCTAAACATCAGGAAAATCCAACATAGAGTCAGAGTATTGGCTTTGTAATATTTGTGCATTATGCTGCCAGAAAATAATAACAGATAGCCACTCTCTCACTCTGTGATTTTAATGTTGGCTCCCTGATATCTGATAATCAGCTGGTGAGTTAATGCTCTCCCCAAAGTACAGTTTAGGAATTCCAAGTAAAACCTTGCTTTTGAGGCTGTCCTTTTATCACGTGCACACAAAAATGAATACCATTCATATTCTTTAATTGAGTACTGATCTGTAACTTGGTAATCTGTCAAAAGGCATTTTTTGTTTTCAAATAGAATATATCTTTTCCACCACATAATTTTTTTCGTTAAAATGTATGGTTTGGGAAAATAGTCTAAGTTTTTTGGATTCAAACGTATTTTTCTGAAAGAGGTTAACTTTGGTGGAGAAAAAAATAATTAAAATATCTGTCTTTTTTTTTACATTGGTGAAAAGGAAAAGGTATGAAAAAAATTACATCCAGTATCAAAGCATTTCCTCTTCAAAAAAAAAAAAGGCTCGTTGAAAAAACATCCTTTTTTGTTGAAAGTACTTACTAATTTTTAAATTAAAATGCTAATTCACAGTTATGTACAATTTACTTGCCAAAGTGAAACTTTTACAAAACTGTAAAGAAAAGAAAATTATGAAAGTCTGAAAATACAGACATGTACCATTTCAACAGTTCTTGAGCAAAAGTATTAAATGCTTTGATCATTAACAGACTTTATTTCTTTTTTAGTTACTCCTTTAAAATATATATATGAAAAGTCAAAATTAAAAATAACAAAGTTACTTATTTTTAAATTAAAGTTTTGATTCTGATTTTTTTCCTGGCATTTTCTTTTATGCATTTTATTTAAATTTGGAGGACTTTCTGGCCTATCATGACCCAAATGTACTGGAAACCTTATGAAATCAAAAATGTAGCTTCTCCTCAATTCTAGTATTTATCTTTTCCTGCTAACACAAAACTCAGGGGTCTGCCAAAGCCTGCATACACAACCAGGCTAGCGTGGCTGTGCCATTTCAGTTTTGTATTTGATAACATACAGGCTACAATAGCTATCGACATATTCACTGTATTTAGACAGACATATGACTCTATTTAGGGACGTAGACATGTAGAAATTCTCTAACGAAAAAGCTCATTAATGTAAGAAGTTGCATGAAAGTTGAATTTTCTTCCTTTTATAACTAATTATCTTGCCATAGCTTTAGAGAAAAAGCATATTTTTAGCTGTTTGACTAAGCTTGAGGATAATTTCTACTGTTCTGTACAGTTATGATTGTTATCAGGTTTGTCTTTGATTAAACAGTTCATGATGGGCACCCAATCAGGTACAAAATGGTAAAGCTTACCGCAAGTGTTGAGAAACATGCTGACCCTCAGGCTATGGGGTAATGCGCTCTAGCTGTGTATAGTAGATGTTAAATTAATCAGATTTGGCACTATTGGATTATTGTTTCCCCCATGAACTAGGCCACAGAATAACTGTCCTAAACAGCACAATGCCAATCACCTAAGCTGATATTGTCAATTTCTTATAATTTTTTACTTTTTAAATATTTACTAAAAAAATAGAGAATCTGTAATAACCTCCAGGGTTTGTAGTTAATTTAACAGTCAGACTGAGTGAACCCCAGCATGTATCTAAATGGTTGCTTGTTCAAAACTAGAATGCAAAGGAGCCATGTGCTGCCAATCCTCGAGCCTGCAAAGATGGCAAGAGCTCAATTACAACTTTCTGGTTGTTTCTGTATATAAGCATCTTTTGTTTTAAGGCTCCTTAAGAGTTTTCCTTAGTCCTTTGCATATGCCTTATACTGTCCCTTGAAAATAACGGTATGTTTGCTTCTCCAATCTAGGCAGCAGAGCTAAACTAATCTAAATATGTACAAAACCTAATAATAGAGCTGTCATTTTGCAGAAGTTTTCCAAAAGGATGTGAAACAGACTATCTGATGTGTGCTGGGGAATCAGGAATCTGCAAAGAGTGTGGGATCGTTGCTGGCAGTCTGACATTCCTGACTCGAATGGGAAAATGCTGAGTCCAGTTTTTTCTTCCTGTTTCTTATGAAAGGACACATATGGCTGCAGCCATACTCCTTTTGGCCATGAGCTCCTCAGGTGTTTTATAGTATTCACAACCGTGTTTGGTCATTAGAATAAGTACTGGGATAAAAACAGGTAAAAAACCATTGTTGACTAGTTGCTTTCGTGAACACACTGGGTAGTTCTCATTCTTCTGAGCGACAAAGTCTACAGGAATGCCATGTTCCTAAATACGTGTACAAAGAAGATTGTGTAGCAGTGTTTGCAAGAATATGAGTCTTGTCCAATATTTAGCTATATTTCACTACCTGTATTTTATGAAACAGAAGAGGGGACAGTGAAAGAATCCAGAGTGAACCAGTCAAAGTAACAGCTCGGAAAGTTGTCTGTACTGAAGTGTTTTCAATATTTAGGTGTAGGATAGACCTTTTTCTAGTCAAGAAGAAAGAATATAACTATTGAACTATTGTAGATAAAATTATGCAATGGAATGCTATAGTTCTGTTACATGCTCTGTAAGAAAAAAGAGAAGAATTTATATGGAATATACTTCAGCAAGAAATCTGGAAGCTATCATGATTTAATAATGTAAAAGAAAAACTTGACGCTGTGACCCAAAGGCCAAGAGTTTACATTGACCTAAGGAAAAAAATCACCCTTTCTTTCTCCCTCCTGCAAATGCAGACGTACTGATTCTCCTGGGATAAAGCCAATGGCTCTATCTTCACCTCCCTCTCTTCCCCATCTAGGCCTGTGTCTTACGCATTTACAGGGCAGCACCACAGCGTCTTCACTACTCCATGACTTCTTATACAAGATAAAGTTGGTTGGCCACATCTGCCAGCCAGCTGTGTGTGCCGCGTGAGATCAGTGAGCAGAAGAGAAGCCACAGCATCATGTTCAAAACAGAATCCCATCCTGAAGCATTCCTCACTGTAGCACATAGCTGAGGCCTCTGCTATGTCCTTGCATTGGCTGTGACGGGTGTGTCTCCTGGTACATCATCCAGTACATCACTGGCTCATGCACCAAGACGGACGAAATGTCAGCTCTGAGTAAAATTATTAATTTTGCAAGGCTGAGGCCCTAAACTCAGGAATTGGGAAGAATTGCCCAGCTTCTCCTGGGTTGCAGTTTACAGCAAAGATACTGTAGCACCTGTCTTGAATAGTAGGTTGAGGAGTAGTTTGAAAAGTATAGGAGCTTTTACCGGCATTTAGTGTCACCTAAACCTAAGGAAGGCTTTATAGCCTCTAAATTTTGGTTGTTTGGTGTCCAGGATGGAGTCTAGATTTCATGTACTCAGCATTTAAACTGCCTGTAAAGCCTCTGGGGTTAGGCAGCTCCTGCTTTAGTCATCAGACTGAAGATGTGTTGTTTCTGCTGTTAGTTGCCTCTGGCTGGTATGTGTCACTTCAATCCAGGAGTTGCGCAGCCACCTTAGCATGGCACAGTGCTTGAATTAGTACAGCTTCTAGACAGCATGTAGCTCAAATTCAGCCATCTGACAGAACAGGCAACACAAGACCACATCTGTCTACAGCAAGTTGTGTGGCTCAACCTCTGAACGGATGGTACACTAAGGGAAAATTATGAGGTGAGGAAGAAGGGAGAAGAGGGAGGCATTATTTTCACCCTGCTCTGAAGCATAAATGCTATGCTAAGTATATTAATTTTACTAAATGTAAAATTCTATGCTTGCATCTCTACAGAGGTGACTGAAGAGCCACATTTCAAAAATCGGTCCTGAGAAAAGAGCTTGGTTTTGTTCAGGAAGCCCAGGCTTCTTTTTTAACATGTGGCCAAATAAAGATACATGAGTACACAAGTACTTGGTACAAGTACAAGTACAAGTACACAAGTACGCAAGTTGATCTCTGCTGCAATCAGCAAAAGATGTAAGATTAATGGGGCTGCAAATCAAGCACAAAAGGAATTCTTACCCTGTAATAATGATTTGAGCACTGAGCAGGGATTAGAGACACCTAGGTTCAGTGTTTGAAGTTGTGTAATACTTGTATTCCTGGCTGAGTACTCATGCTACTAGGCTGCTACACAAGGTGGAGGAGAGGAAAAGTGGGAGAGGAAACCACCTATCTTCATCTCATTTTGTTATAAAATTAAATTATTCTATTGATGTCTGGTTCATCTGCTGTGAGAATATCTAAGAGATCAGGCCTCGTGTGTGCACAGAACCAGAATTTATAAAACTGACAGTGAATTTAGCAGGACGTTGAAATTAAGAAATAATTTTTTTTGATTACAACTTTATTGTCAGGCATCTCAGTCCTGCTTCCATCCTGATTTAGGTACCTAAGTCCTTTATTGGACCTTTTGTGAAAATTGTTGTTCCAAATTAGGCAAGTGGTAGAAACTAAGTTTTTGACCGATTCATTTGGAAGATTGTGTTCATTGAAGCATTGGACAAATTTCAAATACTGTATCCCATAACAAGCAACAGAAACTTTTAGGCAATGAACATTAAAAAGAAAAAAAATTACTTTCATTTGTAACTGCTTTAGGAATCAGCTATTGAATAATTTCTTTCAAAGGCTTGGAAGAAGGTAAGGTGGAGGTTTGGGGCTTTGCATTTTTTACACACTATGGGTTGAATTCCTTTTTTGTACTAACGGGTGTAAATCAGGAGCTGTTCCAATGAAATCAATAGTTACACAATTGTAAAATTGGTTAGTGACCACAGTCTGGCTGAGTAGACCTATGGCATTAATCAGTTTTAAAGATCTGGTCCCTAAGTACTTAATTTCTAGGAAATAGCACAATGTGACATTACAAGGATCCTATTTAGAGACACATACTCTGCAGATCAAAGCAGGAACTACTGGAAATGCTTTCTGAAGGTATGTGTAACTATAAAATGTTTTGAGTGGCTGCCAGTATTTTGTAATCAGTGTTGTAAAGTTTTGTGATACTCTTGATGTCTGCAGATGTTATGTGGCCCGTGGCACAGAGCTGATGTTCTGAATTACCAATTATATACCTAAAGGAGCCCTGAGAACTAACTCCTGCCCTCCTTTGAGTACTGGGGCAGTCTTTAAATGCTAGCAAAGGACTGATGCTATAAATAAAACTCTGTCTCCATAGCGACAGGCAGTTCAGTGCTCAGCTTTCAACACTTTAAAAAGGTAATTACTGTCTTTTCTCTTTATATTTTTCTATTCTTGGTTTATAACAGCAGTAATAACCTCCTGAGTTGGGCATTTCCTGGCAATTAATGACTGACAGTGTTAAGAACACTTGGCTTTACCTCAAGCCCTCAAATCCTCCAGCCGGTCATTAACTGCCAGGAAATGCCCTTCCCCATAGTCATTATTGCTTAATTATGTAAACCTGGATTAGAAATTTAATTAGATGACTTTAACATTCTCTTATTCTCTCCCTCCTTTCTTCCTACATGTCCCGAGCATCAGTGTTTGCCACAGTTGTTAGTTGGCAAGGCTGATGTTTATTCCAAAATAGTGCCAGTATAACAAATGCTACACAGAGTCGCTGTGAAACAAGACTAATTCCCTTTTTAGCCCTTGGTTGACGGAATTTATCTATGTACCTACCTGTAAAGAATATATTAGGTTAGGTTGAAAAGAACCTCTAAGTCCTATGTGGTACTTCTTTTAGGTGGTGACCAAGAAGAGTTCCCATTAGGAACTGGATGACTCTCCAGTCTGAGAAATTAAGGGAAACGTGTGATGGAGGGCTCTGAATCTCTGCCTTAGCTTCCCGACTCCAACTGTACCTGCCTGAAGTAAGAGTGTTCCAGGTATCGCTACATTTTTGTCCCACTTGTCTTAAAAGTCCAAGTGTGTAACTGCTGTAGGCAAATGCTTAAAATGGGATTAGTGGCTCTGACCCATTTCTAACCAGACAGCCCTTGAAGCTGCTTTCACAGATCTCTTTCCTTTACTTGGACATGAGGCTGAGGTTTATCTGAATAATACCTAATGCAGCATCGAAAGAAAGGTGCCAGATAAAGCTGTTTCTCCCTATTTAACATGCCATTTTGTTTATTCCTTGTTCTTAAAGAAGATCTCCATCGCACAGTTGCTGTAATACTGAGCCCATCATGGTACAAATTGGCTTCCAGGAAGGCATCGCCTCCATAGCCTGTGTGCCATTGACCCATGTGGACACTTGCAGCATGTTATTATCACCGTCATCAGTGCCTTGCCAGTACGTTAATAAAATCACTTACCTATGTCTTTTAATTTTAGTCCCAGAAGCTTTATTTGGTCACTAAACAAAAATAACAACTAACGTTTACCATCTTTGAATGAACTAGTAGCCAACCCTTGAAAGTCATACTTGTTATTCTGGGAGATCTCCTAAATTATTAATTTGCTTCTGACTTCTGTGCAGGCTGTATGGCACCATTTAATGACTTAGTGTCTCTGACACTCCATACAACTATAACTTCTCACATACTTCATAAAGTACTTCAATGTTAATTGTTTTGATGTACAAAGAGCATATAATTTGGATCAAAGGGCACTTTCTATGAAGTCTTATGCATTGTAGCACTGGTACAAAACATTACTTCTTGACATGTAGGTCATGTTCTAATAAACAGAGAGGCAGCAATAATGTGGACATGAAAAGTAATTATTATATTACTGAATCATCTCTTTAATTTGAAGTCCTTTTAAAAAAGCACACTGTGCCTGACAGCAGCCTCCATCAGTCCATAAAAACAAAAGCACAAGTGTCTTTTGAAAGGTCTTTAGTTGTAAGCATTCCACTCATTTCTACTGTGTATATTAAAAGAAACAAAACCAAAATCCTCACACAAATGAAAGGCTCCTGAAAACAATGCAAAACAATATTCATTTTTAAACTCTTTCCTCTTTTTTTTTAAGAGTTTACAATTTTATAGAAAAATCCATTGAAATCCATATCCGTTATAAAGGTAAACTACGGATGGTACAGCTAAAGTATATTAGTATGACTTTAATTGAGGTATCAAAGTATAATATTTCTTTTTGTGTAACACATTATACTAACTGAGGTATGTACATTTGTATCATGTAACATTTTGGTGATAATTAACTAAATAAATAAAGCTGAGATTAGCCTGTTGTGCAAATGCAGGAGGATTGTCCCCCCAATAAAAAAGGTAGACAAGTTAATTGATTTCGACCTGCCATTTTAAAGGCACACTAAAAGCGGAAAAGGTGGCATAGGGTGGAGTTCCAGCCCTTTACTCGCATGCTAGTGGAAAAAAAGGGACAGGTGCACAAAGCTGAATATTTGCTGTTTGTAGTGGTCTTGTTTTTCTTTCTCTTCTCTGCACTCTCCTGCTTTTCTCTGTACCTGCTCTGCAGAGCTGTAAGGCTGTGCTCAAGAGGGTCCCTGTTCACTTCCATAGCATTGCAGGTGGACAAAGCAGGGGGCTCCCAACCCAGCTACTTCTAGGAAAGCAATAAAGAAAATAACAGTGGCTTTAAGGCAGCTGTTAAGGGATTCACCTATGATCATGGTGAAGTGGTTCAATCTATATTATTACGTTAAAATATATTACAAAATTGAAGCAGCATTCCCTCCTTTCCTAAGATGGGGTGAACAAAAGGATGGAGTCAAAATCTGGAACGTGATAGGCCCTTGTTCACATCTTGGCTCAGCTATAGACCTGAGGCTTCAGTTTTGTGCCTCAGTTTCCCAAGTATATAATGACGCTTGCTTCCTGTGTAACGGTGATGTTGATATATACTGACAAAAAGCATTAAATAAACATTGGGGTTTATCATATGGAGCCTTCAAGGGAGTCAGTCCAATCCTTAGCACACTACAGTCAGTCAGTTGTTTTGATGATTCACATGAAGATTTGAATTTAATTGCAGAAATCTCATCAACTCAGCAGAGTTGATGAGAAACCACTTAGTTTACACACCAGAAGATGTAGATCCTCCTCTCTTGAGAAGCTTTGTAATCTACAACAGCTGAAGAGCTGACACCTCAGAAATACAAGTTTTAAAAACCCAACTATTAACTTCATTGCAACAGTGCATATTTTGGAATTCGATAGCTTGCTAAAGCATCAATATAAAAATGGGAAGTAACAATTCTTTGTATTTGCCTTCTATATACTTTATCTTAGTTATTAAAGAAAACATAAAACCATGTATTTTAAATAGTGTATTTTGTAACGGTTGAGTGGCTAAAAGTATTCGGTACACAGAAGGAAATTTAACAGTTAGTACTAACAAGTCATTGCCAAGCATATCAGAGTAGACAGACAAATTCAATCGCTAATGAGACTGTCTAACTTGCCACTTTAGAGTTTAGAGTGAATAGTAAAGATTAGGAAAAAAAGAAAAAGCTCTGAAATGTATTACAGAAAATGAAGATTTCTTGATTAATAACATTTACAGAAAAAAGTAATAAATATTTAGAAATATTTTTGTTTTCTATGGTGAAAGACTACTTGTCTTCCTGTTCTCCCAGGACAGGGTTTGAGCTCAATGGAAGCAAAGAGCTGTTGATTTAGCAAGGATTACAAGACTGATCCTCACATTATACAACAGAATTTATCCACCTCAGGAATCACTTCAGACTCTCTCTTGTTGCAAGACTCGGCGATGAATCAAAAGGCTATTAACAGCTGTAATTTATATAATCTTCTGCCTCTCTTGTGTTGCAAAAAAATGCATTCAGCTAAGACTATTTAAGCATTTCTTTGCACAGAGAGGTATTGTCAGCGTAACTTATATTGCTTTAGCTGAGTTGATACTGCTCCAATTAAGTGCATTCATGCTGTTGTGTCGATGTCCACACAGCATTATACTATAATCTTTTCATTGCAGACAAGGTGTCTGAGCCTCGCTGGCATTGTTTGGTGTTCATTGTGTCGTGGATAGTTTTTATGATATACTGTGGGATACCTGTCTGCGTCTGAAGGAACAGTGCTTGCAGTGGCCACTTTCTAATCTAAATTCACTTGGAATGTTATTCCGTTTCCAATCTGTTCTTCACCTGCATGGTTGAAACACAGAAGATGACAATACTTGTCCTTTATCTAACAGGAAAACAAGATCCTTCATCAGAAGGCTGCAGTGTTCATGGATAGCCTTATTTCTTAATCAGTCTTTAGATTCTGATAGGTTTGGGAAGAAGATTTATAGCTGGATAAAATGAAGTAATCCATGATGTGAGACTGTCTTTATGTTGTAATCCAGCTGAACAATCAGATAAGTTTTCCTGTACAAAGCCCCTAGTAGACTTTAAGGGGTAGTGCTGTAACATTTTAAATTTTTGTGCAGCCTTCATTTCTTTGATGTTTGATGTTCTCCACTGACAGGCCCAGATGCAACCACAATACATGTGCAGAAGCTACAAAGCCAGGTTTCATAGCCTCTGTATCAAGTGACCCAGAGTACATGTTCCCCATATGGGGAGCTAAATGGCGATAGTGAGGGACCTGGGACAGCTTCTTTAGCTTTATTAATAAATTGCTGCTTGTATGCTGCTGAAGAAAATTGGACAAATATTTTACAGGGTTTTAATTTTTTGAAAAATTAAGTAACACTTTGAGAAAGTTTTTCTTTGCTCTGGTTTTCACTAGGTAAGAGTGGAAAGTTTCTGTAGTGGTTCCTGTGTGTTTTTCATCATCTTTTTAATAGAAATACTGTATGGTTTGTAGTTTCAGGGTTTTTTTTCAAAAACACCTCTGGTTCTTGAAAAACAGGTAACAGAGACATGGACTTTATAGTTTAAGCACCACCTTAAACCGCCACAAAAGATTTGGGAATAATATTGCCCTCTGTGTCTCTGAAATAAAAGAAAGCTTCCTATTTGTTACCCTTCCTTTCAGCATGAAGGAAGTTTTCTGTACAATGTGAATCATGTAGGGAATGAATGGTACATTGCACGAGGCCCGTGCATAGGAGCCAAACTCAGTGTGAAGGAGCAGCATGTAAGCAGGGCTGTCTGTTCTGAAAGGCAGGCAGTGAGGGATACGAGTAGTGTCATGAATGGTGAAGGAGCAGGAATGAGCCAGCTGATTAAACTGATAGGAGCCAAACAGTGCGGTTGAGCCTTTGATGAGTGTCAGAGGTCATCTCCATACAGTTCCCCAAGTCCCCAGGACACACAACCTTGCTGACCTAGTCACTAGATCAGACAAGAACGTTGAGACTTCATCAGCAAACAACAACCTAACAGATTTAGATAACGGATAGACTACTAAGCAAATGCTGTAAAAAGGAGTGAAGGAGAAGCATCTTGTCAAGAAGGAAAAACTAGGGGAGAGAAGGAAAGAAATTGTTCAGAAAATGTCTGCTTCTGTGTCTAAACAGCAGTACCCGGTCGTATGAGAAACTGAGGGTAAAAATCATTGACACAGAGACACCAAAACTCCTGTAAATTCGTGAAGTCTGTATTCATGCTAATTCTTCATCTGCTAAAGAATTTATGGTATTTTAGGTATTTCTTTAGCTGTCTTGGGGGGGGGTCAGTATTTACATACCATTTTAAAATGAGTGAAGTATCAACTTAAAATTATAGTCAGCTGCACTGTAAGCACTCTTCCACCCTTTTATCCTTATTTTGTAGGGCTGGTTTGCTTTTCAGTTCGCAGCATGCAAAAGAGACAAAGTCTACCTCCAAGCAGATGTTACGCAGAGATACCAGCTTTGATTGCTAAAGCAGTATAGCACTGTGCCAAGGTACTAAGCTCCATCTGTTGGAATGGTTAGTTATCTTGAACCCAAAATAACACTGATGTGGCTACACTTTTTTTGGTATAATGTTTATGCATAGCATAAAAACTCCTTGAGACTGCAGTAACCTTGGAAACTGTGCCTTCCCGTGTGTTTGTCCGTGGAATGTTCACCTGTTTGGACTGGTTTTGATGTGACCACAATAATAAGTATATCTGATCTCAAAAGCTCACTTTAGTCAAAAAGGGATAGAAAAGCACGGGCAACTTCCGATTTGTGTTTTGGGAGCCATCTGATATTTTTTACTGAGGTGTACTGTGTATGAATAAAGGTGTCAGGGGCTATGTGAGACATCCTAGGATACCTGAGACATTCATATGAGGCTGGCAAATATGACACGGGACCTGTGTGAGACCCACATCCTTCTGGAAGAGTGACTGTAGGCCAGAAAAGGTGCCCTGCATCATCTCAGATGGTCTTAGGAGTCTGTTTTGGGTAACGTAATCACTGGGGCAGGAAGGTTGTCTGTATCTTCTCTTCAGCAACGCATTGCCAGCACAACTGAGAGTAGAAAATCCACTCAGGTGGCACGAGCTACCTCTCTCTCCCCTGTGAGCTGACATGCTGCAAACCAGATGTAAGCTGGAAGCCATTTAGACAGGTTTAGGTCTTGCTGAAAGGTAATGTAACGTTGAGAAGCAGGACTTATTTGCTTGGGCACAGTACTGAGCTAACGCATCTAAATGGCTTCCAGAGTGTGGCTGGCTCACCAGCGAGTCTAGCTGGCAATTGTTTGCACATGGCGCTGTGGTCGGACCCTGAGAGGAAAAGATCAGTCCAGGCTCTGCTCCACCTCGTGTGGTGCCATCACAAGCATTCACTGAGTTCACATGGCAGATTGTGATCACGAGTGAACCAGGGGGAACTGGACTTGCAAAAACTCAGCTGGAGTTCGTAAGGGTCAGTAGCAAGAAAGTAGAAATTCTTATGTATAAACCGAAAATGGCTGAACCAGGTATGTGGAAAGAAAATGAATGGAATCCTTCTAATATTTGCTCTTTATAATATAACACAACATGTAAGAGGGTTTAAAAGTGTTGTGAGTGAATTTAAATTGTACAGATGAGATACAGAAGTTACCCTGCACAATCCTTCCATTCACCATCACAGATAAAGTAATTCTTCAGAAGCTTATGTGGTGTGTTTAGTTAAACAAATTCCCTTAGAGACATGATTGACTATTTTTAAGCTGAACGCTCACAGTAACAATTACCTGCGTTCTCAGTGTCTGTGAGCCTCAATAAACAGCCCATGGATTTATGTCTTAGTGAGAACCAACCTATTAGTTTCAGCCATAAATCTCATGTGCCTTGTGTGCAAAGTGAATTTTAATAAAAATCATATAAGGAGCCAGACTTGCTAGGCAGGGTTTCACATGGCTGCCAACATTTGAAAACAATTAATAGAGACCTTTTGGGGGAGGGTAAGTAGAACCATGTCTTTAGCTCCTGTTGAAATACAGTGGACTCAGTGAACTTGCCTGAAGGACAGAATAAAGAGGGTTTTTTTCTATTAAAAAAATAAAAAAAGAAATGGAGGCCATCACTTCTAAATAAGGGCAGAAGGAATGGAAAGGGTCATTCCTTTGAGTTTGCAATCTCGTCCTCTCTGACACCCTGCTGCCAGGGAAATGGCAATAAGTATCTTAAAATTAAGCAGCAAAATAAAATAAATATACATCTGCACTCCCTGGGCTGAAAATAGATTCTGGCCCCTAATGAACAGAGGCAGCATATGTGTTCGGTTTCAAAACCAATGCCTTCGGTGCTCCTTATGCACTCCTTGCCTGAGCATACAGAACGTGTCGTGTCGAACAGAGTCCAAAAGACAAAGCTAGGAGTCACTGCTCATTTTTACTCTGTTGGCCGTATTAGTTTTATAAGCAAATAGTTCAGGCATAGAAAAATAAATATGAAAAGTTCAAAGAGAAAAGGTTAGGTCCTGAGCTTCAGATGCTTTGTACTGTCTCCACGGTGCTGAGGGCGGAAAGGTTGCTCTAAAGGGGAGGCTAGGGATTTCTGTAACATGCAAGGAGCCTCCCAGGGTCTTGGTGTTGTGTCTGCCCAGTCCATGCAGGACTAGTTCAGCTGGTGTAAATTAACCCAGCTCACAGGCTAGAATATACTGCTATAATATACTGAGGAATGGATGTCTTATCACTGGGTTGATAAAGGTTGATAAAGGGATTGAAAGGTACCGTTTATACCAAGTTTAACCAAATACAGCTGAAGGCAGGCCCGCTTCATGTCTAATACCAATAAATATGTAGGCTCGGTCCAGGTAGGAAACTGTGGCAGTGATAAGGGGATAACCGCACTCTACCTGACTGCTTTTAAGAAACACATTACTTATGCTTTGAGTTACTGAAATGACATGTACCAGTGCATATGTATCTGTGCTGCTACTCACATACGTTTAAATCTAGGTTGGGATGCTTATAATAAAATTAATATTGCAATTGTAGATGGAGTCAATCTCTTCCCTTCAGAAGTTCTGACGGAAGAAAGTGATTGGCACGGTTTTATGGCCAATTTTCTTAAGCAGTCAAGGTGTGGATCCCATTATCTGCTGCTGTGCGTGTATACATATTACACTGGAAATACTGAAGCTGGAGTAAATGATTCAGGAGTGAAAAGCTTGAATCTAAACAGATTGAATTTGAGCTAGCTATACAATGTCCAAACATGAAGAGCTAAGCCCAGCTAGCGTGTCACTGTGGCTGCAGGTATTGGTAGTCAGCCAGAAAGTGCCTTGAGTTTAGATAGTCCCACTCAGAATATGGGAAGAAGTATCAAGCTGTCTTCCTCCCCAGCTAACTCTTCTGTGATACTTTCCTATTTTTTCAGGAGTGTGATAGGGTATTTGGTTGACTTGGATATTTTCAACTAGTTGCAATGAAGATGTCTTCACATCTTAAAGCCCTTTAAGGATTAATTTGACATATATAGAAAATCTGTACTCCTCCTTGGTGAGGAAGTACTAAACACCAGGATGATTTTAGTTACTGCCAGCCTGGTATATGTAATTAAGTTCGAACTGGACTGCAGTACTGCATATTGGTGGACATAAGGAAGACAGAGGGAGCAGAATGGTCAAAAGTGCTAAGAAATCTTGAGGAACAGAGTTGAGAATTGAATCCTATGTGCCCCAGTCCAGGGTTTGTTTAGTATTGTAACATATATTTTAAGACTATTAAAAACTTGATCAAAAACCCAGGAGGTATCTTTCCATCTGCTTCTGTGGTCTTTTGGGCCTGGGGGTCTTTTGCTATCTTGCAGCGAATGCTCAGGTATAAGCTGTAGTTTCAACCTCCCCTTTCTTGCCTCTGGAGATCCTACGGAGACTGCTCAAATTACCCAAGAGGGTTGTGATAGTATATTGTTTTCTTGGACTTAACATTGTGTAATTACACAGAGGTAATCCTGGTTTATTTCTGTTATCCCTTAATTGAGCTATAAGATTTTTTTTAAGCTTAAAAAATGCCACAGGCTTTTTAAGGGCTCTAAATTAAAATGCAACAAACCAAAAAAGAACCCTCCCCAGTTAATTCTATTGACCAATAATCTGCCAAATTTAATTGGAAAAGAAGTGTGTTTTTTTTAATTACAAAATCCTAAAGAGATCCTTCAACACAACTATATGGATTTTATTTTATTTTTTTATTTTCAACTGCCCTGGAGTGCTGTGTCTCTATTTTGTTGCTCTCAGCCTGAGGTATGCTATTATAACCAAAGTATCAAAACCCTGCAAACAGAGGTTCATAACAGAAATCCTGATAGATCTTTAGCTGCATGGGTGGGCGCAGCTCTAGCAATTGCATCTTTAAAAGTCTTATTCACCCTATCACTGCTGTAACAGTGGCACCTGTTAGCAGTGCTCCTGCAGTCTCTCACCGTTTCCATTATAAACCTCTCTTTTCATGAGTTCATTTCTTGACTAATAAAAGTTTCCTCACAGCTGAAACTTGGCTGAAAGCGACTTTGCCTGGGAACAATTATTATTAATATTTTTTAATATAAATTTCCTTTTAAAAATATTTCTGTTATTTTTAAATTAAAAGAGAGAGAAGTTTACAGGGTTCAGATGCTTACTCTGCGCATATACAACCAGGTTTGGTGGACGTATTTACAGGTAGATGCCAGCTAGAAACTAGGGGATCTGATTGTCCTGTGGGTGACATGGCACAAAACTAACTGAACTGCTGTCAGCTGAAGGAAGGGGTGATGCAAACTAACGGCACAGAAGGGCTGTTGCTCCTGTCTTCTTGGATGACTCCGGTTCCTAGCAAGAGTGCCAACCTTAGGCCAGGGTTTTTGGAAATAAATATATCCAGGAATTTAAGGTTAAGTAAAGGAAGAGTACAATGGCAAAAAGTTCCCCCTCTCAGAACTGAGTTGTGCACACCAAATTGCTAGAAGAGAGTAACTTAAAGCAGCCTAAAGAGCGTACCCATTGCATGTGGTGCCCATCAGGTGCAGCCGTGCTTTCACTGCATGGGTGATATCAGTAAGGGCTGGGGACAAAGTGTGTCCTGCCTTCTTATCACACATTACTCAGGGCTTGCTGATCTGTTTTTCTCCTGCTGTTCCCACGTATCCTTATCAGACACTGAGTTTCCAGCAACCCTCTCCTCCCACCAGCACACTGATTTCCTCTCCTCCCCCTGCCGCCGAGCACTGGGTGAACACAGTCCGGCTTCCCAGTTCCTCATTTCCCTGTCTCTCTGGCTCACTGACTCTCTGGTTCCTCGGCTCCCCAGCTCCCCGGTTCCTCGGCTCCCTGGCTCTCCGGGTCCCCGGCTCTCCGGCTCCCTAGCTCCCCAGCTGTGTGTGCCAGTGATAAAGTTCCTGCATCCAGCATTTCCAATATCCTTGTTGAAGGAAAATTTGCTCTCTTCCCCTTCCAAAAAGCTGAGCAGGAGGAGGTTGTCATATTCAACTGATGACCGATGTAGAACATGTATTTGGGGAAACACTGTCTCCTCCCTCTCAAATAATTCTGAGCTAGAGCATATATGTGGTGCTGAAATATTTAGCAATATTGACGAGCTCTTCATTCCAGACAGGAAGCGATACATGCATTAGAAGATTCCTACAAATGCACAAGGGCAGGATCCCCACCAAGGAATTTTGGACAGTTATACTTTGCTGAAATTAGAAGATAATCCCAATTTGAACTGAGATATGTGAAGAATATCTCTGACATTGCCTTCTCATTATATACAAGATTTGGAGAGTAAACAGCCCTTATGAGGATGTGGATGAATTTTATCCTCTTTGAACAACACAAGCATAATCTTTTTTTTTTTTTTAACTAAAAAGAAAGAAGTATCAGGTGACTGAAGACCAGAACAGCAGCCTTACACGTTTGCAGCAGTCAGTGCAACCATTGTGTATGCAGTATTTCTGTTTATATGTTTTCTGGCACGTAGCTACAGGACATGCCTTCGGCTCTGCCCCATCCCTCCCTGGTGCAGGGACATCATCAGATGCAGCAGTAGCTCCCACTGGGCAGGAGCAGGGGCGGGCAATCAGGTGCTCCGGCAGGGAGTATGAAGCAGCTCACACATGGAGCGTATGTGTGCTGTGGGCAGGGGCCCCCGGCCTGCCAGCGGGCAGCCTGACCGCTGGCCAGAGGGCTTCTCTCCATTTCTCTCTGTGGCTGGTTTATACCACATGGAATATGTGGGGCTAAGCCGCTCAGGTGAGAGGTGCAGTACTGATTGCAGATCCCTTCCAGTCCTCAAAAGCACAAGTTAGCTCTCCCTGCCCAACTGCAGTTATCCTACTCGCTGTTTAAGGACGAGAGGGTGAATAACTCTCTTACAAGGCAATGAGGATGGTTTTCCAGGAGCTAGGATACCCAGCCTCTCCTCAGATGTCAGGTTAAGTACATGCTCTAACACAGCGCAGCACTGTGGGCTGCATGATCCTGCACATCTGGGCAAGGAAGGGTCTTAGAGCACACAAGAAATCAAATTCCCCCAGCAACGCCTCACATCTGAACTACAGACCTACAGCACCCTGACTTTCCCCTCAGTGGTGGTGTGAAACTCGCCCGTTGTTCCTTTCCTTTTCTCGCTCACCCCTGAAATGTTGCGCATTGAGTGCAGCCATTTAGCAAAGAATGAAATTCAGTTTTCCTGGTTTTCATCTTGGCAAGGAAGAAGGTAGATGCCACCTGAAATTTTCGTCCCATCTTCTTTCTTATCCTCCTTCCACCTCCCCGTTCACTGTAAACCGAAAAAATAAACTCCAAGCAAACCCTGCTCCGGCAGTCTGGCCTCAGCTCCCATCTGCCCTCTCAAATAGGCTGCTTCTCTGCCTTGCTTTCCCCATTGCTAAAATGAAGATTACGTGCATCATAGGAGAGATTGTAGTCTACATCCAGAGGAATTTGCTGATTTTTACTAGCTGGTGTCCTGGTCCTGGTGTGTGTAAGATGTAAATGGCGCATTTCAGTTGTCTTGAAGGAAAGGGGCTGAATCCTACAATGCCGCCTAGAAGAAGGATCAGCGTTTTAGAAAATCTTTACCAAATGGGGTCTTCTTCCTCTTACCCAGACACCTCTCCTGTTCCAGCGTTACAGACATGGACTTCCTCAGACGTGCCTCTGATTTACAGCTCCGTCTGTGGAAGAAGAGGAATCAGGCACCGAGACTTCAGATTATGCTGTTTTTAACCACCAACAATTAGATGTTATGCAGTTAACTAACAACGGGGTGGAAAAAAACTAAGAGGAATTGTAAATATATCCTAATAATTGTATTGCAGCATAGGATTTATAATTACTAAATGTGTGATAACTGCTTCCTAAATGCCCATGCTCTTTAAACAACCTAATTTATAATTTAAAAAGCTGACAACTCTTAAAGTGTTTTATTTTATCTTGTCTGAAATAATTGAAGAGTAAGTTATTGAAAACCTTTATTTTTCATTAGCCTTAAATTCAGCTACAATTAATGTGCCCAATTTGATTATAAACTGCACAAATTAAACAATAAAGAGCTGTCTAATGAGAAATTAATTATGAGGAACAGAAGAGGAGCTGGGCTGGATAAAAGCAATAAGTTATGGCCTATGGCAGGATGTGTCAGGTTTTAAAGGAGACAAAGGGCTTTTTCCTCAATGTGTGCCAGTGCTGATAGGGCTCATCACAGATCAGTAGATCCAGAAGCCATAACGGCACGGTAATTGAAACTGCCAAAATCAATAGTGCTGACAACCTTAATTAAATTAAATATGTCTCTGATGAGCTCAAACAGCATGGCAGCGGACCACTTGACCCTTTCTCGGAGCCCCGCTTGATAGAGTGCAGCATGCAGCATGATGGATTTCACCCCCGAGGACCGCTGGAGCCCTCGCGCTACTGTAGAAAATTGCTCCAAGAGCGATGTTCGCCCCAGCGCGACTGTAGCTTTGACTCCAAAGTGCAGCGCCGAGTTCGTTGCCTGCTCCGACTTTTGCTTTGCCTGGAAGGCACGGGGGCTACTTTGCTGACTGCAGCCCTGGGAACTTCGTCATCGTGTCAGCTTTCCACCCTCCTCCCAGCAAGAATAACAGTTTTGTTTGCTAAACAGGCAAACGACTTCCATCACAGCTGGCTGGCTGAGAAGCAGTTCTGACTGTCTTTTTGTTTTAAGCAGAGTAGCCAGAAGATCCACTTGGAACTGGGTCTAATTCAGGCTGGGTTTTCGGTTTTGTCTTACTGAAATAAAAAGAGATTGAGCTGAGACACCCTAGAATTATCTGAAAGATCACCATGGGATTATAAGAGGGAAAAAGTGAGCTATAAATGGACAGGAGACACAGAAAAATTCTTGTCGCTTCAACCACAGGGCTGGAATCTCTGTTCAGCTGTACAGTCAGTAGTTGTTTTTCTTGCTAGGAAATTGCACAAGTAAATATTTTTGCAGAATGCTGTTCCCTTGACCATGTAGCGCTGACTTCCTAAACAACACGAAATAATTGCACCTCTAAGTTTTCAAAATGTTTATGTCAGCATTAACAAACTGTTCCTTCATTATAAGCCTGTCAAAGATCAGAGGCTTGGATTATTGAAGTAGATTCCTTACAAATGCTGAAGTTGTTGCTGTGACAACTGGGGGAGAGAAGAGATTGTTGGAGGTGGACAAACTGTGGGTTTTCCATACCAAAAGAGTTTAAATAATCCGCCTCCCTGTTTAGAAAAATACCTCTCAATCACAGTAAACACCCTCCAGCTAAGCACAGAGGTCTCAGAAAGGTAAAACGTAACATTGCATCTAAAAACTTACGGGCTTAAATCATACTGTTGAGCTTCATATATATATATAAATTATGTTAATCTTAAAGAAATGTGATCCAGATACTGTAATTCTGTTCCATGTATAACATTTTATGAAAGACACCTATTCAATATATTTTGGAGCATTCCTATTCTGCTCAGAGCTCGGGCAGAAATTTATAATACTGGAAAAATTATACAAAAGACAATGTCCTTGAATCACGGGGAGGCCCTCCCTCGCAGAACGGTTCATGGCATTGCTAATTTAAATACGGTTCTGTGTCAGGCAAAGTGTTTTATAGCAACCTCTTTAATCCAGCCTTGAAAATTTTGTAATCCAGTGCATAAGAAAGCAGTTTGCAGAGGGTGGGAGGAGAGGTTGCGTTTGAATTTCGGAAATGTCTCAGCCCAACTTTTCCTTTTTTCCTTACCTTTTCCTTTTCCTGTTTTTCCTTCTCCTTCCCATTCCCCCTCCTCTTCCTCTTCTTTTCCCCTTTCCTTTTTTTCCCTTTGAGTTGAACTAAAAATAAAAATAACCTTTTTATGCTCTAAGTGCTGTGCACCGTTTTCATTATTCTTGCTGGAGAGTTATAGCACTGTAGGGGTCAGATAGATGCCAAACTTCCCATAAAAATCTCTAGGGGCTGGTGTAACCTCTGCCTTTGAAAACTACCTGCCTTTTAGCGACAGCATCAAATAATAACAAATTATTAGTAAAATAACATTAGTAAAAAAATATTAGTAACAGTGTCAGCAGTAACCAATGCCTTTACCCTCACTTCTCCTCAAAGGCAGGAGGAAGAGCCTTTTTGCCTGCGATGGTGCTGTTAGCAGTGCTGCGTTAGGAAGGCAGAAAAGAGCTTCCAGAGCAAAAGGGACTTCCTGGGGGGGTGAATGGAGCAGAAACTTCTCACGTACAGTGTGAGAGCTGTCACTGCAGCTCTGGAAGAGTGGAAAACAGATTTCTTCCAGTGGTCCGACAGCAAAAGGGGTGGCTCACCATCGGCAGAGAGCTACCATTAGGTCCAAAAGCCGTTGCAGCACAGATCCTGCTTGGGTGTCTCCTTCACCTTCCATGGCAGTGTTGGGTTTTTGGCCAGCTGACTGGTTATCCTCTTGCTGCCTGAAGCACATACTGCCAGCCTCATCCGATCCCTTAGGACTCTCACCATTCTCTATCTTCTCCTTGCCTATCTTTCTTTTTACCATCCTTTTCTCATTGCATCTGTGCCCCAACAGACGCTTTCGCCCCACCGTGCTGTGTGGTGGCTGCAAAGGCAGCTGACCCCTTTGCTACAGAGGGCTCTGATGGGATGTGTGCAGGCAGCGGAGCAAACGCAGCCAGCACAACCCCTCATCCTCCCAGCATTACCGGTGCTAGAAGTTGGTAGAGTTTCACTGCCTGAAAAACAGTTTACCAGAGCAGGATGCTTGGGATACGCTGCTTTTGGCACCCCGACATAAAGCATGGGAGGAGGGTGAGGAGCTGCACTTGCCAGTGGCTTTTACCTGAGTCCCTCTGCAAGGGGACAGGTTCTCTGCGGCTCGGTGGAAAGAGCTGAAGGAGCGTGTCCCGTGACTCAATGTGACGTGTTCCTACTGCACTAGACCTCCCCATGTCGCTGAGCGATCTCGGCCGCCTCTTCCCTTGGACACAGTGAGAAGCCCAATCCTTTGGACACAACGAGAGTATTTTACGCAGGGAGAGGAGGTTACTGGATATTTCTGGAAGGACTTGTGAAGTTAGCTAAAGTCTCAATGCTCAGACCGGAGAACAGTGTCAGTTTTGCATTTTTCTGGAAGGGGTTGACAAAACTTCAGGAATTTTAAAACTTCATCCTTGAGGTTTTGTGCTTTTTGTTTCTCTTGACCAGTACATCTGTAGCACGCCAAACAGTCAAAGCTCACTCTTGTTGGGAAAACATTTTAGAATAAGTGATTCTTAATCTGCTTATTCAAGATATAGAGATGCTCTGGAGCCAAACTTTTCTGAATGTTCTGTTATTTTTGGCCAACCATGCTGTATCTCCCTAATCTTAAAGAAACCAAAGTATTTACTTGTTGCCAAAGAAACACTTTATGTTTAGGAGAGATCTGATTAGCTACAGGCACCTTCATCATTCAGTTTTCAACCATCCATTCTGTCCCATGGCAGCTGACCTCCAAGTGACCACGGAGGGTGGCCCTTGCCACCGAGATTGGAATACATAAACCGCCTAATTGAAAGTGAAAAAGTAGAGCAGCATAAAGGTTTTGAATTGAATCTTAGTTTGAGTATTCTACTAATAATTTGGCCTTTATCTCCTGTATTGTTCTCTGTACTCTGAAGCTTCTGATTAATCTCGAGTGATGTGTCTCAGCTAGTCTTGTGTCACCAGCCTTTGCAGTGGGGAAGAAAACTAAGATAGCAAGACAGATAGCTCGGAAGGAGCAATTTGTATAAGGAGGAGAGACGCATTGATCATGTCATAGCATTCCTACCAGTAACAAGTACAAAAGATTCTTATTTTCACAAAAGAGCCTTGGCTTGAATAGCTGTAGAGAGTAAAAGCCATGCAAAATACTTTCCAAGAAGTACAGTTTCAAGAAAAAAAGAAAGAAGAAAATCTCTCTAAAAGGGTACATGGAAAATCTTTTATAGAGCATATGTAGGGATGGATTTCCTGCCTGCTTAAAAGAGAAGACGCTGTGAGGACTGTAGTTCCAGGTCATGGCACTAAAGTGAGTGCAGGTGTATTGCTGCACAGCCCCTTTCATTAATGTCCTGGCTGCAGCTGGCCTTGCCGAAGTCACTTCATGGTCCCAAAAACTCTTCTCTGCTTTGACACTGGTAAAACCTGAGCAATGGCTGGCAGCTGGTGTTTCAGCTGCTGTTTACTGTACTGATTTCAATCACTCCATGTTGGCTGTTGTATTTATCTTACCCATGAGCCTGCAATCTAAGTATATATGCTTTATGTTCTACTTGTACAGGACCAGTTCCTGAATTACTGACCTTCAAATCAGAGTTTTCTATTTTCAGTCAGTGTTCCAATGTATTCAAGTTTTGTGCATAGCTGTGTGGAAGGCGAAAACTTCTGTACTGGGCCCAATCACCCAATGACGCATTAACATTCCACTCCAAGCAAAATTTGGCTTGAAATACAGTTTTAGGTGCTGACAGAAAATCCGTTAGTTGGAAGGGTGATCTTGTAGTCTTACACAGCTGAAAAAGATGCTTGCACACCGCAGACATTGTATATCATCACTCTGAATCCATTTTAAATATAGTCAGAAGTCCTTTGCACACTTCTAATATTTTTCATTTTACTTGTGTGCCAGCATTATTAAAAATTGATACCACTGGACTAGAAACCTTCAAGCAATTCTAAGATTCTTGAGTGCAATATTAGGGATTGCTCATTTGAGAAGCTGATCTCTACTTAACACCTTCATAGCTACAAATGGAGCGAGAAGTCCATCGTCATGGAAGACGGGTATAACACGCGCACTCCAGGGAATTTGGTGATTTTTAGATTTTGCGTTTTTCATAAAATTTCCAGTCTTTCACAAACCACATCTTTATTACCAGCTTAACAAAACTGGTATCACCTTAAAGCTGTTAGCACCTTAAAACATTTTTTAGCTCTTCTCATTTCCCACCTGTTTGTCTCAAGGCACCAAACCGAGCAGCAAACAAGACAGATGTCAGTCCTGTAGGTATTCAGAGTATAGGAGACTCTTTGCTTAGCTTCCTGAAATCTTGAAAACTGCAATAGGACAGAAAAGGTAGGACCACGGAGTGAATTAAAAATGCACCACTGCAAACAGTCTCTGGTCAAGGACTGGCTGCCTGCTGGTCCGTAGCTTTCTGGGCAGAGTCGTGAAGAGCTGCCACGGTTTTCAGCTGGGTACTGGGTGCTGTGACACCCACTCAGCTCTCCTGGGCAAGCAGAGGGAAGCCCATCAGGAGGCAAGCGGGGAGCCTTGGTCTTTTCTTATTACACCTTTGGTATCAAACAGATGAAGACTGCAAGAGCAGCTGTATGCACTGCTAGGCATCACTGAGTTTGGGACTATGACGGGACTCTTGCATTGATTGTCTAGTGAGGTGACAAAACCAATGCTGCAAAATTAAATGTTTCATTAATTACATCAACAGAAACAGAATGCTCCAGCATATCATTTTGCTGGAGGTTTTTTTTTTGTGTGTGTGTGAAAAATATCACAATCACTATATTTTGCTGCAGAATACCATGATGTTTGATAATTCATTGTTTTGTTGCATAACGATGGAACACACTATTTTCTTTTTTTCAAAAGGCAGAACTGAAATGTTTTTTGTATTTTTCTTATTTTTCTGCTTTGAAATTGGTAAAAAGAAATGGCAGGATTATTAATGGTCCTCTGTTATTGCTAAGATATGCTTTTGTTTTACTGTCCCTAATCAAAGCCTATTATCGCCTTTAGTTTTGTCTGCATATAGACACGGTAAAATAATGTCACTTTTGTCCTTTCATTCATTTTGATTTAAATTCTAGAAACTTTTGATGCACTGATAGTATCTTTTGACAGGACAGAAATGTAATGAACTGTGAATGCCCTGAAGCACAGACCTTCAAAATTTAGAATAACATGAGTTCGCACTGAAGGACATTTTATTGCCTTATTATTATACTATTACTGGAAATAGTCTTAGGAGGAATGGGAATATTAAGAAATTATTGTTCATTTGAGTCATAGGTCAAATCAGAGACCTTATTGCAAATGTATAGAAATTATCTTTACAGCTCCTAGAAGGTTAGATGGAGTTCAAGGCCAAGCATTCATACATCTGCGAAAGGTCAAATTATACATATGATAATACTTGGTGACAACAAAGCCAAAGGTCAAGTCTGAGGCATTATTGTGGCACATACAGAGAAAATTACCATTCAGATATCAGATGGCATTCCTGCTGGCTCTGGGGCCAGATTCTCATCTTGGTTCTGCTGTTGTAAAATGAATGACTCCAGTTATGCACCTGTGCGTTTAAAAGACTGGTTTTAGTCTTGAATCCTTAGCCATAGTTCAGTGAAGTTTCCAGTAGAGAAAGTTAAAAAGTTCCCTTTGATACTCTGCCATTTCCATACTTTAAGATGTATAGACTTCTCTTCAGTAGATAAACTGGCCCCAAGAATTTCCTTGTTGTTATTGCAATATTTATGAATTCTGAATTCCTAGACAAAAAATAACCAAAGCACACTCTTGTAAAATCTATATAATTATTAAGAAAATTATGCACTGTGAGTTACAGGGAAAATACAGAGATGTACTTTTTGTTGCGCATTTTAGACAACTGGTATTTTTGATATGCTGCAAACTGTTTTCTTTCTGATATCAGAGTGAAGCTTTTAAGTATACTCATTTTGAAAAGGTTTTAATTTAGAGTTTGTTGCCTTGGATAAATGGAACAATACATGAATGGGTTCTAAAAGCATTTGTTCTAAGTTGTTTAAGATCCTCTGAAAATAGCCCACTCTGCAAACCAGTTGGAGAATTTAAGGAAGAAGTTCAGCTTTTACAGCAAACTTACTTTTGTTCTTGTAAAAATGTAGAGCGACAGCATAGATCAAATAAAATGGTCTTCCCCATACCAACAGGACAAAAACATTAATGACTCAGAGTTATGCATAAAAGAAACAACCATTTCGGAGCATATTCAAACGGCAGGATAACTTGTATATTTACTCTAATACACTGTTATTGACAATTGGAAGAAATATAGTGGTATTTCAACTGAAACGGTTAATAAAGACCCAGAACCACAATGCAGGAAAAATCTGCCTATGCTGGTTCTTTTTCATCATGTTCTGAGCAAGACACCACAATGTAAATGTTTAGTAATAATAATAATACAATGCAAAGAAATGTTTCTGTTAAACATAAACTGATTGCATATTAATAATCCTGTCATTTATTGAAATGTATTTCTCATTAGACTGGGAAGACTCTCAGACACAGCTGAAGACAGAAAAATTCCATCGCAAGAAAAATGTGACATTTTACTTCAGGCGTAGTTGCATATGTACCCTTACAGGGATAATATTCTTTAAAATTGCTGCACAAAGCTGTACATTCAGAACCACTTTAAAAAATATTGTCTGCTATATACTGCATGTGAAAATGATATGGAGGGAGAAAAAAATGAAGCTACTATTTTTTATATATGTATATACACGCATATGCACAAACAGATGCAATTGATGTCAAAATCTATATGATTCACTTGTTTTATTTTTAGTCATTGTGCCAATAGTAAAACACTCTTGACCAGAAATAGGAAGACATTTTCTAATAATTAAAAAAAATACAGCATTTATAAAGTTGATTCCCATACTGTGGATTGTAAGCAAATGAAATGCTGTGTCCCAGCAAATGCTGTTGGATGTCATACGCTGATTTCTGCCCTTGCTCTGGCTTCAGCGGGACCTGTCGCACAGTATGCCAGCGGACCAGTCCATCTTATTTAACATTTAGCTGCAGTATCTGTTGAATTATATCACCTTCTGTTTCATCCTCTATGAATATTTTTGCAATCCACTACATAGCATCAGCTGGTCCCTGTATTCTTGTGGCACTGCATAATTACATAGAGACAGTAATCACACAAAACCACTCAGCGATTCTGGTACAGGGTGCCATCAGAAACCTTACTGACAATATTCAACTCATGAGGGAAATACCATCCTTGGAGTAGGAGCGTGGCTGTTAAATACAATAGCTTAGTGCATCTTTGGTGAGAGAATTTGTATTATTGGAGTAAAAATAGTAAAATCACTCTGCAGAGATTTTACTCCTTGGACACGAGAAGAAAGATTTATTAAAAAAAAGAAAGAGATGATTGTCACAAAGATAAATTCAAATATTCAGCACCTAAAAACAGAACGATTTTTTCTTTCCCTGACTGACGGTCTTGCCAGCTCTGGTGTTTGTATCTTGAGTCTTTTTTAAACCTAGCTGCTGCTATCAGTGGATAGTATGGGAATCTCAGCTTTCTGTTATTTTGAGTCCTCCTAAGAAATACGAGGGAATATGATGCAAGCGCA
Source organism: Steatornis caripensis (assembly GCA_013398225.1). Taxonomy (NCBI): domain Eukaryota; kingdom Metazoa; phylum Chordata; class Aves; order Caprimulgiformes; family Steatornithidae; genus Steatornis; species Steatornis caripensis. The sequence goes on from VZSC01009414.1 coordinate 505,301, forward strand.
ACTTAAATCTCCAGAGGCAGTATCTCATGATCTTTACGTGAAGGAATCCTTGCTGGTGACCTCTCTGTGCTTCAGATGGGCAACACTATGTCAGTCTGGTAGTAGTTATTGTGGTCTAAATTACACCTCCAGGTTTGATTTGGTTTAGTCCAATTTCAAATACTGAATCAAGCTAGTGATGAGTTAACTGAACAACTGCTCTGTACTCATAGTGTAGTGGTATGAATGACTTGCTCAGTGCTTGACCATCTTCTCCACCAGTCACTGCTGAAGAACCACCCCAGCCACCCATCAGTGGTGCTGATGCTGGTGGTGATGCCGTAATTTGGTGGCCACAAAGGTCACATTCAGTTGAGATGCGAAAGCTATTAAAGATCTCAAGGATTTTTATTTTTCCTAGAGGAGAAAAGTTTGGATATGATTATCTATTTTCAAAAATAGATTAATTAGAAATAGATTAATTAGAAATTCCAACTCTGCCACACAAAATGCTTTTCAAGTTTCGACTGGATCTTTCAGCCAGCTTCTCCCTCAGTTCCAGGCCCAAACCAGTGCACATATTGGTCCTGGCTGCTACCCAATATCAGCATCACCCCCTCTCTTAGCCTGTCTTCCAGGACAGCTCAGGACCAGGGAGCGAGGAGAACAGAGAAGCAAACCTTGCTCCCCTCCTGGGGCAGAGCAGGTGTCCCCTCCTAGCGACAGCCAGGATGCTGCTGCCCTCGTTGCTCATTGCCCTCCACGTGTGGGAAGAAAGCAGGACAGCCAAATACTGGATGGCTGGATGGCTGGTGAGCGCGGCCACACCGAGGGGCCCTTGCGGGAGACCTTTGCCTGGTGGGGCTCCGGCGGGGGTTTCCCTTTCATCGGTGGTGCTGCCTACACCAGCCCACGCAGCCCTCGCTCCTGGTTGGCCCCGCCACCGCGCTGGCGCAGCTGTTTGTGCAGCTGTACGGCCAGCCAGATGGGAGAAGCGATTCTGGCTGGAAAGAAAAACACGTTGCTTTTTGCAGGGTGTTTTAACATTTTTTTTTTCCAGCCAGATCAATTCCCTGATCCGGTCGGTTGGGCAGGCACAGAGAGCTGTGCTTGAGCAGCTGCAGGGCAGCAGGACGGGTGAGCCAACAGCCTCTGCCCTAAGTGCTTTGTACTACTGGAGATACACTTGGGGGGCTGATGCTGCCATTTGATAAGCGTTTATACCGACACTCAGGAAAGCAATCTGCCTCCTGACTTCTGTGTCTTCCCCATCTGAGCGTTTCCAGCTCCTGCTGTTGCCCACGCATGTAAGTGCTCCTCCAACCAAGCAGGCGAGGGGAGAAGCAGGCTGGCTAACACATCGGGATGAAGAATACTGCTTATCCCATGGGATCTCCCTCTCCTAGGTCAGATTCACTAATCCTCTTCCTGACAGAGCTGCACAAACCCTTTCCCCGACAGCAGGGTGAGCAGCACAGGGAAGGTCAGGAAGCATTAGGTCTGTGCCTGCTCTTCCCTGCCAGATGTATTTTCTGCTGTGTAAACTAGAAATAACAGGCATTACTGAAAAAGTGAAGATACTGCCTACTGGCCAGTGCAATGCAGTATATTCACAGACTCCTTTCGTTTGCAAAGGCTTGGGACATTGGTAAAATGCTTTAGCTCTGTTCTCCTGTAGTGTTTGAGGTCTTTGGTCTGCTGCCATCAGAAATTAGGAAGAGTTGGGAGCGTGTAAAGAGCATTTCTGTGCCAGTATGGATCACCAATTTCAGTGCCACCACGGTGCGGGACTGCCTTTCCCGTGACAAACGACTGTCATTCCCATGCAGGATGAGCTGCCGCTCTTGGCCGGAGCATCCAGGGAGCCAGCCTGGCTCCCTCACTCAGCAGCACGAGCAAAGCCAGTGCCTGACTGTCCTCTGTGTGCTGCTACCTCACTATTTTGTCTAAACCTAAAGTCATCAGTTTCAGAAGCAATATTGTCAGACGTCTTCTCCCAAATCACCCTAACTACTTTTTCAACAGCCAGCCCCATGTTTCTGTGACTGGTCACACCATTCTGAAAGCCCAGGGAGCAAGCTAGGCTCTGTTCAACCTTGCTCACGGCCGACAAGCTGTGGGCAATGTCTTGTAGTGCAGACTTGTTCACTGGCAGTGAAATCAGCTAAAATCAGTGCAGGGTTCGAAACATGTTTAGGCAAAATCTGAATCAAAGCCAGAAAGAGCCTTGCTTCCCTTCTCAGATCTCAGGGAGAATTTAGAAAGCTGATAGTTGTAAAATCATCATGTGATATACCCAGTATTTAGCATTTTCAGCCTCCTCTGAAGCCAGTGACCCAAAACCACACTTATTCCCAGGTAGGGCTGGGATGCTGGCCTGAGCCAGGTAGTGATTCAGGCTTTCTGCACAATTCATGGATAGGTATTGAAATGCCTTACAGAAACCTCGATACTCAGGAGATACTAAGCACTTGCTGCCAGAAATTTTATTCTCTTTAGTATGGATCAAGTCAGGTTCCCAAAATCAAAGTACCCTCAAAATCACCTGTGGATTAGGGAAAAGAAAAAGTTGGTTTTGGACAACTAAGAGCAAATCTTAAGTAAAAGCCACAGAGAGAAAAAAAAGGTGCCATTTTTTCCTGACTACTCTCATGTATTTCCTGTGAAGATTCAATACTCTGCCCATCCTTTAACTCTGATTTACCTATTTAGAGACTAATAAACATCCAGTAAAGATACCTGAAAGCTCTCTCCATCCTTCTGTAAATGAGTGTTTTGAAAGGAGCTTATCCTATATCTAGCAAATTCTAATCCCTATGAGTTAAACTTTGGAAACAAGTGAGGAATGTAGGTAGAAAGCTTTTCTCTTTCAAAGTCGAAGGGTAATAGCACGTCCTTTCTATTCCAAAGTCAGAGTGAAGACAAGTTCCTCTTGATGAAAGCGCCACAGTTAATCCGTCTCAGGATTGGTGTCTCCATGTAGCACCCTGGGGAACCAGAATAAAAAGAAGTGTTTTTTGCCTGGTGAGCTGTAGAGTTACAGTGCAGGAAAATCCTTGTTGTACAGTACGCTATATTGTTTCGCTAATGTACTTTTTCAGTGCTCTGAATGAAGCGCTTATATGCAGAGAAATTGGCTTTGAGGCAGCGGATGAAATTGTAATGGTGTCAGTGATGTGCCTTGCAGCAGAACAAGCGACCAGCTGATGGATCATGTTAAACGGCAGAAGACTGGATCCCGCGACTGTGTCTCATGGTAGCAAACCCGTAAACGTCGGGATCTGTTCTGTTAACATCTGCGAGACTGCTCCAGAAAGGAGGATAATTCCAACACATTTATTAAGGAGTCAGGCTCCATTGTTGTTGATTAATTGTGGTCATTTGTTGAAGAGAGTAAGCTTTTATTTTCCTCCTGATCTATTTTTAATTACGTTGCCAAATGCTCCCAAACCACACATATTTCGGTTCACTGCATTTTTTAAGATGCTCGGGGTGAAAAAAGGCAAGGTTGGCATCTTTAATGGAAGATGTCGATAGTGATTTTTCTCCCTGTTTGCTGTTGTATTCTTCAGACAAGCTGCTGATTTATTTCCACAGTCCTGCACATGAAAACTATTTGTTTATCATAGAGTCATAGACTGGTTTGGGTTGGAAGGGACCTTTAAAGATCACCTACTCCAAACCCCCTGCCACAGGCAGGGATGTGCTACGGAGTGTTTGCTGCAGGGCTATGAAAGGTCCTTGCCAGGCGTACAGGACCATGGTGCAAGCAGCTTGCACTGGCACACACAAGAGTTCCCGTTTTGCTGATTTTGACGCTTTATTGCTCGACGTTATAATTCCTCTCAAGGCCAAATGAAAGCTGACATTCTGTTGTGAGCTTTTGTTGTTTGTTATTTGTTTTTACAGAGCTGTTCAGATGTAAGGAGTGAGACAGAGCTACAGTTTTAAAAGACATAATTGCCACAAGGTATTTGTGTGGTCAGAGAATAAACAATAGCCAAGCTGTTTCTTCCAACTTCAGAAAAACATGTTCTTTGAATACTCTCCTTTGCTTTCTGAAGAGTCATCATTATATCTAAACCCAGACTGTATACAAAAAACTCAACACTAGATGATGAAAGCTTTTCATGATGCAGTTCTTTGGGACTAATTGAAGAGTACTTCGTCAGTGTTCACTGTTAATCAATTTAATCTGCAACTGGTGCGATAAGGTTTCCAGTCAGCTGATGTTGTGTATGGTCAAACTTTCTGTGAGGCTCGGTCTGACAGTACAAACTGATTCCTTCCAAAGCACATATGGCACATGAAATCCCAAATTGGTGACCACCCAACTTTAACCAACCATCCTCAAATCAATTTCCGTTGTCAGAGCATCAATATAGTACAAGCAAGCCCATGCTCAAGACTTGTAGGAAGGCTGCCCATTGCTTTACCACTTGATCCTTCAAGGAAGTATCAGACTCTGGCCTATCTTTTCTGCTTTTCCTTCACCACTAATAATGCCGTTTGCCCAGTTCAACTTTTCCATCAAATTTAGACTAACATTCATTCTGATGGCAGGGAAAATGAAGTGGTTTAATCTGTTCTTCAAAAAAGGGAATTCCCTCATGTTCTGGGCCTGTCCTAATAAACCTGGCTCCGTCTTAGCAAAATTAGTGTTCTCTATTTTGCAAACCTCATCACATTCACCATTCAAAAGAGCAGTCTGTGTGATGGCTGATGAAATCAGCTCCTCTTACATTTCATTACTCTAATACAGCTGTTAAAGCAATTCCTTTCCTTTCTGTTCAAAGCTTTCTCTATCCTCTATAGCAGAAATTTGTCAAGAAAAAAAAATTGTTACAACTCTATTTATAGACCCCAATGATCTGCTGTAATATTTGAGCCATTTATCTTACTACATACATTATCCTGAATACAGGTTTGTTCTTACTCTCACCTGACAATTACATACTGTACATTTATTGCTCTAAGAGTAGTGTTCCCTTCATCTTCTCATGATTGTTATTCCAGACTCATTCTCAGCTGGTGTAAATACATTTGGGGTGAGCGGTTAATAATGTTTTAGGATCAAACCCCTAGTGCTTCTAACCTGAGGATCTCAAAGTGCTGGAAAAATGTTCAGTGGTTTTGCTAAAGAAATATTCCAACTTTTTCTGAGATACTCAAGTCTAAGTGTATTCGATCACCCCCTTTGTTACTCACACAGCTTACTGAGCTGGATAAATAATTCACAGTTATGTTTGTTAGATGGAGAATTGAATTAATTATTTAAATGTTGCCAATAGCATATCTGAAGTAAGAAAATTATTTGGGGTTTATTATTTGCTTTGAAGATACATGTAATATTCCCTGAAATAAGAAAACGTGACTATCAGACCTTTTGAGGTCAAGTCTTTATACTTCTAGCCTCAAGTCTACTCATTTCCTTTTTTTCTGCAAATAGGAACTGTTCTTGAGGACAAAAATTTGGCTTGAACTGACTTCTATATTCTGGCATGTGTTATGAAAGTGCTGTCATATTCCATTTTTATCAAGTATTTTTAGTTAAAATGCAACTATTTGATTGATAATTAGCATGCTAACCAGGCAAAGGTTAAAGATGCTTGGTGTCTCTCAGTTAAAACAGTGCCAGAATAAGTTTTATGTCTTTTTGAAGAGGACGTTGCTATTTCTTTCAGAGCAGCTGTATGATTTTTTTTTTTTCATCACAGCTCTGCATGCATTAATCTCCTACAGGGCAAATTGCTTTATTTAACATGCCACAGAAAGCTACTGCTGTTGCATCAGAGAGATGGAATGCTTCTCTTAAACTGCAATGCCAATAATTGCCTTTGGACTTCCACAGATAGAAAGTTTTGTTCTTCGAACTGTCTGGAAGGGTTTGTCTGTAATTGCTGCAATGTACAATCACTCCTAGAATGAAAAGGAAAATGACATATATTTAGAAAGTTCAATAAGAACAGTGAAAATAAGCAATGCTATTATCCAAGACGGATGTCCTGGTTTGAGCTAGGACAGAACCAGTTTGAATGAGCTCCACGTTCTCAGAAATTGTTCTATTGCACATGGTGACCAGACACACTGTTAATATAAAAGTATAATGAAAGCGGTTGGAGTAACAGCAAGAACACCCTCTGAAGCATCCATGTTGTGTTAAACATATTTGTCTGAATTCATGCCAGGCAACTGGGCTGACAGATTATTTATGACTGGATTCTTCTCCTCCACACTGATTCACAGCAGAATAGGTATATCCCATTTACACATGGAAGAGTTCATTGCCTTTGATCTTCGTGGCAATTAAAAGGCAAAATAATGCATATTTTCTAAGCCTCACAACTGTTAAAACTCTTGATACACTTTCAGGGAGACGATACTTTGGCCCAATCTCTTATTGCTTGTTAAGCTGCTTCATGAGTTTGACCCATATCCCAGCCCAGGCAGTCATGGCCCTGGCATGGACCTGCAAACCTGCAGCTCTTCAGCTGTCTGCGTTGTCAGAATTAGAAAAGCAGAGAAGGAAATTGCTGGTATGAATGTAAGAAAGACAATGGTGACCTAAAATGCTCTCTATTGCTTAACAGGATTTAATATAACTTCCTCCAAGCAATGGGAAGTTGGCTTACTGGTCAGCTATGGCTTACTGGTCAGCCACGGCACAGGTAGCTCTTAGCAGGCTCAACCCACAGGAGTTAAAAGCTCGGGAGACTGGGGACCCCTCTCCTGACATTGTGTAGCTGCAAGAATAAATGAAGGAGAGACCCCTGTCCCCAAAAGGAGAAAGGAACAATTAAGCCTTTTAAACTCAAAAACTTCACAAGGCGTGAGATTAGTTGTCAAAAGCCTCTGCAAAATAATCTTTCAAGCAGGGAAGAAAATTCTAGATCAGGTGTTTGCATACGACTTCTACGATTCCCTCATCTTTTATCCACATACAAAATAATTATTTTCTTGTCATCCTATTCATTGCTATGGAAAACAGCTGTGTTGTCATAACTGACAAGATATCTTCAAATAAGGAATAATTTAGTGAAGCATATTCATTCCAAGACAGAGGTCTATCATGTCTTTTCATGAAAAAAATGTTCTTAGTATTAAAACAAAAGCGAGAGATTTAAAAATATTTTAAATTTATTTTCCTCTCAGTAAAATGTGTGTAAATGTATTTTCTGACAGTATCAGGATATTTATGAGTTTTTCCGCCATGCCGCCTTCGACAACTGACTTTTTGAAATGAGATATTGTTTAAAAAATGGCCAACATTTTCTCAGTGTGGGTGCTCATGAAGAATTCTCCTGCTAACTGAAGTTCATTTCCATGCATTTTCTGGTTTTGCTAAATCAAAGCACTAAAAGGAAAATATAGTCCTTTGGGATACCTAGATACAAATCCTTCCACACTGCACTTGCATCTATGAAACAATGCCCTTCACAGATCCTTCCGCGGGTGCGTAACAGGGATTTGTGTCTTAAAAAAGATTCTCAAAACCACAGTGTACAATATAGCTGCACCTTCATTTGGATTACTAAAGAAATTAAACTGTGTAAAAGAAATTCAGTCCTCAGTTTGAGGAGGCACTGCCCCAGTATTTTACAGAGGAAAGTTACAACTCGAAACATATTTATGAAAATGCTGTAGTTTATATCTACATGCACAGTTTAAAATCACGACATATCTAGATCAGAAACTGCAAATAATTTTTCTCTCTTTGCTTCTTTATCTGCTTGGATTAAGCTTGCCCCGCTGCACAGCTGGCCCACAAAAGGAAACAGAGAAGAAAGTAATAAAGGTTTTGGTAGTTTAGCTCTCCCTGCTTCCCACTGTGCCATTGCCTGGACCCCTCTCACAGCTACATCTCAGCATCCTCACCGCCCACAGCCAGAGGAGCCCCTCAACTTTTACCAGTGTTTATTGATAACAAGTTCGAGTATTTTGGCAACTCACAAGGCACATTGAGGCTTTTGTAAATTATACTGTAGGTAGCTCTGCTTGTAGTTTTCTCTTTCTAAGAGTTCATGAGGTAAGGGGTCAGATTGCAAGTTATGGCTTTGAAACGTGTTTTCTGTTTCAGCATCTGCAAACATCAGTATCTGTGTGATATCTGGTAGAGGGATGGTCCTAACCGCGTGTGTTTGGGGTTTCATTATAGAAATGTCAGCACTGAAATCCTAACATATTGTGCTCCTAAATTATTTGAATGGTGAAAGACGCACGCAGAAATGGAAGATATGATGCAGGAGGAAGGGTCTAGGGTGTTGTGAAAACACTTTTTGTTTTGCCTGCAAAGATTCAGAGGAGAAGGAGGAATTTTAATTTAGACTTTCTTTTGGCATACAAAAAAGATTAAAATCGGCGATTTGTTCAAACATAAAGTTGAGTTTAGGTTTTTAGTTTCTCTTATGTTAAAAAAGTGACAAGTGTTAGAGTAAAAAGTAGTTTTGAACAGCAAAAAATATTCTGATGTCTTCTGAAAGAGAAAGAGAAGAATTTGACTGAAAAAAGGAAGCAAATTTGATAGCATTTGATTTTGGCTGATCCAAGCGTACATTTTTCAGTGAAAAAGTCTTACAGGCAGCAGCTAGATCTACTCGGAGGACTATTACCATGTGTGCAGTTCTTTCCAGCTCAGTTTCCTTATAAAAAAAAAAATCTCTACAATCTACATTTCCCTTCTCCTCTTGCCTTATGAAAGCAAACCTACAGTACATCCTTATTAATCTCCCCATTTTTTCTCTCCAAAGCTCTGCTCAGCCCGTCCTAGTCCTGTCACAAACCTTGTGTCTATGTCCTCCCTTCATTCCCTCAAACCCTGCACCCCAGTTTTCTCCAAACCCTTCACCCCTCCTCCTAGCCACCCTGCTTCTCTGTTCAGACAGGACATTTGGGAGAGCAGAAGAACAGAAAACAGTAAGGCAGGCTTGGGAAACTTGAAATAACTTACACATACAAGCTGCTCCAAAAGGGCCAAATTTTCATTTGGTTTTAAATTCAAAAGGACCAAATTTTCATTTGGTTTGAAATTCGATATTTCTGCTGACACAATAAAATTAACACTCATTTAGAAGTTTTCTTGTCACAATTCGAACTGGCTCACACTTGAGATGTGGACTGCATGTGTGTGCGTGAGAGAGAAAAACAAAATCTGGAGCAATGAAGATCGCTGGTCTTTCTCTGAAACACAGGGAAGTCTAACAGAGACCATGTGAAACACTGGGTTTAAATTTTATCTGAAAAAGCTGCCAATCATTTTACTACACAAAAATCCTACTTCCAAAAAGATAATTGTATTTCCCACAGAGGGACACTGTATCAAACCAGAACAGAAAGTTCCAGGCCTGATGTACGGCTTTAGTCCACCCTTAAAAGCAGGTCTTGGTGCATCCTGCTTTACAGTCTTGTGACTGACGCTTACATGAAATCAGCTGCTGGGCATAGTTACATCCATCTGCTAGTTTTGTTAAACCTCTGTATCTCACATTAATTGCAATTACCTATATAGCTGGTTTTGCTGTATCCAGAGGAGGGAAGAGCAGACTTGCTCTAGACTTGGCAGCCAGAATGAACCACACTAAAGACTTGAAAACACTTAACGAGAGATGATACAGTGGTGTATGAAATAATTGCTCCATCTTGTGTGTTCCAAAAATATATATTTTCACTCCTGATTGCCTCTTCTGATTTGCTAAAAATCCTTAAGCCTCTTTACTTCTTTCCTAGGTTTATGCTACGAAACATTCAGCATTTTGCAAGACTGCACCCATATTTTAAAACTTTCTTCCCATCACCCACCCCCTCCTTCCCAAATTTACACAGATCAAAGCTGATAATAGAGTATCAGTGGTAGTTCCACTGCTTGGTTAAGCACTCTGATCTGCTAAAATCTAGATGTGGAGCAAGGAATCTAAAAAAAAATACCCCAAAGAGTGGTTCTCAGGCAGCTCTTTTGTGTGGGGATCATACACTTGACACCATGCCTTATGTGGAATGCACATCAAATCACCTGGAGACTCCACATCAATGGTAGTTATGTGCATGCATGTACCACAAAGAGAATAGACCCTTAAACCAGTTGGGTGCATGAGACAAAAAAAAAATAAAAGGCTAAAGAGTGTAAATCTAGAGGAGTACATCAACTTTTTCTTCTGATTTACCTCTCTGCTCTGCCTTATGCCTTTTTTTGTTATTGTTTTTTAATTTTTTAATGGATGGATTTCTTAAAAGAACATTTCTAGTGCAGTCAGTGCTTTATTTTACAAGGTTCTGTCCTTAATCTAACACATCTGTGTTATCTGATCCAAGACTGCCCATAGGATAGAGGGCTAGATTCTTAGCTCCTATGCACTCATTTCATAGACTTCAAGGCGGTTACACTAACTGCAACAAGTCGATGACTTGCTCTTGTTTGTTGTTGAACTCTTAAGTGTTACCATATTTTTCCTTTAACTGTTACTGAAGCCTATACCAAGTACCACTCAGATAAAATGATTTCCTCTGTGCTGAGCTGATTTTTGCTCCAGGCTGGCTTCTACTAATTTCGGGGAGGTTTTGCTATCACAGTGAACAGGACCAAAACAAGCCTCTTGTAGGAGTTAATGGAGTTCAGTATTCAGAAAAAGGATTTTTATACCTCAGAACTGAGTCCTGGGCTAAGGTCTATTTGCTGTTTTCAATCTAGGAATGGCAGGGATGTTACAAAAGAAAGTGAAAAAAAAGTAAAACTAGACAAACAAACAAATAAAAAAACAGGAAAGAGCCGGTCTGTATTGCAAGATGAAATGGGTAAACTCTGAGTTTACCTTTCACTACGTACTCAATAGTGAAAGGCACTGCCTTTCCCTGATCTTGGCTATTCTTTCAGTGATGTGAATAAGCCTGATGGACCTGCCCACTAAAGTAAGTAAAACCTCAGTAAAGCCAAGCATGTTCTCACAGGCTCCATGCGTTTCCTCCTGCCCCTCCACCATCTGCTACTAGACCATTCCTGAGTTTTTGCCCACACTGCTGCCGGGCAGCCTGGCTGTTGTGGCAGTCCATCTTAAACAGAGACTTCTGACCACACCAAGGAACAATGTCCCCATGACATTAGCTCTGCTACTGCCATGTACGGCCATCCTCTTCCCTCTGGAAGTCTCCACCTTTTCCTTCTGGACCTTTGTCCCCAGATTACTTTCTGAGATGCAAAGAAATATGGCTGACAAGCAAGGGCAACAAATCCCAGATTTCACACACCAAACCCCATCTTTGTTTCCGTCTGGCACATGTTCCCTGACCCCGGAGGATGGCAGCCTGTGTGTTTGCAGCACATCATGATGGCTTTGTGCCTGGCTGGGGCCAAACACCCAGCAAAGGAAGCTGTGGAGGCAGACTGAGGACATGGCCCTCTGCTACCATGGGTCATGTGCCTCCAAACAAGCTACTGGTGGTCTCAGATGCTGGGAGGCAAATAGCAAAAGGAAGATGTGAGACCTGCCATAAAAGTATGTTTCCACAGAAGTGGATAATACATGCATCATGTGCTGCGTGGTTTTTAATCAGAATCTCTGGTATTACAACCAATTTAAAGATTACAGTCAACTCAGTTGGCAGGTTCACAATTGTGCAAACTGCACAGACATGTTAAAAGAAGGAGGAAAAGTGATGGGTAACTCAGTGCAGGGTGTGAAACAGAGTATACTAGATTAACTGTTTATGTTAGCTCAGAGATCTACAAAGAAAAGTCCTTTCATATCTGTGAGCTATGGTGTGTCCCATGATTTTTTAAGACATGCAATAAGGCACAGAAGTGACTCCATATCCAAACATGGTCTACAATTTCTTCAGCATGCTCGCTGTCAAGGCTGGTGTCAAGTGCAGAGGAAAGGCCCATCTGGGGAGAATGGGTGTACCTCTCCACCTCTCAAGCCCTACGGAGGAATGCTGGAAGGCCTGCAAGCCTAGCTCCTTGACTAAATCATGATAACATCTAAGTAATTCGTAAGTGCAGTCTGCATGGATGCCCCTAGGAAGTTGTCCGTATTTTGGGCGGTAGGATGACTGCTCAGTGACAGACCTGAAGTTTACAGGTGTTGAGGCCTGGGGAGCATAAGCATGGGGTAGCAACAGGCTGAAACAGCATCATTGTACACCATTCAAGTGAAGATAACACTGTAATAGCAAACTCAGGTCTCATGTCTGTACTTTAAGAAAGATACGATGACATTGGAGTGGGTGTCATCAAGATCTACACAGATGGGTCTAGAGACTGAGGACAAGGGCAGACAGCTGGAGAAACAGCTCCAGGTGGTTACATGTCCTAATAGGAAGCATGACAGAGGGTTTCATCTCCTTACAGGAGGAAAGATTAAGCACAGCTTAATTTAGCTGGGATAGTCACAGGGAACAACAGCCAGAAGCCGAGGATGGAGAGTTACGCTAGAGCTAAAATGAGTTTCTTACTGCATGGGTAATTAACTACTAAAACAATCTCTGAATTTCAATGATGACTTCTTCATGTTTTAGTATTTCCAGCTTAAGAACAGCTACCTTTTTGGAAGCTATCTTTTATCCAAGCACACTCTTTTTTGAATCTAATACTGTTGTAACTGGATGAAATGAAATGGCCTGTAATGTATATAGGAAGTCATATTAAGCAATCTAGTATTCCCATCACTCCTTAGACATCATAAATGAACCCAGAAACTTCTCAGGGTGACGATAGATGTGGAGACTGCAACTCCCGGAGAGAAATCTTTCTTTTCAAGGAGTGCAACCAGAAAGCTGTGATCAAGCCTGACCATTGCATGGTTTCACTGCCTTCTACAAGATAGCATCGTCTGCAAGCTGGTCTCTTACATGCAAATTAGAAGCAGTCCTTGGGCCCTGGCACTTTGCCAGCTCAACTCTCCTTTAGGCGAAGCTGGGCTCTGGATTGGACTAAGTGCTCAGCTCCACGTGGACAGAGTGGCGAGTGCTCTCAGTTATTCGGTTCCCACTGATCCAGGCAGGAATTTGGAGCGCTCTATGTTTAAGGTGTTAAAACCCTGCAGAAGGGGTTTTGTTTTCTTTTGTTTTGTGTTGCATTTTACTTCAATGATTGGGTTGAGTAATTTCACCGGCTCCCATAAAGATACCTGAAAAAAGTCATTACAAGCTAATCTTTAAGTAATACGCTGTCCTTATGGTGCTGAACCAGGGACTGCATCCCAGCTGATTTCCTTAAGTCTGAAGAAGCCTCTGACTGATTCTACTATTAGTATCTCTGCCTCTCCAGTCTGCTTCAACATGTTGACAAGTTTCTCCCTCTCCCTGTAAGTAAGTGACTCATTTTTCTCAACCCTGCAAACTGATAGCACTGCTAACTAGAAGATCTAGCACTTCAAATGTTCATGTATTTGCTCCTTTAGGACATAGTTTAATTTAAAGAATCACACAGAAGCAGCACAGAAGACCTAATCAGCACTTTACATCAGCCTTCCAAAGCATGACACAAATGTAAATAAAACCAGATCAAAGGAAGAGAGGAAATCCTCTGTATCAAACAAAACTGCTAACCATAGTTTTAATTCTGGAAAAAGTAGATTTTATTGCATCTTTACAACCGAGGGTAAAAAAGGGTTAAAAGGGATAAAAAGAAGGAAATGAGTAGAAAATAAGATCTTTCAAAAGCAGTGACTGTTTACTGTACTTAATTTGGTTTTCTCAATGTCTTACCAGTTCTGCATATACTTTAGCAGATAATGAATTTTGTCAAGTCACTAAAGATAAGATTATTGCAGATTCTTAGAAAGACAAAGCATAAGAATACTTAAAATCCCCAAAGCCTATTTTATAAACTCCACTCTAAATGTTGCCATGGATTTCTATGAGACCTACTTCCATGAAATTATCAGGAAGTTTAAAAAGTCCTTTACAGGCACCCAGGGACCAATCTGAAACCAGATGGGAAGGGAAGGGAAGGGAAGGGAAGGGAAGGCAAGAGCTGCAAAGAGTTTGGATCGCTGCATTTTGGGCAAACAATTGGAATAGTCTGTTGTTTTGATAGGTATCCTTTTCCACTGAAGGAGAAAGCTCCTCCTTGTAATTCTTGCCCTCAAGGCCTTTCACCATCTTGGTCACTCTCCTTTGGACACACTAATAGTTTTGTGTCCTTATATTGAGGCACTCAAAACCACACACAGTACTTGAGGGGGGGCCACACCAGCGTAGAGTGGGACAATCACCTCCCTCGATCAGCTAGCTATGCTGTGCCTGATGCACCCCAGGACGTGGTTAGCCGTTTTGGCTGCCAGGGCACGCTGTTGACTCTTATTCAACTTGCCACCAACCCACACCCCCAGATCTCTTTCCATGGGGCTGCTGTCCATCCTCTCATCCCCCAGTTTGTATGTATAACTAGGATTACCCCATCCCAGGTGGAGAATCTAGCACTTTCTCTTGTTAAATTTCATACAGTTGGTAATTGCCCATCTCTCCAGCTTATCCAGATCTCTCTGTAAGGATTCTACCTTTGAGGGAGACCACAGCTCCTCCTTGTTTAATATCATCAGCAAACTTACTTCATGTACATTCAATTCCTGCATCCAGATCTTTTATAAAAACATAATGAACACTGCCCCTAATATTGAGCCCTGGAGAACCCCACTGGTGACTGGCCACCACTGACGTAACCCCATTTACTAAAACTCTTTGAGCCTGACCTGCCAGCCAGATGTTCACCCAATGTAGTATGGACTTGTCTAGCTGTGTGCTGGACATTTGTCCAGAAGGATGCTGTGAGAGTATCAAAAGCTTTCCTAAAATCCCAAGCCATCACATCTACTAGCTTCCTTTGGTCAACTAGTTGGGATGCAGCAGGGCCAGCACAGGAAGAGGATTGCTGTAGGGTCGTACCAAGAAGGCAGATGCAGTGGCACTGTTGGCAGGGGGGAAGCTGTGAGGCTAGGTGGGGAAGGGGGATGCAGCGAGCCCAGGCTGGGAAAGGAACTTCTGTGGGGCCAGGCGGGTGCCAGCTCCGTGGCAGGGCAGAGCTGGAGGAGGATGCTGCGAGGTGCAATTCATAACCAGCTGGCCAAGAGCTCAGCTGCAGGGGACCTCCCCTTCCCCACCTTGCCCAGCTGGGGGTGGGCTGGGGGCGGCCACCGTCACCCAGCTCGGGGCTTTCAAGGCGAAAATGCTTTTTGAACTCCTCCAAGTAAGATTACAAAAAAGTCTCGCGGTGCCTGTTTAAACAAGTGTGTCTGAACAGGAAAATCAAACAGACAGGGAGCGACTTCAGTTTCTCCACTTATACGATGTTTGAAATGATAAGCAAGGATATATTTTCACGTAATTGGGCTGTGTCAAGGTACCGGTCGTTTGATCAGATAGGGGCTCTCTATGTAGTCTCACATCAGAAGGCTAGTAAACTACAAATTAAGGCAGGCTTTAGATTTTGTCTGCGAAGTAGCCAAATAAATTGAATTTTATCTCTAGAGTTCATAAGGCGGAGGGGGGTGGGTAGGAGAATACACAAAAAGGGTAGAATAATGTACCAGGATAACTGAATTGAAAAGAGTAAGGGAACAAAATTGTTGGAAAGGGCTCAGTCACTCGTGAAAACCCATAAGTGTAGGAAAGATGCCGATAAGCATCTTTGGATCCAACAGGGAGCTTTAAGAGCCCGCACTTTCATCACCCTAAAAGAGGTCTGCAGGAAGGCATGGCTAGAGGGGCAGGGGAAATGTAATGCGCCACTGCTCCATTGAAGGTTTTTTGTTTGCTTTTGTTCTGTTTGTTGGTAATTTTTCATTTTATTTGGCATTTGTCTTTGCAACAATACCTTGGGGAGGGTGGGACACCCTGGGACACCTCTCCCAGGCCAGCTGGGTGAGGGCCAGAGAACATTGCTCAATCCCCTCCATCCCGCTCTATTTGCCCTGGCATCTTCAGCCTGGAGACAATCAGCCCTTCCTCCTGCTCCCTTGTCCCCTCATCTCCCCCCAGCCTGCCTCCAGCTGCCCCCAAAGCAGGGGGAAGCTCCCCTACCCACCCACCAGCCCTGGGAAAGGTGTCCCAAAGGCCTGAGAGCTGCAAATGCCCTTTCCTCTACATGGTCACTGCCTAAGCCAATCCCTCCAGCAAACCCAATTCTGGTCCCCCCAGCCTTGTGCTCCAGACAGATTCCCAGGCTCCAGACAAAAAGGCCAGGGGGGCTCCAGGGGCCCTGGCTGGCTCCCAGCCAGCCCTGCTGAAAGGGAATCACAAGAAGCCAGATTTACTCCTAAGAACAAAGTTTCCGGTGACTTTCCAAGATGGTTGTCGTACTCCTTTCTCCTTTTTTTCTTCTCCTCCTTCCCTCCCTCCCCTTATTTTTCAAAATCTCAGCTGGAACAGAGATGTTCCCTGTTACTGCCAGAGAACTTACTGCTCCCCTCCCTCGTCAGCTCCGTGTACACTCCTGGGGCATTTCTTTTTCTGTCCCTGGTTTTATACATCACCAGTACTTAGCTACTTGTGTCGACAAGCGAGGAGGACCTGAACTTACCTGTGAGGCTGCTGCACGTTATTTTTCCCTGTAAATAGCTACCTCTGGGCCAAGCGGGTGGTGATTTGCCCCCGCGTCCCTTCCCCAGCCACCACAGAGTGGCATGCAGGGTGTGAAGTGTGTGCATGTGCAAATACCACCTACTGCCAGGGCTTGCAGCTGCACTTGGAACTAGTAAAGGGTGGGCTCTCACAGGAGACTTCAGTGTAAAAGAGGTGAAACGACTTGCAAAAGGCCACCAGCAAACCTAAGGGAGATGATAACTCTGTGTGCTGAATGCACCCCTCCTCTGCTCTCAGAGCCTGCTCTTGGTGTCTTTTTGCTATTAACGTGGCACCATTAGCTCATTATGGCTGCTAAGATTTTAAAGAAAAATAAAAAAGTAGGAGCACTTTGTTGCCATCCTTTACATTGTCTCAGAAGGAAAAATCAAACTGACCCAAATCCATCCCGAATGTAATAAGACTGTTAACAGCAGGCAACACACTGAATCCGGTACCTCCCCAAACCAGTAGAGTTCGGGCCTGATGACAGGACCATGTCGTGCTCCACAGCGTGGTCCGCGCTGCTGACATGGGAGGAGGTAGGTGGGCAGCAGCCCATGAGCCTGCTCTGGACACCCCACAGCCTCCCATGGCCCTTCACGGGGCCCAGGGGCACCCCTGGCCTTGTTCCTGCGGGGGATGGTCCGCTGTGTGGAGCGTGTCATACCTTCAAGCCATGGATTACAAGAAGTCTGATGCTGTTTAAAAGGCTGAAATAAGTTCTGGTTTGAGTGACAGATAAAACCCCAGCTGTTGAAAAGCGAAGTGACCCAACACTTGCTACATAAATAATGTCAAAACCACATATGCAGGGAATAATGTGAAGGCAGCGCAAGGCAGACCGATGTCTAGAAATGTTATCTCTTCTGTTCCAAAAGCTAATCAGCCCAGCAGCATGCAAGCCAGGAACATTTTAGATTATGTCTGTGCTTGCAGTTGACGGAAAGTCTGAGAGGAACATAAGCTTTCTAAAAGACAAATTCAGTTCCCCTACAAAATATTTGGGATTTTTTTCCCTCCTTCTCTGGCAGTGAAATTGTTTGGTTACGTTGATTTATTGGAATGACGTAACTCCCAGTATCATATCTAGCCATCAGCTGCCACTCAGCAAAAGGATGTAGTGAGATCACATCGCCAAAATAATAAGGCGCTGGAGTTCCTAAGCAGGAGGTTACATACCATCAGGACAGTTTCAAATACTTGTGGATGGCTTTGATAGTTGCAGGAGTGTGATGCTGTTTTGTTTTGCCACAGACAGAGCCTGGAAGATACCTGACACCAGTTACTCTGCTGTTCAACTGTAGTTTCCTTTGCGCAGGGAAATTAAAATCCTTCTATATGTATACACATGAATATATGTTTTCCTAACTGGCAGATTTTTGCTTAAGGCAATCGCTTTCGAACTATCTTAGCCAAGGAAGAAAAGAAATATTTGCACAAATCCTGTTCTTCGTGAGTTTAGGGGGATATTTTTGGGCCTTGGGTTTTACAGATGCAAATTAAAGGTGGGGGGAGGTAGTCTTGCCTTGGGAAGCTGTGTGACACCAGCAGGAAGGTCCAAAGAGGGGTGCTGGAAAGAGGAAACCTGCCAAGTTCAATTCCAGTGCCCACAGGTTGAGCTGCTGTCTGCCGGCGGGGCCGCGGCTGCAAGCCCTCCTCCAGCTGTGCAGCTGGAGGCGGCAGCTGGAGGAGAAACCCTTCTGCGCAGACACAGCTCTGCTGCACTCAGGCGTTTGCTTTCCCTTGATTTTTTCTTGTATGAACTTTTAATTTTTTTCCTCAGGAGCTGATTATTATCTAGCTGAAAAGTATTTCTGAAAAGTGGTTTTGTATTGTGTTTTGGTTTTCCCCTCCTATTTGCATAGACCTCTCTATTGGGGACAGACTTAGATTGGGACTTTTGCAGTTTGCAAAGTTTTTTCAAAATGCGGTGGCATGCGTTTCTTCTGCTCTATATGTTTTCTTACCATCCCTTCCATCATATTTTCCAGCAATTTAGAGACATGTAAGGAATAGCTTTTACACAATAAGCAAAGAAGCGGGGCGATTATTCCAATGGTCTTGCAAGTTTGGAGTATTTCATCTTCTTCAAAAGGCGAGGAAAAAAAACTATGTCCTTGTGAGCAAATGATTAGAAGAAGACTGGGAATACAATAATTACCCCAAATGGAAACCCAGACCACAGTTAAACAATACAGCTTTTGTAAACCAGCTCCGCCTGTAAAAAATCTAGGAAATCTCATAACTAGAGCTGGCGAAATCTATTTCTTATGCAATGGTATGTAAATGGCTCCTGAGAAATGAGGAGTAAACATGGAAACGCTGTCAAATAGCATGATAATGAACTTGTTCTGAGCATCAGAGATCGCCCTGGCGGTACCAGAACGGATTCCTTCAACCACAAAGCATTTTCTCATGTTAAAGAATTTGGGACAAATTACATTTCGTGTCATTTCGCCACTAAAGAAGCACGTGAAGACAAATAAACCGGGACTCGCCATAATCTACCTTGATCATTGTGGAATTCAAGGGGACGAAAGGACTAGGGAGCGAAACGGAGTGTGGCTTTGAATGACTGTCCTTTATGAGACAGCGGAGAGAAGATCATTTATATCCCTTGTATTTTATAGTTTTGCCTCTAGGAAAGAAAAGACCGGCGGAGCCCTGACTATCATTTACTCATAATGATCGCATTCAATCTGGTGATTCACAGTGAATCATATAATAAGGTTTCCATTTTGCACATGGGGAGAAGAAGGAGGGGTGGTTAAACTTTGCTCAGTTCGCATTCATGCCCCTGGCCTCCTGTTCCCCTTGAACTGTCCAGTTCAAATGACTAACCCATGGGGCGATGCTTTTTTCGTTTTTTTTTTTTTCCTTATTTTTTCGCCCCTTCGATCACACACACCCCGCAATAAAATTCCCTGGAATGAAAGCTGACAGGTTAATTGTACAGCTATTCATTTTCCTACGGCAGAGTTTCATCTCGGGGCCGTGCCATGCCGGGCCGTGCCCACTGCAGGGGACAGAGCCCCCCGGCCAGCCTGGGCCCCGGCGGCCGCGGCCCCGCGGAGCTCCCGGCCCGGTGCAGCCCCGCCGGCCGGGGCACGGCGCGGCTGCGGGCGGGGGAGCGGGAGAAGCAGCCCTGGACGCCGGCTTGCAGCAGCACCGGGAAAGGGTGAAAAAGTTGCTTTTAGGCGTTTTGGCCTAAACCCGCACCCGCCGCCCCTGGGCACGGGGGGACAGACCCCTCCGCTCACCCGTCCTGCGGGTTTGGGTCAGAACCGGGGGAGTTCGGCACCTGAACCCCGCTGTCCCTCTAGACGTTACGGCGCACACGCTGGCACGCACACGAACAACGCCTCCGGCTCGCTGTTAACGCAACCTGCAGCCGGATGCTCTGTTTGCTCTCGGGACCTTTGCCATCTGCAAGCGTTTCAGGTAAAAACCGAGGCGAGGGCAGGGTAAAGCTTTCGGGGCCGGGAGGAGGCAGCCGGCTCGGCACGGAGGTCTGCGCCGGGGCTGGGAGCCGCGCCCCGGCCGCTGCGCCCCGTCAACGACTTCTCCCGCAGCCCCCCGTGAGGAATGGTCGGAACCACCCCAAAAAACGAACGAAAGAAAAGACACCGAGAGGGCCGAGCTGGGGAGAGGCTCCGAGAGCACAAGCACCCCGGAGCGAGCGGGCGAGGAGGGGGCAGGTCGGTGCTGGCGGGCAGGGGCAGGGGTGATGCCGCACAGATGCCGGCCCCAAATGCGCCTGGAGGAGCGGTCCTCTTCGCCAGGAGAGCCGGCACCTTCGCAAGAGCTTTAAAAAAAAAAATACGTAAAATGAAATAGGCGTGTTGTCACTGAAGGGAAACCACCGCCTTAGCCATGGGGCTTTCGCTAAGACAGCCAAGTTCCCTTTTGGGCAGAGGGGAGAGTCTCGAAGTCTGCTTGACATCTTGAAGCTTAAATAACCGTAAGGCATTGTTACTCCCTGGCAGCAAAGTGCCTCGTTACGCCTGATTGAGCTAATTGCTTTGAAATAGGATATATTATCTATAATTATAGAGATCTTGGAAGAGACGGCCAGCCTTTTCTTTCATCTTTTCCAAGTGCATCATAATGTCGCGATCACATTAATTTGGGCCACTTGAAATAGTGCTTTCCTTTCAGCCCGGCTCCTCCGACCCTCAAAGAGCTGGGGACGCCTCGGCGGCTGGAGTTTGGCCATCCAAATCACCGCTCCTGGTAACCTCCCGAGGACCAGCCCAGGTGCCCGAAGCCTTAAAAGTAGTTTAGGTTATGTTTAATCTGGGCAGAAAGGGAAAGAGGAAAAGGGAGGGCGGAGGGAATAAAAGAACGGAGATCTTTTCTCATTATCCGACGTTCAGCGGAGAAGGAGCCGCGGCGGGAGCAGGGAGAGTTGAGACTTGAAGGGCTTTGAGGGCTTGTAAAGCCTGCGGGACATTTTTAGCACTTGCGATAGATGTCACTTGCGCTGGAGCAAGGCTGGCTGAAGGGCGCGCAGGGAGCGCGCAGGGAGCGCGCAGGCGGTGGCGGGCGAGGCAAAGCTGCCCCGGGACCGCCGGTCCCCAAAGCCCCCTCGTGTCCTGCGGGGCTGTCTGGTCTCCTGAGAGCTGCTGTCTCGGGGGAAATAAAATAGGAACAAGGGAAACACCACCACCCCTCTCCTTTCTAAGTGCTGCCTTTAAGTCAAAGATAACGTTTACAAAAGGCAGACAATGCCCTGAATTGGCTTAGCGTTGCCTCCTGTCCTCCCTCCCCATCCCCCACGCACTCCTCCCAGCCCTTGTTGTTGTATTCCCACCGAAATAAAATGCTGTGGGTAATGGCTTTGCCTAGCACATTCATTATATTGAAACGGGACTGTTTAGGATGCTAATTGCCCAATATTGTTATCTAGCACAAGTGCCTTCAGGGAAGCGCCGCGGTTCCCAATAAAAACACAGGACTGGAACAAGCACCAATAAAATCACCTATTCCCCCTCGCCCTTTCGCTTCGTTTTTTCTTACAGCCCAGGGAGGAAAATAAGAAAGAGGCACCTAAAAGCGAGTCAGAGTATCAGCAGAACGGAACCGATACAAAAAGGAAGTTCCTGAAATCCAGGGGTGTTTTAGCCACGCAGAGCGCAGCGAGCAAGGCGAGAAGAGTTTGGAAACTAAAATTCCCCGCTAAACAAAGAAATACATCTCGGGGCAGATTTCGTTTTGTAAATTTGATTTCTCCGTTCCTAACCTAGAACCTGTAGCTTTGCTTAAGAAAGAAAAGAAAGAGAGAAACGAAGGCGCAAGGAACGAAAGAAACTTTGCTGGCTTCCCGTTTTCAGCCCAAAAGCTTGCCAGCATGTGAATTAGAATCAAGTCCTTGCTACGGCACAGTGATTAAAATACCACCGAGTATGACAGAAACGTAAACACAAAGCGTTCATTGCTGGGAGATAAATAAAGAGCTAATTATCTCGTTCTGTCAACTCTCAATGAGAGCGGGATCTCGCTCTCAGTATGGGACGCACGCTCAACTCCTCAAACCTCAGCAACGTCCCAGTGTTCAAACCAGTCTGCTAAAGGAAAGTGGGGGAAAAAAGCCCCAGCAGTTCTGTTTTTCCTTTCATATTTCCATCAAAACAACGAGATCGAAAGCAGCCTGGGGGCTGCCTGGAAGTCTAATAAACACATCACTTCTTTTATTTTGCGCGGTTGCGTTTGAGATCAGGGGAGGGGGAAAAAAAAAAAGAAAGATCCTACCTGTAGGATCGGGCGGAGGGGACAGCGTGAAACAAGAAGCATCGGTATTTGCGCGTGTTTTCTTAGTCGGGGGGGGTGGGGTGGGAGTGCATCTTCGCGTCAAGCACAGGGCTTTGGGAAAATGTCGCGTGATTGGTAGAGCAAACTAATTTTGTCGGGCTGAATGTGCCGATGTCCCAGGGCTAAGGCGCCTTGCTCCCTTGATGCGGGTTAACGTCCTCAATAGTCCCCCTCCAGCTGAAGCCTTTGATCAGACCGCTGCTGGCGCCTAAAAACAACATCACTTGTCTGCCTATTAGAGGCACTGACTAATCGTGACAGATTGTTTATTCTCGCAATTAGCAATGCAGCCGCTTCTTCGAGCACCCCCTCCTCCCCCCCGCCCGGCGCGGCCGGGCCCNGTGGTGAATTGAATGCCTCTATGTGAGCTGTATGTCGGCGTATAGGTCCGCGCGATGTGCCTTGCCCCCGGTCTATAGGAGCGCACGCGGGTCGCCTGCAAGCCATCTTCGCCTGGAGGGATGGTGTAGGAGCACAGGACGTGCGCGAGGCAGGCATGCCGGTGTGCAGGCAGGGCAGCACCTACAGCAAGCACGCCGCCAGGCTACACGCTCACGCGTGTGTGAGATACGCGTGCGTGTAGCTCCGTGCAGGACCACTCATTTCAATCGGGTCCTGTTGCTTATCAGTTAATAAAATGCCTGTTACATCAATTCATGCCATAATCTATATGCCCCTAATCTACCATCTTTATTGGGTCCGGTTTAAAGGAAAGGGAATTCGCTGTCCCTCCCCGCTTGGATAATTACCCTTAAATGACTGCAAGAGCCTCTTGTGTTTCGAGGAGATTAGAGCCCTGCAGCTATCAATAAACTTTTCTCAGCGAGCGGCCAATCGCCTTATTGGAGAGCGGCTCCGTTTTACTGCACATCCGTCCTGGACGCAGGGATAAGGGATCGTAAAACGAATTCACAAAACAAAATAGCCGGGACTTTAATGGGTCTGGGGCTTAGATGTTCCTTTTTAAGTGAATGAACATTTCATTACGTGGAGGCACGCACACATCTACGCCTTGAAACGCAGCGCAGTTTGCGCGTGTGTGCGTGTAAGCACAGAGCTCCGCAGACACGTCGAACACACCGCAGGGCCGGCGTGCATTTAAAGGACCAACCAACCAACCAAAACAACCCCTAAAAACACTTTTTCAACGCGCAGCCAGGCTGCGGGACAGGCAGGGGCTCCCTCTGCGAGGTCACACTCGGAACAGCCCGATATTTGCTGGTTTTCCAGAAGAACACGGCTCGGGCCCGCTCCCTCGCACTTCGCAAACGGAAAGGCCGTCTTTTTTCCGACGGCAACGCATTTTTCTTCCCCCCTATCTCTGAGCCGCCTCCTCCCTCCCGCTCCCCAGTCCCGTCCCCACGGCGGAGCGCTACTCCGGCAGCCCCGGCCTTCCTCACTCCCGCCTGCGATGCGTGCCGGGGGTCGCGGAGTGGGGCTGGGGCGGTGCAGGGGGAGCGGAGCGGAGCGGGGCGCCCCGACGGCGAGCCCCGGTCGGACCCGACCCGACCCCGCCCACTCCCGGTGCCGCCGCGTCGCAGCCAATGGTGCGCCGCCGCCCCGCCCTCCGCGCGCCGGTTGGGCGGG
>VZSC01009414.1:535564-641673 GCA_013398225.1 Steatornis caripensis
CCCCCGCCCCCGCATATCTCGACACACACTCCTAGAGAGCCTCGGCAGAGAGACGAGAGAAAGCAGAGGGGCCCCGAGCACATCCCTGCACCGCCACGGAGCCCCGGACGAGGCAATCCTCTGCCGTGGGAAAGCGGTAGCGCCTTGATGGGACGCTTTCCACGGACGGTGGGAAATAAAGCTCGCAGCAGCCAGAGCACGGAAAGGGAGCGAACGCCCGCAGAACCACACGCAAAATAAAAGGGAAGCCATTTTTCTGCTCTAATTCCCACCAACGCGGGGAACGGCTCCGTCGCCCGCACGCGACAGCAGCCGCCCGGCCGCCTTTGCCCGGCACCAGCTCCGTGCGGGCTCGGAAACGCCGCGGCATCGCGCCCAGCGTCGGCTGCAACGCAGCTCGGCCTGGGGCAGGCGGGTGGGCAGCTGGCGTCCTAGCGGTTCGAGAGCGAGGAAAGGCTCTCGCTAAGTTTTAGCGCTGGAGAAGGCGGCTGCCGGGAAAACCCGCTGAGTAAATCTTTGGTTACACCGTGGGTTTGTTGTCTGCTCTGAATTTTTGGTGTTTTCAGTGTTTCTTCCCGAATTCGCTGTTCAGTTCGAAACACGAATCGGTGCCCGGTTGAACGCTTTATTTAACGTTTACCATAGCGCTCAAGTGACTTCGGAGGTAAAAGCCTGTTTTCAAAAGTGATGGCAGGCTAAATTCAGCAAGTGAGTTAGGCACAGCAGCAGCAGCCTCCCGCTGCTCAGGATTGTGCCTCAGAACACAACCTTCAGAAATCAAAGCAGGGAAGCTGCCTAACTTACCCATTGTAAAGGCCAGGCAGAGGGGAGGGGGTGAGCCTGCTTCTCGGTATGCTCGTATGCTTAACTCCAGGCTCATCATCTTGTGTGTGAGTCTCCCGAGTCACATCAGACCTTCTTCCTAAGTATCTGGGAGATGAAAAGTCTGTTGAACAAACTGGCTGGACACCTTCACGGAGAAACGAGATACTTAGCGCTAACTCCTGGTACTGCCTGATTTCCAGGTAAACAGCTAAACTCAGGTATTTTGTACGCAAAGTGAAAATCCCAATCACCAGCTTCGTAGGGACTCAGAGATAATTGCTCTTCACCTCTCTTGATGATACATTTCATTTTCTGTTAGACACAGAGGAGGCCAGAGAGTGCAAGAAAAAGCGGCTACTTAAATAGCCTCATGGCCAGGACGCTCCTCGGTGCCGCAGGGCTGTTCAAATTAAATCCAGCAGAGTGGTGACTGGCGAGTAAGTCTCCCATTGCTTGGGATATAATATTCTGTACCCAATGAGCTGTTGGATGCAATGAGGTTGTTCTCTCCCTCCCTAGTTTTCCAAAAAAGCAGGCTGCTGTGGCTTAGGCACTTAACTGCAAGGGAGTTTGCGGCAGAAAAAGACAAATTCTTCCTGCCTATCACAGTACTGGGTCCCACTATATGTATATTAGAATATATAAATATTTTCTAACCCAAGGAATGTGTGGATTACTGAAGTTTCCTTTCATTAGCTTTTAACTCTCTCCGCACCTTGTGTGAAGCACAGTGGTGTCTGTCCCTGGCCTGAGCAATCTGTTCCACAGCAGGAAGCCTAAAAATGAGGCATTGCGATAATGGGCATTGCAACACACAGCTCCTTGGGGCTGGCCCGAGGCCCTTCTGCAACACGGACCCATTGTCTGTCCAGCTCTGCGGCTGGAGAAGCTGGAGGCAGAACCAGAAGCAACAGCTCTGACTCATTTAACTACGAGTAGTAAATTGTAACATGCTGCACAAGAGAGATTTGGTAGTGATTTGCTTACAACAGTAAATCGCTCGACATTAACTCCACTCCATTGTACTTCTTCATCTCCAAGACCTTTTATCCCTCCAGGCTGGATCCGGTTCCCACCCTGCAGTGATTAAAGGAAGAGTGAGAGAGGGAGCTACCTGGACGCAGTCTCCCTTGTGTGACCAGGAATGTGCAATAAATCCATCATACAAAGCTGCCCTTTTCATCTCGGGAAGTGTCCGCAGCTGAGGATCCCACCACAGCACGGAGCAGAACTCCTACTGGGAGATGGGGAGTGCCTGAAACCGGCTCAACCTTTGTGCTGCTGCCCGGCGTGGTATGGAGTCCCCTCAGCCAACAACTGATTCTCATGATGGTGTGAACAATACTCTTAGCATTTCTTCTTGCTTAGCCCTGTGGAAGAGAAACGAACCTCTTTCACATGGTCACACAACAATCAAAAGTACTCAGTTAAATAATGCAGACTCAGGCCTTGCTAGTGAGCTGTAAGACAAACCTTAGGAGTGAGTTTTAATGTTCAAAATTTGAGTGATTTTTTGTCTATGGCCCACTCCCATCGAAGCTGCGGCTGATGATGGGGCAGCAGGGTCAGGATGATCAGCGTTGGGCAGGACTGAGATCCAGGGACCCAGGCATCAAAAGATGCAGCCAAACCGAAATGTTCTTCCAGCTTAATTGAGCAATGCCTTTGTTGTAGGTGTTTTGTATCGGACACACAGCAACAGGCAGGGTGGGATGCACACTCCATGTACGTTGGAGAAACAACAAACACATTCTAGACTCTCTGATGACCACTGTCGCCGCCCCAGTGTAGGGGTAGAAAGAGAAAGAGCTCTGAGGGGAGGCAGTATCTAGAGGTTTCACTATGACTCAGGCTCCCTTCACATGCCAGAGAGAAAGGAAGCGGCAGTGGGAGGGAAAGAGGTCTGGTAGCAAAGGATGACAAATTATGTTAACTGGAATACTGCAAGTGGTGCAGGGAAGCTCTTGGGAATTATTCTCTCTCAGAATTATTTCCAAAAGACAAGCTGGAGGAAAGGGACAACTTTCTTTCGATGCGATGTTTCGTGTGCATTGGACATTGCTACGCAAATATCAGCTAACACAAATACAAAAGTAAGGATGGGATGCTTTAAAACTCCAGGGGTGATTGTCTTACACTGTACGTGCATTTAGATGTAAGCCAACAGATCTGTGCCCATTTACATCAGCAAAAGACTGGAAGAGATTTTTCTGGGGCTCCGGGACCTGCCCTCACATTTCGCCAGACTTGTGTGCATTAATCCTGGGGAGCATCTGGTCCTCACACTCTACTCACTAAAAGCCATAAGTGCTTTTCAAAACCTTGAAATGAGCTTTGGACTTACTGTGAAAGCCACGTCTGTGGTATACCACAAGAAGAGACAGTGGGATGTTGTAGATGTTGTCGGTCTGACCAAAGACTTCTCTTTCTGTGCTGTTGTCAATCCTCTTTTCGGGTGGGAGGCTACGTAAACAATACACACTAAATTCTATCTATAAAACTAAAAACAGGGTTGCAAAATACATTATGTATGCTGTGGGATTGGGAGACTGGAATAGACACAGAGCGAAACAGGAGTCGGTGGTTTTCAAAACACTTTAACACCCTAATTGCCTTGAATTGACTGCCACCTCTGGAGGCACCTACCTGACTATGCCAGCTGTAGGCTAGTGAACAGAGATGTTCCTCGTTGCCTCTTAGCTGGGAACCCAAACTCGAGCACCCCGCGAGACCCCCCCCCGGCAGCTGAGAGCCTGTAGTGCCAGCAGGCAGCATGATGTCTCCACAGCGGTGATTATATCAGATAAGAACTGCATTGATATAAATAGTAATTCAGATGCAAGCTTTCCTTAGTGATTAGCACAGCTAAAAAACTTCAGCCACAGGCTTTTTATCGACAACCTAAGTAGTAACTGTGTATCCAATATCTATATTCAGAAAGATTAGACATGAGCTTTTAACTCCGAATTTTAATTTAAACATCATTCAAAGGAGGACTGGCAGCATCTGTAGTCAAGAGACTCTTCAAGAGCGATTTCTTAAAAATGAAATATCTTTAACTGCGTTTCTGTCAGCTATGATACCTGAATTAGGATGAACTTAACAGCCTTATTAGCTCAGAGTTCAAATGTGGATCTTTAGACAGCTCTCCCTTTAACTCAAGAAGCTCGGTGCATGCATGTTAATTTTCCCTCTAAATAATTGCCTCTTTCAAGTACATACTCAAAATCAATCCAAGTCAAAAAACCTGGAAAGAAAATAGAAAGTTGTACAGGGCATATACTAAAATGAGAAAGCTGAGAAGGACATGTAATCCTGCACTGTTCTTACTTTCTAAAACACCAGGCTGAATTTCTTCAAATTGTTTTCCCATCCTCAAAGATGGCTTTAACACCAGCCAAGTTAGAAGTTTCTAACGACACTTATTTCTGAGCTATGTATGAGAATTTCGCTTTGGATAGTTGGAGACTGTGATCTTTTTCAAGCTTGCATAATGTTTAACATGACTGAATCGATTTTCAAAACAAAGAAACACATAAGCATTGAAAAATGTTCAGAACAAGAACGAGCATTTCCATCCCATAAGGAATTTGTTTGGGAAACATTTTAGAGAGCTATTGGAGTTAGAATCCAAGTTTATCTGAAGTATGCTGGAAGGGAAAGTTATATTCTATGAGACAATTAACCGTTGGCTTCAGGTCTGGTCCAAAGCCCAATAAAGTCAGTGGCGTCTTTCCACCGGCTAACTAACAAGCTTTGGGTCTGACTCATAAACTGCAGAGCTCCACAGAAGATAATAATTCTACACTGCTAATGTGAAGGTTAAATATAGCCCGATGTTTGTAAACGTGTGCATGTATTATGATTAATTTAAAGCCCTGGTGAAGATTGGGTTACAGTTTCCATTTAATTCATACGCATGTGTTTGTGTTTGTATGCATGTACACGTAAAGGCAGACATCTGTGAATGCGTAAGCACACACACAGCTAATGTCATGGAGATGATTGAATCAAGTATATCCACATGATGGTAAATATCAGTGTTTACTACAGTAGATATCACTGCTGCAATATATATACTCTGACAGATCTGAACATATACTTTCAAAACCAGCAGCATCTGTTTACATTGAACTGCAATAAAAGCTGAAGGAGGCATCAGTTGGTATTAGAATTTTATCTTTTCAATGTCCAGAACAGTTTCTGTTCCTTTGATGTAGGCTGTCAAGCACTACTGGAAAATTGCATCTCTCTAATTACTGCATTCAGAGCAGAGGAAAGGGCATGACTGCCTGGCAGCATTTGTCAGTGGGGACCCTGCAGGGACTTGCTTTTTTGGGTACTGATAAGCAAAGTTAGCTCACATTCGAAAACCAGTAAAGCAATCCTTGCACAAAGAGGGAAAAAACCCAGAAGGGGCACTGTTTTGGATGATCTAGTAGAAAGCAATACAGCTCTTCCCTGTTCCAGCTATGATTAACTCTTACCTCTGGTGGCTGCTCCCTTCAGATGGGGCTCCCTGCATCCTCCATGAGACTTCAGCCGGAATATAAACTCAATGGCAGCAGCACCACTGCTCACACAAGTATGTGCATGTTCAGGCACGTAAGGAGCACCTGATGAACCTGTGAAATAGTTGTATCATGCCTGGTGATGCACATTTTGAGGCATTTATAGGCAGTACTGGTTTATCTGCTCCACATTATCCCTGTTCCTCATTTCTCCCCTTATGTGACAGAGGCCTCTCCCGGCTATGTGTCACAAAACATTTTATGGTATTTTAAAACCTGGATCAGTTGCCTGATGAGATTTAGAGCCACAACCTTGCTAATGATTGCATTGGCAAAATGGAGGGTGCAAGGGAGGGCTGGGTACAAAGCCATAGCAGACTGAACTCTGGAAGGTGACAATGCCACCAAGGAAAGAGCGGCACTTGCCGTTTCACAAAACTCTTTGTTGATATGAATAGGATCTTTTATATTACAGTCTAATTGCAAGTGAGAAATAAAGGATTAGTAAGGTTTGGTCGTGTTCTTTTCCTCCTGTGTAAACAGAAAGGAGACATTTGTATACTTTACATATTACGTATATGAACATAAGACCCAGTGATCAGCAGCGTGCATCCCGAACATGTGCCAGGAAGAAAGGCTTGTCAAAATAGTTGCACCTTTGGTAATATTCCTACCATACTGTGGTAGCATCCAGAGTAGAAGTGCTTCCAGGAGATGAGCAGGATGTATGACAGCCAAGCACAGCCAGAGGGGAGAGTGATCTCAGAGAAACGACTCTGGAAAAAAAAATGCAAAGGAAAAATAGCCAGGTAGCACACAGCGAAGCTGACGTGAGTATCTTGCGGGCGATCACTACATCTTCCACGCAGAGACTGCTAAAGCACAGGTGGAGGGACAGGGTGGTGAAGAGAGAGAAACACATCTCTTAAGATGCAGTTTAGAGTGAACAGCAGCAAGAATGCTGCAGAAGACACTGGTTGCATTGCATTGTGCCTGGCAGCAGCATTTATTTCACAGGGGCAATGTAAGTGCAGGAACACAAACATTTGAAAACTGTCTACTTTTCTGGCAATTCATAAGGAGAACTTGCAGAGTGCTTAATGCTTCCACAGCCCAGCCCAGGGGGACTGAGGTATTCATACATATTTTAATAAGGAGGACAGGCCAAAAAGGGAATTACCTGCTCTCTCCCAGCTGCAGGGTTTCAGCATTGCGGGAGAGCAGTTGGCCACTTGGATTCTGCTTGTCCCGGAGCGCAGGTGAACTACAGATGTCTAAATCTCAGAGAGCAATTTGGCACGCTCTCTGCCACCTAGAACCAGTTGGTGCTCCTGTGTTGGACTGTGTGGTTTCCTAGAGGCATAACACCACCTCCTGAAAGCCAGAAACTTGGAAACTAAGCAGCTACGTAAGTCACTCCCAAAGAAGCTCAACTCAAAGTGAGGGTGTGGAGGCACTCAGCATGCACTCAGTTGCTGGGAAGTGCTGAATGCAGCGTCAGGCAGGTCAGTCGGCATCACTCTTAAAAAAATACAGCTGGACCAGGACACGGCAGCCTTGGTCAGAGCAAACAAGATTCCCTTCCATGCTCTCCCGAAGTGTTCAAAGCCAACGTACCCTTCTCCCAGGGCAGTGCCCTCTTCCCCTGCTGAGGTCTGAAGCGTTGTGCCTCTTCTCCCCACGGGAGCCATGCCTCTCTGCAGCATGCATTACACAGCCAAAGGGATCACAGAGAGAACAAGCGGCAGGAGAACCCTGGCGCTGTTTGAATGTTATAGCTAGTGGTTATCTGATACAAAACGCATAAGTAATTTCAGGGTCCTGACTGTGGTACAAGGTTTTTTCAATTTAATCTTTAGAGATGCCTGCTTCTTACTTACTGATCACACTGATGTAAGCATCTGCCTCAGGTGCTCCACAAGATCTTGAGAGATCAAAACAAGTGCTCTTTAGACAGCATAACACCCGCATTCAGGGTCCAAAGCTGGTAGTTGAGTGCAACCCCATTTTTTTTGTTTGCATATTTCTTGTGTGTACTTACTGCATCTGAGAAACAACTCAATTAGAGAGAAACTCAGAGGTGAAGGGAGTTACACTGTGTTCCCTTCACCTTTCCATTTCATTCTACCTCTCCATTCATTATCCGTCAATTATAGGTAGACCCTGAACATCTTTGAACCCATATTTGTGTTCATGCCCTTATTATTGAATATATAGTTGTTGGAACATTCAATAATGTGTAATTGCTTTTTACTATGTATTCATTTGCCTTTTCTTCTAGATGGGAATTTGTATATGTGTTATATTTGGCTCCGGTCCTGCAAACAGTTGTGCCCATGAATAACTTTACCCACATTAGGAGCTCCAAGGTTCACAGCTTCTCTCTCACCCGCTGAATTCTATGAAGTTACTCATGCCGTTAAATTGCTCATAAGCATATGTGTTTGCTGGATCAGGGCCTCTCCATGTAAGTTTGATCTTTATAATTAATTAAAGATACCAATACATTTTTTAAAATAAAGAAGGTAAATCCTTGGAAAGTGGTAATAAATTTTTAGAGCTGCACTTATTAATGCAATAAAATGCACCTTGGTTTATTAATTAATTAGTGTTTTTCAATTTGACGGTCTAAAACCAGAACAACACAGACACGCTACTAAACCTTTTTATAAAATTGTATATTTAATATTTAATTATTTGATATAATAATGTAACCAATAGGGTTTTTTTAAACAGCATAACAAGGTAAGAACGTTTTCTTAAATGCTATGTCAGCAGAAGCTGCCATTTTATGCTGGCCTGTTAGCCAGCACATAAATACCTCAGGCTTGGAGCCTAAAACCTTTGCCAGCTGGGCATGGTAGTTCCTCCCCACATTCCCCTAAGTGTCCTGGAACGTAACAAGTGGTTGGATCAGGGCCTTAGATCTGAAGATCCACTGGGCTTAATAGTGCTGGTTTAAAGTAATTTTCTGTTTTCCTTTCCAGTAGAATCTCCTGCAGTTCTCTTCGGACAGGATACTAGTTCAAGCACCCATAATAACCTGTGATCGATACGCTATTTGTTTTCTGGAAGGGAACAGCTTAACCTCTCAAAAGAGGCCTCAGATTATTTTGTTCTAACTTTTACATCATCTACATTTTGGGCGTGAAAATACGAGTCAAACATTTTGACACATTTCTAGCTATAAGAAGGAGCAGAACTGCCAAGTTCCGAGATGTGGAGCTCTTCTCTGCTGTAGGGCAAATAGTTTAGCATCCTCACGGAGGCAGACAGAGGTTTTACTGCAAATCACAGCCCACCTCCAGGAGGATGGTTCCTGGTGGTCTACTCACTCTTGACCTGAGCATTGCTCACATCCCTCCTCTCCTGACCCTTGTGCCTCCCCCATGCCCTGTCCTGCCACTCTCTGCTTTCTCTCCCCTGTCCTGGGCATTGCACTTGGCTTGGTGGATGCGCTGGTTTGGTTTGGTTCTCCTTGGGGGATATTTCTGTGGTGAGTGCATATCTAACTCCATATCTCTGTCTGCAGGGCTAGGGTCTCCAGGGGAGCCTGGCCATGGTACTTCTCCTGCCACCCGCTCCCTGCTCAAGGCGCTCGGGTGCTTCTCTGTCCATCGGGCCCATCTCACCATGTCCCCGTACCGTGTCGTGGGCACTAACCAAGGCTGCAGTCTTGACCGGGCTGCACCTGCCATCCCTGGTTCATTCCCCATTCTTTCTCTCCAGATCTTCCTCTTCTCACAACCTTGCTCTTCCGCTGTCCAAATGTGTCCCCACACAGATGGCATCTGCCTGTCGGTAGATGCAAGGGTTGCAGTCACACTGCAGTGACATGGCTGCTGCAGCACCAGACTGGGTTTTCTATCTTCTCCACCTGCTTGCCTTCAGCTCAGGGACCGCTCAGTTTTACAGTACCCATTGCCATGCCAGACCAGACCTTCCTTAGCCATTTCAGCCCCAGAAATGCCTACTCCCGCCTCCGCTCCATTTTCGCTCATGAATGCTTAAAAGTACACTTCTGTCCCAAAACCAGATGTTCCCAGGGCCAGTTTCTTTTTGCTCAGCTGCAAAACTTGTTTCCTTTTGCCTCCAGTTCGCTCGTGACACCAGCGTCCCACACTCTCTGACACCTGACATGGATTTCACTGGGGTCTTTTGTGAATGAAGTGGGCCCAGAAACCCTGCAGGAAAATCAGATGAAAACAAATGTTCACAGCTCTCTAGAAATTGGTGTCAGCTCCCTGATACAGAGAGTTTTACAGCTCTATAAATCAGGCTGAAAATGTAACCAGAAGCCCTGTTAGCTTTCTGTTTCTTTTAGCACATCCGTTTCTTGTAAAATTCCGATTAGAGGGACTGGTCTCTGTAGAAATCATTCGCTCCGAACCCAACATGGCTATAAATCAAAGCACTACAAATCACCACAATTTGCAGATTCTGGGTTTCATCATTTTATTGCTTTTGGAGAGGTTACGTAAATGTTTTTGGAGAATGTTGACCTCTGCATCCTCTGTCATGTCTGGGAGGATGAAGAAAAAAACATTTTCTGAAAAACAGGTATCTTATGCATATGACTACTACTATACTGTTTCTCCAAGGGATGAGGTCGAGAGTGCTTTGACATATGAAGAATCTCACCAAAATAAGTGAGACTACTCCCATAACCCGAGGCTAGAGGAACAATTATTTTCTTATGAAAGCAGCAGAAAGAGAGCAGAATTTTACAGGAGTCTCTGTGAAAAAGGAAAAATGCGATTTGGTGACAATTGTGTGAACAACACCATTTATGACTTCTCTGTCCCAGCCCAGCTTTGGCTGTACAAGATGATGATTATCTGCTCTGGCAGGCAAAGATTTCATCACCTCCCAGTATGAATGACAAAACTGTTCCAAACAAATTTTGCCCTCCCAGTGACAGTAAATTCGATCTAGGCTTGCAAACTCCAGATAACCCTGAGCTGAGTCACACTAGCCTGCTTGGCAATGCGTCAGACCTCGCGGTGACCACAGCTGTGATTCGGTAAGTGATGTGAAAGGGGAATCGCTGGAGGAATGTTTTTAGACTGGGCTTGGTCATGAGTCAGGTTCTGTGCAACACTTTGATGGGCTCCAAGCCTGTAAGGAGCTCTCACTTTTACCTACCTACTTCCTGAAGTCCAGTGTCACCAGCAGACTTGTAGCTTCTTAATGTAACAGATTTCTGTTCACCATCCAGTTCACCTCATTCATTAGTCACAAAGAGCTGGGAGCTTGTGCAGATCCCAAAGATCAGGGAAAAACCAACCATACAAGGAAAAATGGCTTTGGAAGCAGACTGAAAGCATTAAATTATTTCCTTCAGATTTAGTGTCACAGCAACAGTATGTCATTTATCTGGGATAAATTTAATACGTACGGATTTTTAATTGTACTCAGTTGATATCTGTGAGCTCCAATGGGGACCGCAAGATGTTATACAACACAGAATAAAAAAACTGGTCCTCTCCCATGTAAGCTCATAAGTCTTTGCATCGCCTTTACCAGAACAACTGTAAGTTTAGATTTCCCATTATTATACGCAGAGAACGTATACTGTAAGGAGAAAATTTTCAAAGTGACAGTTAAGTGTGAGGCATCTGACTCCCCTGTCCTTCAGAGGGATTCTTGACACTTACCTGCCCATGGTGCTTTTGAAAAGGACCACTCAGGCACCTAAGTGGTATGGTCAAATTTTTCAAAAGTTCCTTTAAATGCTGGAAAATAGTCTAAGAAATGGGACCTATGTTTCAAAGTCACTGTCTTTGACACACTAAACTTTTAAATTCAGCCTAGTGTTTAAACAGACTCATCATTTTTGTTCTGTAGTCTATAAAGCCAATTAAAGTAATTAAATGGAAATTGGAGAGTGTTTTAAAGGCCGGTTTAAGATTCCTCTTTGAGCAGCGTAGCTTAGTGTTACAGTAGGACACCATCTGCTGTCGGAGCAGTGTCTGACTGCAGCTGGCTCAACAGCAGAAAGCAAGCTATAAAACCAATGTGACTTGTATTATCTTGGTAATGCTTTTACAAACTGAATTCCCTGTCAGATTTGTGAGTCTGTGTTGTATTTTCTTTAGGACAGCTGATTGAATTTGGTCTTTTTTGCCCTTACGTGGTGGGAATAGATAAAACGAGGATTTCTTCATGAAGCTGATGTTTTCCTTTTTTGGTAAAAACGCCATGCAGATACTCAGGATGTTGAGAAATAAATGCTGTAAATGGAAATAAATAGTAATACTTCAAATTTTGCATTTGCAAATAAATTGTCTGGACATTACTGGTTAATCTACTGTAAGACTAGCACGGCACAGCCAGCCGGGTGCAAGCTATCTATCTGCAACTGCCCATTGAAGGTGATCTTCCCATCCCTGTACGGCTCTCGGGGAAGCATCCGAGGCCTTGCTGGTGTAGCTGCCAATTACTGTTAATTATAATGGAGATTTCCCCATTGTGGCCACCTTACAACTGGAAACTGAGCTGAGAACATCCACTTCTTTTGCACAGGTCGCTGAATTGATTGCCAGGTGGTAATGACTTTGGGTTACTGGCAACATGGAGCACTTCCGAGGTCACCTCGCTGTGGGAAACTCCATATTCCCTTACAGATCTCCTGCTTGTACTAAATTAGTCTCAGGCTTTGAAGGTGGATTGTCAGGCCTAATTGTATCTGTTGACGACTTATAAAAAATGTTTGGTTGCTTACACAATTGGTATGTCAGCATTTCTTCTCTCCATTTCCTTCTAGAAAGAGGGAAATTCTCTTTAAAATGATTTCAGTTTTCCTTTGTTCCAGAATTGCTTTTCTGCTCATGCTGCTCAAAATGCCAACACTACTGTGGAAGAAAAGTGTTGGATTGTCATGTTGTATCATAAATGCAATGTAGTAGAGATATCAATGCAACTGTTAAACTGCAGTTTGAGTCAGTACAGAACTGAAACAAGATACACAGGAAAAGATTGTTGGTATTGCTGTATGTAGACTAGGAGCCTCAAGAGTGTCTGTAGGAGATCATATTCCTTAAATTTTTCTCTTAGGGCTACATAATTAGAGCTTTGGGTTAGCCGAAGTGACAAAGTTAGGAATAAAATTGCATTTAATTCCTCAATTAACCCAATGGGTAATTAGTGAGTGACTTTCATGCTACTCTCTGGAGGGTCCTATATTTCTCTACCGCCTGTATAAGAAACCTTATTTTGATGACTCAATGAGCAGAGATGAATCTAGGTCTCGGTGTGCAGTGTACATAGCCACATCTGAGCTCCTAAGAAGCTATAGCAAATTAATATTTTGCTTGTTTTGAGAATAATCTAGACTTCTTCCATCTTCACACCTGGCTCCGGCAAGAGTGGCCCATACAGAACTGGATGTGGAGCAATAGTTTATCAGTACTAAGCATTGGCATCCCCAGTCTCTTTAGATGTTTGTGTGGAAAAATACATACAGGAAAAATACTTCAGGCTTTCCCACATCATTTCTGTGTATATTTGGAGCATTTATACGAAGAGTTAAGTCAAAGAGAAGGTTGAAATTGCTCCAGAAAGAAGTGTACTAAAGCATGAATAAAAAATTTAGAAGCAAGGGAGCATGGAAAATGTTGCAGATGTTCTGCTGTATTTTTCTTTAAAAATGCTTATTAATAAATTTGGTATAATTAAGGTTACTGAGCAATTTCCATATTACTTGGGGATCAACTGAGATAGACGAGTAGTGAGCACAATGCCCAGGTATGCTTTTCAGACTGAAACAGGTTCTCTTGATCGAATGCTCACTGCTGTTGAAGATGAAATCAATGCTTTTATCTGTCAGAAAATACGTATTACTACTTGGGTTAAGAAGTTACAGATCATACACCACTATTCCACTGCCAACAAACAGAGAAATTCTATAAAGTAGATTAAGGTCAATTCTTTAGCACAGAGTTCAATGGAATGATTGGATTTTTCTCATTTTTACCATTTGCTCGATTTCACCATTAAAACCATTGCTCCTAGTACCCAAGTAAGAGTAGATGGCTTTCTGCCTGATGGATTATCCTGATGTTATATCTGTATTATATTTACAGGCTTGGATGCAATGGACCAATACATAAGCCGTCTGCATAAGTCATTTGCCATCTGCCTGCCATTCCCAGTCTCGAGTAGAGGAGGCTTCTGGAAGACATCCTGGGGGCCTCAAACACATCAAAGATTCCTCAGCGAGGAAGGGGAAAAGTGCTTCTGTGTTTGCTGTGAGCAACATGAGAAATGATGAGCTTAAATTACCCCGTTTAGGTGGGATATCAGGAAAAAACCTCTAACTGTAAAGACTGAAGAAAGGCAGAAATAAATGACTAAGGAAACTGTCTACTGTTCATAATTAGAAATTCCTTAAGGACAAGGAGGCCAGCATCTTTCATGAGTAGATTTTAATCTGATCCTGCCTTTGAAAGGGGGAGAGGAGGGTGAACTGACTGACTTTTTAAGCTCCTTTTCATTTTTTATGATTCTGTGATTTTTTAAACGCCCTGTAGCCGTGGCTACAGCTGTGGTTACTACAACTTCCCCCCCTGCTCTGAATACCCTGCAATTGAAGGTGCACTTGCAGCTGGCAGACCCAAGGGACTCTCGCCAAACAGCACCAACAGGCCCCTGCTGCTACGGCGGCATTGCTCGAGATGAGCGGAAGCAGGTGGCGGACAGAGAGCAGAGCCTGCCCCTTACTCCTGCCTTTCTGTGGGCCTCCCGTCCTCTGGCTCTCCCTGCCCCTCCAGCCATCAGTGCTCCAGAGGGAGCGTCAAGTCGAGGGCTTGTCATCACACGAAATCTTCGCCAGTTATTCCTGTGTCGTGGCTCCGGCGTAGCTCTATCGCTACAGTGACATCTGGGGATACTCTTGTTCTGCGATAAGAGTTGGTTTCTTTTAGCTTACTTTAAGTGCATTTTGTTTCCAAGTGACGTCCGGGCCCAGTGTCGGTCTGAATATAGCCAGGGGTTTGCATGGGTTGAACCACTGCTATGGGATTTGACTCCCATCAGGTCTTGTGGCCATTGGCATTTTACAGCTATTTGACTGTTCACTTTTGGGTCAATGGCAGCTTTAAGCACAGGACTCTGAATTCACTCCTCAGTTCACACAGCATAAAATGTCAAGGTCTAGCCTGGGAAAAAAACCCTTCTACAAGACAATGAAATAAAACAGCAAAAGGCGATGTCAGATAATGGCATAGGTTTGAGCTCCTTCCTCAGCTCCCGCTATGTCACTCTCCCCAGGAGCAAGCCCTCCTGTCAGCTCATCGTTGTTCTCCCCCTGCGTGCCCAGTCCACTGCGGGTGCTCTCCTGGGCTTGACCAAAAGCCCCTCGGACATCTCCCGGCTCTCCTCTCCTAATCCAGGGGAACACAAGGTGCGATCGTGTCCTCAGGGATTCGCACAGGATGGCTGCCGGTGAGCCCTGCCTGGCATGCTTTTACCTTGCCCCACTCTCCTTCTTCTTGCCTCCGTCCCACGGCTTCCCTCGCACATTCCCCAATCTGCAGCTTGTTTTGAAGATTTAGCTGGAACTTGCGTAGTACATTCATTCCATATTAACCATCTGTGCAGGGAGGAACTTTATCCAGGTTGGGGGATGAATTCAAGTGAATTCTGTCTTTTCAGTGCCATAGAACAAATTACTTCACTGCCATCCACCTGACCAATGGTGTAGTTACCTTCCTTGACGGTAAATCCTGCAGATGAGAAATATGAATAACATAGAAAGCAGGAACGGTCACAGAGTTCAGAAGGTTGGATTTTCCTTGGTCCTCAGCATGCTTGCTTGACCACACAGTGCCTGAGCACACAGCTAGGGCCCCCCACCTGGATTTGTTATGATCCACAAGCACATGCAAACCTCCCAACCAACGTACTCATTTTTCACAGCATCCAGTATAGGTTATGTGAAATATTGAAATATGTAATTTTAAATGCATGTCCTTTATTACTTTATAACTAAGAAACCAGATCTTTTCCCACTGACTTTCCATGCAACTTTTCCCTGTTCTCATATCCCATGTGGCTCTTAAGTGTGCAAAGGCACCAGTATTAAAGTTTATAAGATATTTATATAAATCAGATGGTTGGTGAGTATTAAATCTGATTTTTCTCAATAACCCGAGGGGGAACATTTAAATATTAAAATTGTTTGAATTTTTAAAACACAAATGGGCTTTTGAATATTTTAGACCAAAGTCTCAACTCTTGTACACAAATATATACTGGCTGAGGATAGAGTCCTTGAGGTTTTAATCTTGTTATTCACATCTAGCGAGACAAATGGCAGGGCTGGTAGAAAGCCTGGTTTTAGAAATCACA
Organism: Steatornis caripensis; assembly: GCA_013398225.1. Classification (NCBI taxonomy): domain Eukaryota; kingdom Metazoa; phylum Chordata; class Aves; order Caprimulgiformes; family Steatornithidae; genus Steatornis; species Steatornis caripensis. The sequence goes on from VZSC01009414.1 coordinate 551,251, forward strand.
GACTAATATGGAAAAACAGTTTTTATCTTGTTTTCATCATATGATTTACATCTTGAGAAGGGCACGTATCTTGTTCTAAATAACTGATGTCATAACGCAACAATTACCATCTAAATTGCCTCATGGCATATCAACTTAGGAACTACCTTCACTTCTGTATTTCAATAACTTCAATGTAATTGTGAACTTTTTGAAACCTCACATGAACGTCCCGTTTCAAGAAACCTTCTTCTCAGCATCTTGATACAGCACTTTCCAGGATTTGCTCCTGATTCTATTTTCTGTCTCCGCCTGACCATGTTGTGAACACAACACTTACAGTTGTGGGTCAGTACAGCCACACTCTCTGGGTTCTTTTTTTTAATACATGAATAGCATTTGCCTTTGGGAGGACACATTATTGCTTCTGAGTTGTGCAAGGGTGTGTGTAGGATAGCTGGAGGAGAGGGAGCTGTGTAAGCAAAAGGAATGTTTGTTCTTTGCTGTAGGCTTGGATTAGGTGATTCTTCTGACAGAGTTATTCCTGCAAACCCACAATTACAGCTAGGCTGAGTTTTCTGGAAAAAGGGATTTCTTTGCATGCTGTTTGACCGTCCTATTGCAGAACTGGTGGGTATGGGTATACATAGATAAGTAAGGCAAATTGCAGTGGGAATGTGCTTAGACTATATACCACTATTTTTTTCCGTAGCTGAGAAATCAAACTCTGGCCCACATGCGTGTGCACAGAAACAGAGATACTGCTGTGAGAAAGGAATACTGTGATCAGAAAAAGCAAGAAATTATATATTGAGAAAGGCGACACTTTTGTTATAGTTGGATGTTTTAATCTTTGTGCTTCAGGCTTCGTTTCATACTTCACATCACAAAATGAAAACCAAACATATTTTGAATGAAAAAGAGAATTGAGTTCTTTGCCTTTTGAGCTGCTACTTAAATGAGTTCCTATTATAGTTTGAAAGACCTTTATTTTAGGGAATGTAGTGAATCCTAACAAGTAAACAAATGTACTTTAAATCCAATCATTACAACAATATTCCTGATATTTATAATATCTTGGCCTTTAAGTTTTCTGCTAGAACAGCCGCAGGACCTTTGGGGGTGATGGGTAGTTCTTAATCAAATGGCTGAAAAACTCCCAAGAACTGATTTGTCTTCTTAGATAATAGATTTTTTAAAAAAAAACTCCAAGCACATGAAATAAGGCTTAAATTCCATTATGATAAAAGCCACTTATGCTACTGATAATCATTCTATGTGTTTTTGCACTCCACATGTTTATATAAGACAGATCTAGACTTGCTTCAATTACCTTTTCAGCATATTCCTGAATATTGTTAATGCTATGAAAGATTTTATACATGTAAATTACAAAAAACCCCTGTAAGTGAAAAGGCTATATCCATCATCATTATTGTTGGACCCTGTCAAAAAAAGCATCTTCTTAAAGTAGAGAATTGACTTTTTAAAACTAGAGGTGAAAGAAGCCTATTAGATAATTTTGTTCACCATGACAAACAGGGCATGCTGTCATATTTTATCTAGAGGGAAATGCTAATTCACTGATTCATAGCAGGCACCCTTTTTCAGGCTCAAATGATGTTCTATTCTGTTCAGGAATGCTGATGAGTTCGCACTCTGATTTGATCACCTGGAAGGTGTTCTCAAGATGTATTCTTACCCCTAATTATAATTATAAGTCTACCTAGATTACCTCTTAATCAAGATTCTGATCTTCATACTGATGAAGAAAGAAGATCTTGTACAGAGGTCATTTGGCTCTCAGAGGTCTGGATTTAATACCAGGTTTGGCTATAAGCTCTCAGTGTAACTCTGAAGCACCCGTTGAATTTCCCTGTTCTCTAGTGTCAGTAATAAAGCCTTAATGAATTTCACTAAAGAGTCAATGGGATTAACTCAGGAGTAGAGAATCTCCGTGGAGGCCTTCAGAGACCTCTCTCCGTTGGCTGTATGGAGACTCTAAGTCTGTGCTGTATAAAAGCTGGTAAAATCTGCTTTTTCATCCCCAAGAGGAAGACACCTACAATTTAAACCTATCTGAACACAAAGAGGTTCCTTTGCCACCTTATCATACTTGAATCTGCTTTGTCAAATCAAAAGAATGAGTTTAACCCTCTTATGTCCTAAAAAGTGGATTCCACGAAGCGAGCATATACTTTCGACCCAGGCAGCTAGGCTTTGTTATTGTTCACAGAATTGTAAATCTAGATCATCTTCCTAAAGGAAGCAGAAGAGTTTGCTGACTCACAGTATTTTTGGACACTCATATCTAGTGCCTTCAAAATATCACAGTGGTAGTATCTATCTGAACTGCAGTCAGAGGATGGGAGTAATCAAGGTAGTTGTAGTTTGCTTGAATATTCTTTAACGGGCAGACATATTTAAATTAAAATACTCCATGCAAGATGTGGTATTTCATTTTGTAGTGAAACAAATACTGACTTTTTCAGTTCAGTGTCTGAAAACACGTGCTTCAGCCGTTAGAAAAGTACTTCTGTAGCATGCAGCTGAGTACGCGTGTTGTGGTTAAGAGGTGAAATCTGCTAGGATAGCCTTGGGGAGCATGAGAGATGGAGGGAACTTGGTGTATTTTGTCCATAATACCTACTAGGAAGAGTCCTGTCTATCCCTCACACTGTGCCTGAGAAGTCTAGCTGGCACAGCCATGCCAGGAAGCGTGCTAACAATTAAATGACATGGACAACCAGTGGTCTAGTGCTTGAGTTTACTCCCTGGCCCTGTTTTGTTTAGCAGCATAGTAGCAGCTTTTTCAAACAATGCTTCAGTGATGTGTCCATCTGATTAAGACAACGGCTATGTTCTTCTATCCTTCGTACTTATTTGTAGGCAAATGTGTAGGGTATCTTTGGCTAAGGTATTTAGACAACAGATAATATACGGAGTCCTACAGCACCAAGAGAGGAAATGAAGTGATGGAAATTACAGTGAGTCAGGTAGGATGAAGTTAATATTTTGTCTCTAAAGCCTAGAAAAAAGTTGTTATGAAAAAATTGTGTGTCTCGTGCTCATAAAGATTTATGATTCTCATCCTTCAGAGAGGAAATCCTGTCAACAACATCTTTACATTTGCAAAGAAACCCATATGTAAGCATCTTCTGTGAACCTCTTTGGTCTGCACAGGGCATTGGACCAGTCATGACAGTTCGTTCACTATCTCTTTGACAAAGAAATTCTAATTTCAGCTGAAATTGTCCTATCTGTGCGTGGTAAAAAACATCAGTGTAGTAAGCTAGTTGTACAGCCTACAATGGCTTCTTCAAAAACCTTATTCCTATATGAGCAAACATTAACTCAGTTAACATACTGTATATTATCAAACTTCAACTTATTGCCAGCTTTCCAAGATAGACAATATGCTATCATTATGAACACTAATACGGACACAAGCTATATGGGCATTAATAAATATGGGGATAATTAAAGCTGTATTGATTTTTATCAGTTTTTACTGATGCTACCAGAATCCACAGAAACTATTTCTGAATAAGAAATACTCTGATTCATTTTAGGCTTTTCTTCAATTTCGGGTGTGTTAATTTTCATTTATGTCAACATGGCTCTTGGCTTCTCTTGATTATTATATATTCAAGCTTGTCACCATCATCAGAACAAACAAGTGACCCAATTCAGCTTGGTCTTCACCTTTCACCCATGTAAAATTTCAAAAGGAGACTCATTGTTTTTGCATGTGTCGTAACCCTGTAATTATGAAGAAATTTGGTAGCAAATTACTTCCATGGCTTTTCCCCTCCATTCTCAGCAGTTGAAAGCATTCCTTCAAGAGACATTAAATAGTCTCAATTTCCCTGTTCTTCTGAAAATACCATACTAATGAAAATATACACTAAATATTTTCCTGAGAGAGAAAAACTGGTAAAGTCAGTGGAAGTAAATCATTGTCCATTATCAGTTACAATTTGACGTGCATTCCATTTATTGCTCAACATCTCAGTAATGCTGGAAAGGTACACACTGGTGAACATCTCACAGCTTTGAAGAAGTTCCTGCATATGCAAAGTGTGTCTAGCCATCTATTACAATAATTCTTCCAAGTTCCGTGAGCTAGATGGCTATAGACTGCTGTCACTGTCGAGGTATGGGGAAATAGTAGGAAAAAATAATGAGTGAAATTACAGAACATCTCAACATGCGTCCTGTGAAGTAAGTGATGTGATAAAAAGCTAGCAGCTTGATGCCAGCCTTTACCATATTTTATGAACCATCAAAAGAAATTAACATAAACTTAAGTTTATAGGTTAGGAAATATTGTCACTGGATATGCCTTTTGCAATATGGCTCTTTCTGCAATATGTGTAGAAAAGGCTGTTATCCAGCCTCTCAAACCACAACAGCTAAACCACATAGTGGACTCGTGATATTTGTCATCTAGCTGAGCCTCAAGTAGCTGACTTGTGAATGCATAATCAGTATGACATTTTGGAAGGCTGCTTTTATTTGCAACATGTTTTCCTATGCTTGCCAGCTCTGAAGATGAAAGACAACCTGACAGTATTTTAAATAATGAGATCTTTGATCCGAAAAAATATAACTCCACCTTTTTTCCCAACACATTTTTAGTGAGTTTGTCTGGATACCATAAACTGCGTATCTAAGAAACAGGATTCAAGCAATTCCTTTGAGTTGCTGCTCTGTTAGTAACAATTTATTTTTATTGACAGAGTAGAAACGAGTTAGCCAAATGCCGGAAAGCTGAAATGACAGCTGATGTTCCCCTTTTCATAAATCCACGATTTGAAGCCATTTTGCAGTGGGACAGTGAGAATAATCTAGAGTCTGACATCATTGTCAGTGATTTGGTTAGACCTGGAAATACTGGGCTAGAGACTTTGTATTACGATTCTCTGTACAAGCCTGACATAACTGCTTTGAAGCCAAGGAAATAATACTTGAAAAGAGAAATTGTGTAAACAAGGTCTGCTGCAGCTTATTGAATAGATTGTCCACCATATTTTGTTAAAAGTTATTATTATTCTATTACCTTACCCTGGAAGACTTTGCGTACCTACAGTTTTTAGCAAAGCTAAGCCTTGTCTTAGCTGACACAGCTGAGGTTTAAGATTCTTGTTCTACTGCTGCCAAAAAAGACTGTTTTAGAGCAAGATTTAAGTAATTGCTTTGTGATGAGATAGAATAATGGTATTATAGAATACAGGTAACTCAGATTCATGCTGAGTTCATGTGTCCTAACCTTTTAAAAACAGTCTAATTAAACTCTATATAAAATAAACAATAACAGCAGAATTACTTGGGTTAATCTCTGTTCTCATACTTTTCATTTCTTTGCAAATGCCTATATTGCCTTTATATACTCCTAGCAAGAGTGTAATTTCAAGAATTCCAGCTGACCCACTGGCATGCCAAAGGCAGATATTCTCCAGCTTCCCAAAGGTGGCAATGCATTCTCATTGTACCACTGACAGCAGAGAGGCTCTCTTTCAGAAGGTGTGCTGTTTTGGAAAGTTGTGAGGAAAGAGAGGATGCAAGGAACCTTTTCTTCCTGAGAAACATTTTAAATAAGCTGATGAATGAGAAAGAAGAAATAAGTGGGAAATGGGCAAAAGATCCAGCCCTAGGGTTTAACGTCCAGGACTGTCTTGATCTGTAGATCTTTCTTTGTGCTGCCTGACTTTAACTCTTGATCTTTGCCATACCTCTTAATTCAATGACCACGGCCCCACTTACAGTGATGTGTGTATCACACCTCTGTCCATGACATCTTTTTGTGCCATTCAAAACTTCCATATAAATGACCATCTTTATTATATTGACGTGCAGTTGCATTCAATCCCTACGTGACCTGGAGCTCCAGGAATTGCTCCCAGCCTGCTGCAGGGAGCACTGCTGATCTGAGATACTCCTGTATCAGTGCTTTACTGATGTGAGAGACAGCAGAGACAGCAGCAAACCCGCACCCAGTCACTGACCAGTTTAGGGACAGGACTGCCAATGGGCTGAGCTGAAACTCATGAAATCCAGAATAATGTGAGGTGTTTTTTTTTTTTTTTATCTTTCATGATTGTACAGACTGTCCAGTTGAAGGCTGAAGTTTAAAGTCTGTGTTTTGGGTAGGGTATAGCACAAGCATGGATTTAATAAGGAGGGTCAAGTGGCTTTAAAACGCATTAGCAAGAATCTATGTAAGGTCTGCTTGTGTGTCCTCAACCTCTCCACATTCCCCACTCTCATGAAGGTCACCTCCACTCCTGTAGCAGGACTCAATCATCCCCAGAGATTAGGTTTAGGTTGTGTAGGTTGTAGGCTATGAATTCCTCGATGTCTGTACAAAAATGGGCACATAATTCAAAGCCTTAGTTTGCTGGTTTTCCGCCCGTGTCAGGTGTCCTCACTCTTCCTCATTCATTTGGTTTGGCTGAGCTCAGATGCGTCAAATTTGAATCAGTCACATGTAGCATTTTAGTATTATGAAGTTGCCTAATTTACTTAAGAGAGATGCTAGAATCCAAAAATACATATTTTGGCAAGGGCTAAACCTTAATCTCAAAAGCTACATGCCAATCCAAAGTGTATTTTGTGTGCAGATTTATCTGAGAGTGGTTTGGCACTAAAGGATTTTCCATTGGCGCTAAAAGAGCCACTGCATGCCAAGAAAGTAAATATCAAACAGAAATGTGCCAGTATTTCCTGCCAGTCTCACATTTTTGAAACTTTTTCCATCCTCCACGCCATTGATTTCTGATATGCTCCCAGGCTTCCTAGGGAAAGGCTTTTGAGACTCACCCCAGGATGCTGAAAGTGTTCTAATTTGAATACTAAAAATGTTAAAGGAAAAAGAACCCCTCCCCCCTCTGGCACTCCCAAGGAAAATCCCAGAATCTTTTCCTGTGAAATGCTGGAAGTCTTCAAGGGGTTTTCAACCATCCAGAATACACAACAGACGGAAAGTGACACTGACTCAGGATGGCAGACATTTCTTCCAACTTTTGCACAAACAAGTTGGTAAAGCCCCTCCACCTCTTTTCGAAGTCTCTCACACCACACACTTCTGATTTTGCTTCGTTATTGATTCCTGTGTCCCAGTTTCCCACAACTGTCTTTTTAATTTTTTCTTACCCATTCCTACCCGTGGAGCTTTGCCCCTGCTCCTACCTGCCAAGATCCCACCCTTGAAACTCTGTCCCTTGAAGGCTCTTTCTTTCACAAGTTGTCCCTACACCACAAACCACTCAGTCCCGTGGCTAAACTGCATTTCTTTGTGCCTGTGTTGCATTCTTTGGCACTCAGATCAGGAGCTCTCCAGTCCTGGAAGCAGATGGCATTGATCAACCTCCCCATCACTGGATTTCTTGCAGGATAAACCTCAGTCACAGTGGGATCTTGTTTAACAATATGCCGTGTACTGAAACAGCAGTAATAAAAGTATCCAGATTATACTTCTTAACCAATTCATTGGAAGAAAACAGGAAATGGCATAACCCACAATTTACCATATTTTGTAAAGCATAGACTATTTTGTTTCTGTTTCTAGTTTATTTGCTAGGCATAGTAACATTTTCCACTATTGTTTATAATATTGTGTACAAAACTCCTACATTTCTTAGTAACATACTTGGCTTGCCTAATCTCAGTGTTCACACATCTGTCAGGTAGATCCAGTATCTCCCAGATTCTGGACAAGGTACAACATGGAAAAAGGCAGTGAAAATCAAAGAAAATCCTTACTAATAAGGATTTTTTAAAAGTGTTTTGCTTGAATTTAATGGTAACATCAAGCAGTTTTGCTTCTTAAAAATTATTTGGCTGATTACCATTTTTTAAGTTTTCTGGTAACCAGTAGAGCCTAAAGGTGGGATATAATGAGTTTCTGAAAATGGTTGTGTGATGGAGGTAGTCTTAATGACTGCTGCTGTCATCCCTGATGTCCCTTCTTGCCTGACATTCCTAATGCTGCAGGGAACATAATCAGAAATATCTCAGTTCTCATGTGATGGAAGAAATCTTATTTAGAAGTAACTTTCAAGTAAATAGAAAGAGAAAGCTCTAGCTTCTGGGACAGTGGAGCTGGGCAATAGGAAATGCACACCTTTGGAACCTCAATGCAACACAAGGAGCTTGAACAGAGGCTCTATGTGTGTGTGTGTATCTGAACAACCACGCTCACACACATTTGAATTTACTAAAAGAAAGAAAGAGACAGGAAGGGTGTTGTTGTTGAGTAGGAGTTGAAGAGAGTTTTTAAAATGAAAAAAACCCAACCCAAACCAAATTAAATTATACGCATAAGTTTATGTTGATACTAGGAAAATAGTAGATGCACAAACAATAAAAATCAGATTTAGGATTCCTTTTGTGTATATGCTTTATAAATTACAGACAACATTCTGCTCCTGGATCTGAACTGAAGATCTTGATTGCACATTCTTTGCCTGAGCAAACTCCCACCACGCCAGGGGAGGGAGTTGCACGCAGGGGTGGTGGTGGTGATAGCGATGGTGGGTAAATGCCCTGCTACATGTGGAAGAAAAATGTTGCCCTAAATCCAGGGCGTTCCAGAGTTCTTTTCAGGTCATGATACTGCATGGTTCCAAGACAGAGCCAGGCATGGTCCGTGCATTCCTGGCGCTGAAGGTGTTGGTCACGTCAGGCCTTGCTTCTTAGAGGGGTACATGGCCAGATGTCATAATTTGGGGCTGTTTGGGGATGCCAAAGTGCATCACTGGGACTCCTAAAGGGCCACAGTCCTTGGCCTCTTTGAGTGATCACATACTCCTGGAACACTTGAAGGCTCTGTGCTTAGGAAAGCCTGTGAAAATAAGGCAATAACTAAAATAAAATAAAATAAAACAAAATAAAATAAAATAAAATAAACCCCAGTCCACTATTTTTACAAGCTGCTGGAGTGAGAAATGTGGGAAGTCTTTCCACTACAACAGTCATATCCTTTTAACCTGTGCCCTGGAAAAGGGCAAACTGAAAGACTCCTTTTACCCCTGTGTTCCTTGATGACTTTTATTTAAAATTTCATCCCAAATGTTATCCAAGTACAAATTAGTGCTGGTGAATTCATTTTTCTTCCTTGTCTGTCTCTGCTGGGGACCTCCATCATTAGAAATCAGGCATCATAAAGCAGCTCTGGTTCAAATTCTTACTGTAAAAAGTCAAAACTGCTGTAAGCTATGTTTTATATACAGCAGTTGCTTAGCCTTGCCTAGAGCTGGAGCAAAGAGACTCAGTGAAAGGCCAGGTGTCAACCATGAATATTTTTTTTTTTAAGCTATGCAGCATGGATTAACAGTGCGGAAAAAAACCTCCAACCATAAAAAAATGAACCTATGTGCACTCACAGAAAGAGCTGTGCAGCAAAATCCCTGGCGCAGACACGGGGTGGTGTGCTGCTTACCCGCGTGAGGAAGCTTCGGAGCTGTTCTATCAGGAAGCCCTTTTTTCTCCTGTGACATGTTGTGTTGCCACTATGGATTTTAGAATGTAGACGAGCCCAAAATGACAGCTAGTCTGGGCTGTATCAGCTCAGGTTTTGTGGCAACCTACCCACACTGAAAGTTCACGATGACTGCGTCCGTGAGAAAGCCCTTGTACAAGTTTCTTTCCTAAAAGTAGGTCAGAGGAGAAAAACCGTGAGGAAACAGAGACAGCTTAATCCATTTATAAGCAGTGAGTGCTCTTTTTTACAGTGGGTACAACAAAACGATCATGCACAGCTCAAGCTTCTCCTCAACAGGAGACTATGGTAAAGGAAAAAATAAACACATTTTTAAAAACAAGTGATATTTGATATAAAAATTGCAGGAAAACAATTATGCTGGTTTATGTTCTGTTGGAATTATTCACTCATTGCTACCCAGTCTGTTAGCATAATTGAGCACACTGCAACTTATGGAAGATCTCTGCTGCCAACCTCTGTTCTGTAATTCATTAGTTTCAAGTTGCTGCCACAACATATAACTTATTAAAATTAGAGATCTGCCTAAATTTAACAGAGAAAAAGTCCTCATGCTTATGAACAGTAAAAGCTTTGGAAGCCTTCATTCAATGGGCTGAGATGAAGAGAAGTCATGATGCAAGAGATGGAGATGGAAAGCAAACTGCCATCTTGCCTTGTTAAGGGACATGGATGCTGTGTGAGTGGCAGTATTTTGGTCCCAGTCCATATCTGGGTCCCAGAAACAGTGAATTCAGGCTTTGGTGCTCAAGTAGCCATTTACTACAGTGCTCTTGAGTGTAAATGATTTTGAAATCGGAACGGTCTCAGTGATACCAACTGCTGTAGGTAGCCCCTGCCACGGTTTTCAATGTTATTTAAGAGTCGGATGAGTAAATCCTCTATTTCCAGTTAAATGATGAGGGGCAGTATCTGTCTAGGGCATTAGTTTGTGTGTTAGGATGGACCCGTGAATAGCATCATGGAAAGAGTTGTTATTCGGGCAGGTGCTGAGAAAAGGATATAGTGCACGGCTGGAGCTGAGGAGCGTGTCTCCTCCATGGCCCCTTTGAACATGGGGCCCCAGCAGCTGTGCTGGCCCCAGCCTTCCAACTCCACCACCCTGTGCCAATTACTGCTCGTTAGCAGATTTTGGCTCTGCTCTGTTCAAGGCATCTGGGAGGGGAAATGGAGGGGATAGTGCACTGTGTGGATAGAGCCCTAACCTGAGGGACCTCGGAGAGAAGCCAATGGGGTAAGTCCCATGCTCAAGTGTGTGAGACTTCACAGCTCTGCTTATAGACTCTGTCTACAAGAGACACTGACCTGGTTAAATGCAGAATTTCCCTTATTGCAGACATGATTTTTCTCCTTTGGGGCCTTGTAAATTTGGAAGTGCTGTTTCTGTTAAGAAATATTGAAGTCAGACACCTTCTTACCAGCACTGAATTGCTGGGAAAATTGTAGCTTGAGCTAGAAGGAAAGACTTTTTGTCAAAACCTGGAAGAAAATGAGAGGGATGCTGGCAGAATGGAGCTGCTACCTAGCAAAAAAGAGCCATAAATTGTCAGAGTCTGGAGCCATGGGCAGTCATTCTCTGCTAACGCTTTCTAGCTATGTCCTTGCTATGAATTTCAAAGGGGTAATTTTAAATGGTTCCTTAACATTTTCTAGTTAAGTAGAGATACGGCACTTTGTTTGCTCTCCTACTCATTAAGTTACTGGGGAAGGGCTATGAACTTGCGTGTTTAACTCCATATTAATTGTCACTGTGAACTCTCACAGCTCTGTTCCCAGTGAGTTAGCTTCCGAACCTCAGACCAGGAGGGAAAAAGAGGTTCAGTTCAGCCACTGCTCACACTGTAAGGCTTACATGAGCATGTCAGAAAGAAGGACCCTGTGTCTGCTGCTTGTTTTTCCTGCAGCAGCCTTTTGGAGGGCTACGGGAACTCCTGGGCATCTGAAATACTGCTCAGCACAAAGCTCTGCAATAGAACATCAACAGGAGTTATTGGTACCGTAGAAGAAGCACAAATCCACTCATAAATCCACTTCAACACGAAGTCTAGCAACCATGGAAGTAGTTTATCATACTAGATGTGCCCTACAATGCCCACAGGTACCTTTATTCATGTTATTCACTCCGTTATGGTGGTGGTAAGAAACAGCTTGGATGATGGCAGTACGTCAGTCTGCCTGGTTTTGCTCCAGTATTTTCATGAGTAAGCAGGGAAAGATTCAGGTCTCTACTAATTTGCTTGTATATGCCATTTTATGGGAGCAGCTGCTAAAGTGAGATTCTTCACAAGTCTGAAACCTCAGAAGGCTGAGAGATCAGAGGGACACTTCGTATGGAATCAAGCAGCTGTGGAGTCAGAAGTCCATACGCAAAGGGTTTAAAGAGCTTTCCCTATACTGTAGCTAATGAACAGGAGAGCAAGCAGAAGGAGGATCAATCTGAGATCATGCCTGTGCTGAGCCAGGTGCTAATAGGAAATGGTATAAATTGCCCCTCGAATTTCCATAGCAAAAATATAGTTTTATATTATAAATAAATTCTGTATTAAATTACACCACCTTGTGTGGTCATTGCCTATTCTCTTCTGGAGTTCTTTCTGCTAAGGTATATTTGTATTTATGGTGGAGATAAGAGATTTATCTTGGGATTAGGATCCCACTGAACAAGGTGATGTATTAAGAAGCAAAAACTCTATTCCGGCTGGATACATATTGTTAGCTGAAACAGTACTTAGCACATTATGTGCTAAAAACACTGTGGTCATGTTATCTAGTCCTACTTTAAGTAACTGAGTGAGGTAAGAACATGTTGAAGTCTGTGGACACAGAATCACAATTCAATATGATAGAGTAAAAAAAGGTTAACAAATGGAAGTTCGTCATGGCAGCTGCTGCAGCTCAGTGGTGTTCAGTCATGTGCTGTACCCTAATGCATGTTGTCTACATTTTTTCTTTGACTGTGCTACTTAACACCTTCCTACAGCATATGTTTAAATTCAAGACAGTCCCAAGACAAATGCATCTTATTATGCTTGAAGAGGTGAAGCAAGGTCAATATAAATGCACAGTGTGCTATGAATTATGCTATGCTTACTCAGTAACTTGCCGATATCTGGATTTGGCTGCGATATTTGTAGCATGTTTGTAAGCCCATACTCTGACTTAGAGGTGTTGATACCTAAAACTAAAACATCGTTGTAATTCAATGCAAAAAGCAGAAATCTAACATCTTTAACTGAATGGGCTCAATATGTGGAGCTACAGTAACCTGGAATCTTACGAGAAAGGAAAAAAAATCTGATTAATTTGGCAAAAAGAAACAGTCTGGCACTTTGTATCACATTACACAAAAAAAAAAAGTCACAAAACTTCAAGTAACTTTAAAATATATGAAATGCTTTACTGTGGAAAAGACAGAACCTATTTAGATGTTTCAGGAACTTTATGTTTGGTCTTTTCTCCAGTAAAACATTGTTAGCCTTACCAGGTAGAAAACTTGGAACCCCATCTGACTGTGCATAATGATTTGTTATAGAGCGTTGCAGAATGCCAGAGTGCTTCTATTTTAGTATTTAATGCAAAGGCTTCTCTTCCCAGCTAGAAAGGACCTTTGATTTCCTAATGAGTGTGTCAGATGATGTGCGAACTAGTGGGTGTGTTTGTAATCACTCGAGTTTACAAGTGGAACAATTCTGTTAGCCAAACTGGATGAAGGGGAGGTGAAAAACCTTCTTAATCCCCTTGCATCTATTCCCACCAAGGAAAGAGAGTGAAAAACTAATTTCCTCACCTCCCTCTGACCCAGCCCCATCAAAAAAAGATGGAGATAAAAAGGAAGAGACAGATCAAAAGTCTCTGAGAAAGTATTAAGCACTGATGCTGAAAGCTTTTAAATACCTGGCTCTATGAGTCAGAGCAGAAATGCGTGACCAGGCAGGTAAGTGACCACTGAATGTAAGTCATAGCTCATTTTTTTCTATTCCTTATCTCATGCTATGGGGCAAACTTTCTCCCTTGGCACTTCCATTTTGGCTTTTTCTTCCACGTGTTCCATCGGTCAGCATGTCTTTTTGGTTTAAGAACGCAAACCAACCAGAAAACCCTGTCCTGCTCACTGCCCTGGCCACGTCCCTTCTGTTCCTGTTTTGGCCCGAAATCAAGCAAAACAGTATGTAGGATTAGCTGAAATTCAGCAATAGTGGGGTGAAACCTCAGCTCTGTGAGGTATCAGTTTTACCTTTTTTATTTTGCATGAATTCTTCATCCTGATCTCTGCTGGGTTAAAAGAGTAATAATGTCTTGCACTGTGTCAGATTTGGGACAGCTAGGTGCATCTTCCTTTTTATATCGCTGGGTATTTTTGCCTGTGTTTTCAGAAACACACAAGTACTGCTATGAAAACAGAAGTTTCTCTGCTGAGAAAGTTAACAAAAATGGAACCGTCCCAACTTCGTACACAGAGAAGTGTATTTTTTTTCACAAGCAGTGAAAGAAGAAGTATCTTAGATGAAAATGAGCATACTTCAGACCACCAAGGAACTGGAATTTAATTCTTCCCTCTTACTGTCCTCTCTATGGAGAATCCTTTGACTTCATCTTCCATCATGCATCTCAGGGCAAGGGAATGTAGTTTTGTTGTAGTGACCCCCTCTCACAAGGCATCATGATACATGAAGACCAGAGGTTCTGCTCGATTCACAGAGGAGGATGGGCACAGCTTGAGACCCGATGGCAGCTCTGGGGAAGCACCGTGCCTGTCTCAGACTGAAGTCTTAGTGTTTCTGTGTATTCAGTCCTTCAATAAAAAGAGTAATGCTCTGACAAACAGAAACCTAATTTAAAATTGTAAAATATAAATCCTAACTTTTAATGGAAAAGGTTTTGGGACAGAATATTTTTTCTGCCCTATTCATTTTTGAATATTCTTGTGACTGTAAACCACCTTTCTGCAGTGATGAACACTGGATCTGTCCTCCACAAGGATACCCTGTTGAACATTTGATTTGGATTTTTTTTTTCTGACAAATTAGGCCGTGATACTAAATACTCTATTTTATGCCATCTGTGTTCTATGGACAACAGCTGTTTGGTATACAGTACATGTTCACCTTTAGAGTCAGTCAATGTAAGGCTTCTGGATGGGAAGTTCTGCCTCCCCTCCAGCCATTGATTCCTGCTCCTCCCTTTGCTTTGGTTTCCCAAAGTATCAGCTTGTGGTTCAACTGAAGTCATCTTGGAAAGAAGGATTCCTTTTAGATTGGAGCAGTGACTCTCCAGCACAAAAATGTGTGGCTGAAGACGGACGTAAGTGTGAAACTTCTGTTTTAACAGTAGTGTTGTCTTAGGTGAGCTTTAGCAGCCTGCAATTCTGCATGGTTAGGGCAATACAGGTCGATGATGCCTCATCATCCTGTATGACATCAACATGTTAGTGTTTTGTACCAGTACGTAGCTGTAATATTGTTGAACTCCTCCTTCAACTTCTCTTCCCTTTTTGAGAATCTTTCCTTCCAACCCATGTGCGTTGTTTCAATATGATGAAATAGGTTTTAAAGGGTTTGGATTGGTCTTCTGTGCTTACCTGACACATTCCTTGACGTGTTTCCAAACTCAGTTCTACGCTACCCACTGCAGGAAAGTTTGCACACCAAGAAGATTCAGTATGAAACAGAGGCTCGTGAGGGGTTGTCATGAGAGATTTCTGCAGGATCTGCTGTCATGATCTGCAGCAAGGTTGAAGACCCACGGCAGCCTTTCTGTAGCAAACAAGAGATTTGTAAAAAAGCCTACGTTTGAAAATGGTGTGCTATGTCTGGAAATGGCGAGATGTGGCGGCTACAAAAGTTTGAAAATCCAGCCAATGCTTTTAATCTACCTTTAAAATTGGAAGTCCAAGAGCAGCACATACAAGACTAGAGAACAGTGAAACATAGATCTAATTTTTACTTCTCAGATTCTAAAAGCAGTTGTAAAATGTTATTTCACAAGGAAAGAAAAATCATTAATCACTTTGGCATTATACAGAGAGAATCTTCAGCACAAGCCTGGAAAAAGCAGAGGTTACGCTAAACCTGGAGGTGGGAAGAGGACTGTATCGGTAAGGGTGGTGCTCTGATACAGGTTCAGGAGCTTCCAGTGGGGCTGGTAAAAATCAGTGAAGATCAGAAAAGATGTACCTATCCGAAGTAATTATATCCTAGCTATGCAAAGTAATCATAATTGCACCAGTGGAAAGGTCTCTGACAAAGCAATGATAACTGGTTCTCTGTTTCCCAGCTGCACATCTCTGCAAAACAGAACAGAAAGTACAAATACTGTTGTCCAGTTAACTTCTCTTTGTGGGAAAGTGGGACAGCAGGAGGCAGGTCCTCACTAAGAAGCGGACAGAAAACAAAACAGTTGTGATGTGTGACTGGAGCAAACAAGCCAGTTTTATGCCAAAATTACTGAGTTTTAGAGCATTATAGCAAACAACAGATTTCGAGGCTGCAGAATCAGGGCTCAGGAGCACTCATGTTGCTTAGACACTTCAAAGTTTTCTTCATCATGAAGAGTAGTTATACACTTTCTTTAAGGACGGAAAGCTTAAACTTGAGAATATATTTTTGCAACACGGCATGATTGCATGTCAAATCCGCAGGCTCTCAGAGCAGACACGGCCTTGCATGTGGTTTTTAAATACATCCCTAAGGTGGCTCTGTGTAATGTATCCTCTAGAAGACCTCAACAGATCTTCCAGAAAGTCTGGCTGAAGCATCTCTGTGAAGCTGCAGGAATTCCTGGCACACCCACGCGTGCCAAAGCATCTCTCCACAAAGTGGCCCTTCAGATTCGTGGTCTTCTAAAAGTCGGAATTCTTCTTTGCTGAGTTTACAAGGTCAACTGCCCTTCTGCCTTGTGCTAATTTACAGCCGTTAAACAGGACATCACTGGCTAAAGATAAATAAATTAGCTATAATTTAGAGAAAACACGGTTCTTAGCAGCTGCTTTGCAGTTGACTTATTTTTAATCCCAAGGGCTGACTCCACCCTGGGAGCCCTCCTCTGCCTCTTCCCCATGGAAGTCTGGTTTGGGGTGTGCCCTGAAACTGGATAATAAAGCCACGTATTATTGCTGGCAAATTCCCTGTGAGCAAATGATAATAACAGCGGACAATTTAAACCATGCATTAGCAATGGGAGCTATTAGCAGAATTCAGCAACTGTCAAACTATTCAAGCTGCTTCCTTACGTGCTGACCTGAATACATTTCTTTCTAGGCAATTAAAATTCTGCTGTAGAAATGCTGGCTTTCAAGTACCCCACTTTACTGTGATTTTTATTTGACTCACCCTGTATGTAAAGTACAAATGAAACTAGAAATGAAGTCTTTATATAGCAGCTATTTTAAAGCCATTCAAAATAACTACTATATAACCTAAGTGCTAGACATTTTCAGCAGAGGAATATTATCAGATTCACAGCTGACTGAATCTTGCGGAGAAGTAATTATTTGGATTCATAATACTACATTGGGTTAGCCTGTTCTGCTGTTTCTTGTTGCTTGTTTTCCACTCATGTTAAGAATTTTGGATTCCAGCAATATTGGCAGAAGTAAATAAATCCTGAAAATTCCCATAGGAATGGATGTCTCTAAGAAGATCTGCAGTGGACATATTTCTGTGGCCATGGCAAAATTTCTCTGAAGTTTTTGCTCCTGCGTATGGGCACTTTAACATCTGATCTAGGAGGGTAATTTGCCATATGATTTGAGTAATGTTTCTGTTGCTGATGGTATTGGGTATTTTTTCTAAGTTACTAACATCGGAAGAAGTGATACAGCAGATTTGCAGCTTGTAGTTTAGAGTTCATCACTAAGCAGTTAACTCCCAGCCCTGCTGTTCACCAAGATAAACCTAAAAATGTTTCTTGAAGTTACAGAAGTCCAAAGGCCAGCTAAAAACTCTAAACCTATTTGTCTTAAAATCAGATTAATCCTACTTTTGCTTGACCTATGAATATTTGAGTGTTGAGATTGACAATACAGCCCAAGTGACCAGTTTCTCACCACAGGGATTGAAGTGGGAGTAGCTGGGGGCACCAACTAAGATAAATCATGGTTTGTTTCCAAACTATTGTTAAGATACAGTTTCATCAAGGGTTCTGCATATAGTGGCTGTTCAGCTTGGGAAGCATTTTTTTTCCAGACGGAGCATCTCCCAGAGTTTCCCTGGGGCAAGGTAGCTCTGTGAGCCCTTGAAGATAAGGGTGGAGAGCTGGAGACAGCAGCACTGACTACCTTTCTGTCCTGTGGGATTTGAACTTGGTCAGCATCTGGGGCATTTCTTAGTTCTCCATAATAACAAGAACAGCAATAACAGAAATTGCTGCCTCAGTAATTTCTGAAAAATTAAAGACATTTCTGTTTTTTGCTTATGCACAGTGATTTTTTTTTTTTTTTAATTTCTGAAGATACTTTGGTTTGTGAAGATATTGGTTTATATAATATTTGGTTTGTGAAGAATATTCTGAAGATACTTTTGGTCTTTGGTTTATTATTTTGATTAATGACTGACAGATGGTGGTAGACACATCTACTGTGGAGATTAATAACATTAATAGTTTTCAGAACAATGATACTTTTGCATTCAAAATAGTTTATTACCTTAAGGTGCCATGTTGTGTTTCTTTCACTGTTGCATTCAGCCTTTCTTTTCTTTATCTCTCAGTGTTTTTCACAGCCTGTGAATTGCCCTAAGTAACGCTTTGATCTTGCAAACGTGTGCAGACTATTTACCTACCATGAGCCATCCCCTTACATGCAATAAGACTATTGTTGCATGCAGAAATACTTGCCTAAGTATTTGCTGATTAATGTTTTAGATTTGCCTTGGGGAAAGGACAGTGTCTCACTATGTGTTTACAAGAAGATCACTGCAGCTGGATTCAGTTCCTGATTCTGTGTACTAACTACATACGCACAAGGTTGAACTCATAATAGTATACTCATAATAAAATATTTACCCATCCACTTGGTAGATAGATATTATCAAGTACAGTTTTTTTATGAACTTTAAGAAAGATTTTATGTAATTGTGGAATATACCTGATATTTGCATGAACACTATTAAGCATTAGCATATATCAAATCAATAGTTGATTTGCCCATTAAAATCAACAGTATAGATTCTTCTGAGGGACTTAGATAGGTCTGATTCGTAGTGAGTAAGCACCCACAGTCGGTGTTCACCACAGCTTTCCTTCCCTGGTGAATGTGCAAGGTTTTCTTTGCCTCTTTTTCCAAGGTTCACCATTTCCACTGTTGATTGCTCACCTCTGACATACTGTCCCTGAATTCTAGTTCACAAGTTCCCTTATCTTTCTTTTCTCTTTCCATTGCAAATGGTGACACTCCCAGGGGAAGACCATTAGCAGCTAGAAGTCTGGGAAAGGTGTATATTTGCTTGGTGCATTTATGTTGGCTAACAGAGGAACTGAAATGATGAATGTCCTTTGATGCCTTATCTTGGCCACAGCTCTGAAGAAAAAAAGGTGTTCTTTCTGCTGCTTGAAGCCACATAATATACGTCATGTACTTTGAAGGAGGAACTATCTCTGCACATCTATGCTCTTCCCATGCATGCCATGCACACTACAGCTTTGCTTCGGTGTAGGCAGGGTGGCAGAACAGTCAGTGCAGCACATGCCAACAGAGAATCTTATCTGTCAGTTCAGTTAGAGCACACCTCTGAGAAACAATAAATCAACTGGCAAAAAAGCTTTCCTGCATGTGGACTTCTATATTTCTACCCGGGAAGTCTGTGTACATGTACTGTGTGCTACTTGCATGCTCACCACACTGTCCTACATGGAACTACTGCACATGTGCCACATGGCCAATCTGCCCGTGGACAGTGGCCACTTACCCAACAGCAGGCAACCCATTTAAAATGATGGCTTTGACAGGGCTCATTAGCATCCAGAAATTGTGGGCGTGTGGTCAAACTAATTTTTTTCAGTCCAGGAAAACATCTCATGCAGAATAAGGGGGTGTCTCAGGACATAGCGGGCTGCCCGTCTTCTTTGGACGCACACTAGAGGTTTTGTAGGCGCAGCAAAAGCAGATAACGGGGACACAACTAATCTGTATTTGGAACCAATATAACTAATATCAACAGAACTTCGGTGCACAGATCTGCCATCCGTTCTGTAATTAAATGGAAACCAATCAATCAACCAAACAACAGAGTTGCCTATGAGTACGTCTAAATTTCCTAAGACCTAATTTTTTCCCCAATGTTGCTGCCCTGTAGAGTGTGTCGTGGGAAGGAAGGATAAGAATGATCCAAAGACACATTTCCCTCGTGTTTATTTTGGGTGGGTGTGACTCAGAGGGTGAGCACAGGTGATGCAGCTAGTGTCTGCTCAGTCAGATCTGGAAATAGCCATTGTTATTTGCTTGAATGATGGTAGTGCCTGGCCTTCGCTGTCATGGATTAGCACTCCGCTGTGCTGGCTGCTACACAAATACCGAAAAAAGAGATGTTCCTTGCCTCAAGAGCTTCTCCTGCAAATAATAGCAGATAGATGTCAGTTATCTCTCTTATGATTGAAAACAATTCCACCCTTTGCCAGCTCTGTCCCCTCACGTGTTTGCTGGGGCCTCCATGGAACTACATAACCTCGATTTTTGGAAAATGCTCTAAGCATGCAAAGCGGCTAAATAAATGAATTTCTTTGCAGCCAGCTAATCTCGGCTGTGAAAAGCCTTTTGAAAACATTTGCCAGGGCTGCAGAGCAAGTGCCACACGCAGATACAGGCACCTAGTTCATCTTCTCTGGGAGCTGTGGGCGTGAGCAGCAGTTCATGGCACTTCCTGAAGAATTTCAAGGGGGAATATAACAAACAGTCCAAGTATTCATACCAAGAGCTTTGTTTTCAGTTTCACTGCAATAACAATTAGCAGCCAGTTGGCTTTTGGCCATTGAAAATTATATAGCCAACTGGCAAAAAGTATAATTTTTTCCTGGCTTTATGCTTGCAAGCTGGGTGGCATATGAGGATTTTGTGAGTGTATATAACAGTAATCTCTGCAGTATAATGCACTAACTAGTCAAAAGTCCTTTCCTCACACAGCCAAAGGCTAATTGCCAACCAGCTTCATTGACCTTCATCAACACTGATCTTTGTTAAACAGCGACATTTGCCAGCACTTAGTCTTTGTCTTCCTCTTTTTGTCTGTTTCTGTCACGTTCAGTTACTTTCTGTCTTCTAACATGGTTTTGTTCCTCGTATATGCCCCAAAAATCTCCCTGGTTTGAGAAAAAGTTTGCAAATAGCTGCAAACCCCGAGCACCATGGCACATTTTGAGTGCATTCTGTTCATGATACTCATTGATGGGTGCTCCAGGAGACACACAGATAACTCACTGGACACCACAGCAGCCGTATACTGACTACCTAGAGCTGAAAAGGGCCCACAGCTGGGTATTTCCACCCCTACGACTACCATGTCCCCAGAGAAGAAGCTTTGGTTGGAACCACCTCCTTTTGCAGTTGTACCTGTTTGCCCAGATTTCTCCGCTTCCCAAGGCGAAGCTACCTCATTAGCAAGCTGGCAGGTTTCAATCCACCATCCTCAGTTCCAGCCTGAAAGCTGAAAACATATACAAGCAAGTAGTGGTTTATGGCATTATAATTGCAAATATTTCTGCTTTGTTTTCATCTCAAGGAGGAGAGATTTGGAATGAAAGGAGAGCAAAGGCTTGCCAATACGTGAAGTTTTATGGGCTTATGTCCCAAAATTATAGGATCTAAGTCAGTCAGTTAGAAGCTACATCAGTGCTTTGAATGTTGCTTAAAACCAAAGGAATTTAAAAATAGAAAATAATTGGTTTCTTTAGTAAATAACTAGTACTAGAATAGATAATACAAAAATTGCTGTAATTCACATCCTTGTAAAATGAAGAAGTGACAGAAATGAAAATGTTGTGATATCCATACCTTAGTAAAACTGTGATCGTTTGTATGTGAGTCTAAAAGTGCAGTCAAAGGTTTGTTAAATCAAACACTTGAAAATCAAGAAAGTCAGGTTGCCCATGACCTTCTAAATATTCTCTAAATTTTTCTATTCACTTAACTATAAATATAGTAGCTCAGAACTAGCTTCAGCAGCCTCTGAGGCAGACTGGGTTGTCAGCTTCCCTGCTTCTGTCACAATCATCTTTTTTCCTTTGAATTCCCAAGCTCACATATTCAAGCACAGTGGGGGAACTTCAGCTGTCCCTTCTCTCCTCCTGTTGAATATGGATAATATTTTTGGAGTTTGAACTCATAGGTTTTCAGAAAAAACTTTAAAAAATTCAAGTTCATTTCTTCAAACCATCTTCTTATTTATAAGGCAGCTTTTTGAGGCACAGCTTATACCTTTTTAAGATGAGTATTGCTTAAGCACTTGGAAAATTAGGTACTAAATCTAGCAGGTACTATGTAAGCACCAAAACAAAAGTGGTGATTTTTCACACTGATTTTTCAGTGTGGTGAGAATTTGTAACGTCCATTAACTCAGTAAGCTTATAAAGGAAGCCTGAGCTATATTTTCATTTTAATGGAATACAGGTTGGTATCTTAATATAGCAAGGCGTACTAAATCTGTTTAATACTGAGACTTTTTAAGTACTGCAATATCAAGATAGCTGACTGGAGAGCAGAAACCTTGTGAAACTAGACCCAGTATTTGCAGTGAGGGCGTATACAGTAAGGTCAAGATGGGAACTCAAGTCCCCTGAGGCACTAAACAAGGTTGCTGGCCATCAATTCCAGCTAAAAATTCTATGCTTTTGTCACCAGCCCATGAGATAAAGCTTTACAAACTGCCAAGTCAAATCTTTCCGAACAAGCAACAGGTTAAGCTCAGAGAAACAGAAATTATCTTTATTTTAAATGTCCGATAGCTTCAATAACCTCAGAATAACTTTCCTTGCATTCTGGGATCACTTTTCTGCAAGGGGGCAAAGTTGCAAAGAGTATAAATTAAAAGTGGTAAAAATATTTATTGGCAACCCAAGTTTTTAGGAGCACAATTTTATATGTCTCTGTTTGCATAGCTTCAGCATAAATGGGGTAATATTAATACCACAAGAAGGTCTGTTTACATGCTGCTCCAAGAATTTTCTTGCAAAGCAAAAAACACGTTCCTTTGCCATTATTCTTTATGACCACGAATCCTGGTTAGCTTAAAAAATTTAGGTCTCTTTTTACGTTTATATGATTCTGTCTTTTTGATCATGGAAAGAAAATATAATTACTTTGAACATCTGATAAAGCTGTTTATTAGGATAATGGCATTACTGTTTTTTCTCTGTAAAGGACATCCTACCTGAGCTTGCTTTGCTGTGGAGCAACAGCACTCATCACATGCTGCTGGGCTCAAAGTGCAGTTGTAGTGCTCCTCGCAGCAGAAAAGAGATGGGGATGTCTCCTGTTCGGACACAATTATTTGTGTCCACAAACATTTGTTCCTGACTAGCTAGAAACAGTCTATACTGCCTCATAAGAAGGTCTAAGATCAATAAAGTAATTTTGTTGGGTTTCCAGCAGCCCCGGTTCCTTTGCTTACACTAAAAGTGTTGTGCGTGCAGTTGTATTCCTGTACAAGCCTTTCCACGTGCAAAGGTCACCCAGCCGGCGATCCTTGTTCAGCCATGGACACCCCCTGTCTTGCATCTTTGTCCCTGCAACCAGTTTTCCCCAATGGAGTTCATGTCTTCAGCCAGCCCCATGGCCTGGCAGAGTGCAGCACTCCCTGTGCCACTGCCACCTCTTACCAAGTCTGACACAGGGGTTTCTTGCAGTAAGGCGGTTTTCAATTCCACCTCTTCAGCAACATCTAAATTCAAAGTAGTATGAAAGCAAAGCAGAGTCTGCTGCAGAACTTCTAGTGAGAGCCCTCCTTTCTGTGCAGAACCAGCATACAAAAATGCATAACCAAGTCAGGCTGCTGGGTCAGGAAACAAGGTTTTCTTCCCTCCACTTAAGTGTCTGTTCAGAAGTTGCAAGGATTCAAGAAAATTTAGCGGTTCTTCTTGTAGGCATGGCATTATTGCCTCCCACCACTGCTGCCCAGCTTCCCCGCATAAGGCTCGCTCTCTCCACTTCTCTCACTGATGCATCTAAGCAAGTTCAGTGCAGAGCTAATAATTGCACACAGGCCTGCTACACTGACTGCTTTCAAACTTTTTCCTTGCCCATTTCACTGACACTAGGGAAAAATCTTTCTTCAGCAAACACAATCATGCAACCTGAAAATAAAACTGTTGAGTTAAAAGAGGTTAGTACACTTTTAGGATAAAAGGTTGTGACAGATCTAGGAGAGAGAAGACAGAGAGACAACTGAGGACAGGAAGAAAAAAGTGGAGTGAACGCAGAAGGGAAGAACAGAAGCTTACATAGCCAGAGAAAATCTGGGGTGGAGAGAATACAACACCAGTGGCTGAGAAGCATCAGCTGAGAAAGTCTTTGAAGGAAGTGTCTTTGAGATCAGCCTTACTTTGTATTGTACAGAGTGTCCACAGTGGGGTTATACATCTTCACCTAGAGTGCAGTATTACCCTTGTGCAAATGGAAGCAGGGAAGGAAAAGATGAGAAACTGGGATGGTATTGTCAGAGTAGATCTGCCATGAAATCCCAGCCAACCCCAAATCCACCACTCCTTGTCCTCAATGTCTCATGGTGAGCTAAGGAACACAAACAGCTTAGACACTTTCTTGGCTTTTAGAGTCCCTGTGAAATAAGGACAGTGAAAGGGCGTTAGTTAAGAAATCGAAAAAATTCAGCTGGCTCGAAGCTTGTAAGCGAGGCGGCTTTTTGGAGGAGATGAAATTTATAAATGGCTGAGGTTTCTGAGGAGCTTGGGATTAATTCAGCCTGTGGGTGGAGGGCTGATGCTTTGCTTATGGTCCTTCTTGACTGTGTCATGGCCAAGAACAGAGATGTTCGATTTTTCTGAGTAGTTTGGCCAGAACTGCCCAGGGTCGAGCTGATGGAAACAGGGCAATAGCGTTATCCTCCCACGTGCGGATGTCTGTGAGGAGAGGTGGTAGGAAGCCGAAGCCGTAGGATGATGAAGAACCTTAAGCTACATCTGGCCTGGCTGCCAGGACCTTTGCTGGTGAGAACAGAGCCCAGGTGTTCAAGAAATCATGTTGTATGTCAGTCTAGCTGTTTCTGTGTTATAACAGCCATATAATTCACTTCAGTGTTAAGTTTTTCAGTTGTGAGATTGCACAGCAAAGCGTGGCATAGGAAGGATGATAGTTTTGATGAGTGAAGTTAACCTGTCATTACTCATACCCAAACAAACCCTGGTGTTTTCTATTGGTCACAAAAAGAGGTGTAGCTATGGTACGGTTAATTTAGGCTTGTCTTAATGTGATCTGCATGGATTTTTCTTAGTATTTAGGAAGAAAATGTAGCCATGTTTTGCTTTGGTCAAGATAAATCAATGGCCTTGAAATTTGGAAACAATATATATTCGACCACACAAACTAATAAGGCACCAGTGTTTTAGCAGACATTATAAAACATAAAACTAGATGGAAAATTGCCTTAAGCCCCTGTAAATTAAAATTGCTCTTTTTATAGCAAAAATGAGCCTTATATAGCAACAAACAATTTTGTGATCTTCATTTAAATAGCCAATTTCATATGGCAAACAGTATTTATTCATCCTGCTCCAGTGACCTAACTAGCAATTTACAATGTGATGCCTTGCATATTTTCACAGCACTGTAAAAAAATGAGGTTCTGTAGATTTATTTGATCCCTGTTGAAAAATTATTTTTTACCTCCTCCTAACCAGTGTAAACTGGAAATTGTTCTTAATGTAATTCTCTTGCTTACCATCTACTCATTAATCAAGAAACTAATTAGAGCCAGTTTGCTTACTCTAATTTGAAAAAGTGAAAGTAACATATGTTGACAGTTAATTTGGATTTTTTTGTTAACAAGCACACAAGTTTTTATAATGAAATAATATTTGATACTGATACAGAAGAACATGGACTAATAAATTGCAACAGGCTGGGAAAATGCAGTATGTTAATCACTATGGGAATAATAACATAGATCATTTAGTACTCTAGTTCTTCTGTTGATGATTTTCCATTTTAGCTATTTTTATACAGTATTACAATGACTTGATTTGGAACTTCTCAAGCACACGTCAATACAACTTTTCAGCATTTTGCAAGTTTGTACAGGCCCAGTGCAATTTCTGAGACCGAGTTACAAGCAAAATATTATGCATCCAGGCTCCATTTCAA
This sequence comes from Steatornis caripensis, assembly GCA_013398225.1. Taxonomy (NCBI): domain Eukaryota; kingdom Metazoa; phylum Chordata; class Aves; order Caprimulgiformes; family Steatornithidae; genus Steatornis; species Steatornis caripensis. The sequence continues at coordinate 577,032 of VZSC01009414.1, forward strand.
AAACTTCTGTTGTCTTGGCTTTTAAAAAATGTCAATATGCATAAAAGGGTGCCAGTTGACAGGCTGCAAGGCTCTCGGTTAAAGCTTGAGCCGAAGCCCACCCAGATCATTTGCAGGCTTTGCTCAAGCTGCTTTGTCACTGGGGCAGATGACTGGCAGCGGCAGCACGAGCATCCCCATCTGAGCCACCTGGGAGCTGGAGGCTGACCTTTACCCATCTGGGTGGGAGTTTGGTTGTAGTACAGGTGTCTCAAGATGTGCAGTCTTCAGTCTAGTAAATGCAAGTGACAACAGCGGCGGCGACTTCACCCAGAGAAAGCGGTAATCCCTCCAGAGATCTCAAGATCTGAATTATGCACTCCATGTGCCCTGCTGATGCCCACATGCTTTCACTGCACCGAGACAGAAAACATAAACGAATACAGTAGGGAAAGAAACATTTAGATCTTCAGATTGCCTTTTAGCACAAATTCTGTGTTCCTTCCAGATCCATTTTGGAGCCCTATGTTACAATGCCAAGTGGTAGAGAAAAAGCAGAGACGCTCTTGATTGCACCAGCTTCTCAGCTGCTCTAATAGTAGTTATTACCTTTCCCTAAAAGTCTTCGCTTATATCCTGAGACTATTAGAGCTGCACCGCTATGCTGTTTGTTGGTATGATTTATTTTGAAGAAAAGAGTGTAAAAATACAAAATCTCTAAGGTCAACCTCTATTTGGAGAAAATGTTAAATTACCTTTTCTTCTTAAAAGACTATTTTTTCAACGCAGAGGTTGTTCCAGTTATTTACACTGAAGTTACTGCTCTCTTTTGACCTTATGTGAGGAGAGAGGACCCATCCCAGATGTGAACACTGAGATGAGCTATTGCCCACCGTTACAACTGCTTGGTGCTCACCTGGGTGTGAAGGTAGGGTGAATGGAGGCAGGTCCTGTGGTTTGAAGTAATTCTCCAAGCTGAGCTAGCCTTCGGTCTCCTGCCCATGACATGCAGGGTAACGTGCATGTGGAGGGGATCTCCATGGTCAGGCTCACTCCTTTGTTGTGCCTAGTACCCATGCTCTCCACTCTGACACTCTGCGGAAGTGGCCACGGGACCTACTGAAGTAAGAAAGACAGGTGGAAGAAAAGTTCTCCAAGGAACAAGGGAAGATTTTATTAAGAAAAACATCCCAACTTGGAGAAGAATGCAAGTGTTTTAAGGTTTTGTTTCTAAATAAATGGCTGAACAGAGACATCTGAGACACCCCTGCATCCAATGTGGGATGGCTAACATGGCTAACAGTCTCTTCTGCTTGGACTCGATGTGAAGAGTGAGAGGAATCAGGACACAGAGGAGTGACCTCAGGGGCTCTCACACTGCAGGCATCGCACCCAGCGCTGCCTCGCAGGCAGGTGGAGGGGGGTAAGGAAGCGGGAGGTACAAGAGCTGCTTTTGGACTGACTTGAACAAGAGATTAAGCTGTTCCCAAGGTAACAAGGCAATCGGGGCTCCTCCTTGAACAAAGCAGCTGAGTTGCTGCTCACACCAAGCCCTTTCAGTCCTGTCCAGGAGGCTCGTGCAGAGTAACAGGCCGGGAATTGGCACAGCTCCTTAAAAATACGTAACTCCATCTCATTGTGTGTTAAAAAAATGGGGCTGTAGCCACCTGATGGACTAGGCCCAGGCTAACACATGAGGTGGAGTTATCAATGCGTTACCAAATTAAATATGGGATTAATTATTCGGCACAGCTACTGAATAGTGCCAGTGCATTACCAAGTTAAATTATAAAATCATGGTGTGGTTTACATGTCCGGCTTTCAGAAAATGCTCCTTCGACAGCAGACCTGGCAAGGTGAGGTGCTGCTACATGAGTGGTCTTGATGTTACACAGGGGGTTCGGGGGGTGTAGCTACCAGGAGGAGCGCGAGCCAGGCACCACAGATCTGTTGAGAACAGTTCCTGAAAATCCTTGAGGATACATGGACTTGTTGCCACGTGGTCTTGGCTAGATCTGATGTAGGGCTTTCCCCAGGTTTCTAGATTTGAGGAAGAGAGGAAATACTATAACTACAAACATTTGTGTCTATATATCTATATGTATATAAATATTTGTTTCACTTTCACTGATATACTTAAGTTTTTCAAAGTTTTAATGGAAAAAATATGAAAACCTCCCTATAAAAAAACTCTTAGGCAAACAATACTAGCTCTGGCAGCAAACATTCACGTTTGTATTGAAAACTGCTTTCTGACTAGCCAATTTTGTGCAATACTTGGTAAGCTAAAACTGCGCAAGACAAATATCTATTGAAAATCCAGATTGTTTTGAGTAAAATGGAAGTTATCTTTTAAAAATATGTTTTAAAAACCCCTGGAAACTTGCACTTAATTTTGTTTTTAAAGCAACCAAAACATTTGGGTGTATCTTTTTTATCTTTGTTGCAGAACAAAGCTATGCTATCTGGAGAAAACCTTGGCAGAGAAATGTGAGAGGACAAGGAGAAGAGACACTTCGTAAAGAAAGGGAGAACCCCCCCCTTTGAATCCAGACTGAAGACTTCATCAGAAAATTTTTTTTTCCCCTCATGGAGTATTTGAACAACTTGAATTTTGACAAGCAACCACTAGAGGTCAGCTGTGTTTTTAATTTAGCAAAATTATTTCTATGTTCCATTGCATTTTGTCCTATTTTTGTGACTCTCTATTTTTTAAATCAAAATTAAACTCACAAATAAAATAATTGCTGGACTTCGCTTTTGAAAGTAAATCCAAAAGGCTACTTTGTGATGGAAACTATAGCTATTGGGAAAATGTAGTAGTCAAACGAGGTACTTCTGCAGAGGTGGTTTTTCAACATATATAATATACCGATGTAACTATGTGATCAGCTGGCAGATATTAGCATAAATCCATTCACTTCAAATAAATGACAGTAGTTCAAACTATAATATGCAACACTAGTTTACTCTCTGCAAAGGATTTAAGTCTATTTGAAAGTGGTCTGAATCTGTGACAAATATTCACATTTAAAATCTTTATGTTCTTACTTTAATTTTGTTTTATTTTAGATTTGATGTTTTGAATGGCCAGGGCATGTCTGAGTTTTTTACGGCTTTCAGTTCAAATGTGATAAACAAATCTCCTCTCCTGCATTTCAAAGTCCAAGTGGTTTCTTAACTGTTCCACTCGAATCCACAAACTGCCTACACTTCCCTCCCCTGAAAAGTCTCCTTTGCATTCAAAAAGACTTTCGATAGCTCTCTTCCTGAGCAGGGAAATCAGGCCAGTATTGGGATGCTGGAATGCTATCTAGGTCGTTTTCTCCGTTATTGCTTCTAAAGATTTATCCTTTTAACTGTCCCTTATAAAATCATTTTTGAGTGTGTGTGTGTATGGCTGGGAAGCAAGTCAGGCATTCCTAATGAGCTGACAGTCTTTTCAAAGTGTGGAAATACTGGCTATTCTCTAGCTTTAAAATGTGGATTTTTACTTCACTGCAGTATCAGAGTGACCACACACAGCACGATGCAGCACTGCTGTAGCTGACAGTAGAATTTGGGCCAAACCCTGTAAAATCATTTTAAAATATGAAGTACTTTAATTCTGAATCATTTAGTCTTAACCACAGCAAGACAATGACTCAGCAAGGATTTAATGGCTGGCACCCCCGGGAAAGGCATGCTAGCAGATACTGATTCGTTTATATTGGACACTGCTGTGAAACATCTTGCAGACAAAACTCAGATGAATTGCTGTGCTTAATACAGTTTATGTCATTTATTCGTTCCTCATATGTACTCTGAATCTGCTCCCTGGCCGTTTTCCCAGTTAGCTGGCATGGCAGTTATTAGGGTACTGAGAAACACATGCTTTCCTGCCTGCTCCAGCCAGAGAATTACCTGTGATTGCTGCCTTCATCCTCCGCTTTCCTACGCTGGATGACAGATCTGTGTTTTACGATGTACACGCTTAATTTAACGGCTCAGAGGGATAAGTGTTCAGCAGGACAAATACCTGTAACGGTGCAGCAAATGAAGCAACGGCACCATACGAACTTTCCAGTTTGAATGATTCAAGTGTGGAGTGCTGTGAAGGAGACTTTCGTCCTCTCAGCGTGTACTACTCAATATTTGACTGATGCAGACTTTTTTACTCTTTTCTGCTGTGCCAGTAGGCCAGTAGTGTGTGCAACTTTGCTTCAGCCTCTCTCTACTGTTTTACCATCTTTTCTACTTTCAGTTGCATCCCTTGGCTGGGCTGGAAGCTCAAGTGCACGCACCATGCATTTATGCAGCGCTAGCTCTGAGCACAGGCAAAGCTTGTGGCCGCCTTCAAAGGAACCCACCCGAAGAGGGCTTTCCTGAGCTGGAAATGGAGAGGAGAGTGGGAGAGAGTGCTCCTGGCCTGCTCCGACCGGCTGTGCATGGTGGCAGGGCTGGCCAGCCGAGGAGCCCGAGTCAGCTCCCCAGAAGATGTAGGGGCAAAGCCACTGCCCTGAGATTTTGGAGCAAAGCAAGCTCTCACCTGCCCTTGTTCAGTGAAGCAGGACTCTTGATTTATAGTCCGTTATTTCTTACCCTAATCGAAACTACTTCACGAAGCCTCAGATGCTGGCTTAGTGACTGGGAAAGGGTAAACACCAATACAACAATAATGATAATGAAATAGAAAGTTCCCCAGTAGGAACAATCCTGCACTAGTGTTTGGAGAAAAATGTTCAAACTAAGAAGTGCAATTAACAGCACAATTGATTTTATGTCTCAAAATCATGCAGGCAGAACAAAAAGAAAATGCCTGGGAAAGCAGGGGAAGGAAAATTAATCATTTGAGTTCCTGCCTTCTCTGTGCTCTTGTGTACAATGCTGCACCCAAAGGAAAGACACCAGACTAGATCCAAGATACTTTAACTCTTTTATGGTACTATTTTTGTGACAAAAAACCAGGCCTGAGGCTGTGGTGGTGCTTCAAGTATGTATGTAACATGCTTTCCAGCCACACCCCTGGGATTCATACTGAGTCTTAAGAAGAAGTGGGACTCTGTTCACTCCAGACATACAGTAAACGGTATGGTAAAATCATATGGTAAGTAGTGTATTATTGCCATTTGGTCAGCAACAGCTTCACCCAATAAAATCTCATGGGCTAGGCTGTCTCTTAGCCTTGGTTAAAGAGTGTCTGATCAAAGGGATCCTGGCACAATCATGCCAGAACCACTGCAGCAAGGGTTGGAAAAGCGCGAGTTGGAGGAAAAAGTAAGATATGGGTGGTCTTTTACCTGATAAATTTGGCAGCACCTACAGTATAATCCATTGTAGCAAATCCCACTCATACTGTCCCCTCCAATCTCTGCTCTGCTCTCACCTGCTTTCCCATTTCTGATTGACACGGCTGTGATGCAAAATGAAGGGTATGTTGATTTACTTGCTCCAGAACAATCACTCTGACGCCCATTATCAAAACAGATGTACATCCTAGACCTCAAATGTCTTTCTTCTGCTTAGTTACATCTCATGGCAGAGCCAGTATTACACAGCAGCTCTGCAGACTGATTAAGACACACTGCATCTCCAAACTATTTTCCTACCCGAGTGTTGAAGCAATGCAAAGAAAAGTAGCTCATTTAATTCCACAGTGAATCTACCAAAAGCGGTTCACAACTCTCCTCTTCTTTCCTCATTCATTCATTTTAGTGTTTTATTTTGTTTTGAAGAGATGGTGATGGGAGTAAGTATTACAAATACCCGACACACAGAGAGTGGAGTGTGTTTTGTGGAGAAGTTCAGAGAAATTGAGGGCATTGAGAGAGCAACAGTTAATAAAACAGGATTAGGCTCCACAAATACAGTTGTTTCATGAAACTCTTTCCAAGCAAAAATTGATGATGATGTACATCCTCATCACTTACTGCTACAGAGTGAGAGAAAGAAGAGCTTGTACAGAATAATGGCTCATGCAGTGTATTTAATGTCCCCAAAAAGCAGAAGTCTGTGTTAAGACAGGTTGCAGGACAACGTCTCACTGATGATTAGTGACAGTTCCAGTAATACAGATCAAGAGTCTGAACTCACATTTGAGAAATGACAGTGATGCAATTTTCTGACAGATAATTCAATTTAAGATGTCTTCATTTTTAAGACCTGTCTACTAACTTTGTTCAATTAATGGCTGGTGCTTTTCAGATTATGTATGTGGAACGAGTTGTGCACAGGCAACTTTATCATTCTCTTCAGTGGAATAAAGATGAGAACCTCAAACTGCACTTCTTGAGTGTCTTTTTTTTTCTCTCTCTGAACTAAAGAACAGAGGCTTGTTTAGACACTCTTGCTGTTGATAATGGTTAGTCCATGCAGTCACAGAGCTGAAACCATCTCATCTGGTATTAACTTTTTTACTGTGAGGGTGACTGAACACTAGCACAGGTTGCCCAGAGAGGTTGTGGAGTCCCCATCCTTGGAGATACTCAAAAGTCAAGACATGGTTCTGGGCAACTGACTCTAGGTGGCCCTGCTTGAGCAGAGAGGTTGAACGTGATGATCTCCAGTGGTTCCTTCCAACCTCAAGCACTCTTTAATTCTTATCCTGTGACACAGGTGACCCACGGTAACTATAATGTAACAGGGGGCCACTGCTCCTTCAAGGAGCAATACCCAAAGGAAGAGAGGTCTGTAACCTCTCTCCTACCATACAACCTTCCCCACTGTTCCTAAGGAAGGTATCATTTATCTCTGCCAATCCGCCTCTCGTTTCGTCTTCCTTACTCACACATTGGTTCAAAGAAAAATTCTTCCTTCACAAACAGTAAAATTTACAGTATATGAAGTACACTTTAAAATGAGTCTATTTTACTAAATACATTCTTTTTACTTGTGCTGGCTATTTAAGGGAAAAGAATATTTATAAGGTCACAGATTCTGTTGCCACAGTGGCAATGCTTAGTGTATAAAATCAGTTGCATCTGGGAGGGTATTTGGTAACCCTTCGTTCCCACCACCAAACATCTGCAGTTTTACCACTAGATAGCAGTATGTAGCAATGAATGCTGTTTGCAAAGATGGTTTGAAATAGCTGGGTAACAAAATGCATGGCGTGCACCCAGACTCAGGGAGGAAGCGGAGAAACGGAAGGAGGAGAAAGCAAAGAAATACTTCCTTATTCGTTTTAAATCTCAGCTGCTTTTCTCATGTCACAATTTTTGACTCATAAATGTTGAATTACCTGCACTTGCTGAAAACCCAAGTGCTCTCAAAATCAAAACAAGATGAAGGTAAAACAAGGAGTCCTTTGTTCTCTGCTACGTGCGTGTGCACAGAGGTGTAGAAAGACTTTTCAGGGTACCTCAGCGCTTGCCCCAAAGGACACGGGAGAGCTAAGTTTCCTACAACAGCTTAGTGAAGGAAAGGGTTGATGCTGGAGGTGGGGGAAACTGCAGGGGCTGCTGGTGGTGGTGTTGGCCCTGCAAGCTGTGGCCATTGCCAACATTGCCACTGTCTTACACCATCATGTCCTTATATCTGCTGTGTCCCTGCCTCACTGTTTCCTTTACGATAATGCATTAAAAGCTAGTCCCCAGTGGAGATAATGGAGCTGTTTTTTAGAGAAATACAATGATTTGCACCATATGTGCCCCTATTTTAATTTACACATGATAAATTCACCTCACCTTGGCCAGGTTAGATTGATTGGTGGAATTTATTTGTGTAGTGAAAATTGAGCAGGGATTTGAACTCAAAACTAAGCCAGTCCAGCAAGGGTTGCCAGACAGGGTAACAACTAGTAAACACCAGGACTGGTGAGTTGAAAAGCAGGTCTTAAGTGTAAAGAGAAGGAGAGAAAATGTGGTGCCTGTAAGCTGATTATATGTCTCTCTTTACAGAGGAAAAAAAATCTTCTATATTTATTCTAAATAATGCTCACAGGAAAAAATGAAGAACTGTACATGTTCTTTAAGTCCTCTTCCTGAAGATAACAACATACAATACCTGGAATTATGTTCCTTGAAGTCAACTTAAAAAAAATCATGATTTTAACGTATTTTTTTCTTAAATGCTGGTTTTTCTCTTCAGAAATTTTAGGTTTCTACAGAGTTCTCTGCCCTTTAGGCTGTGAGTTCAGAGAGGTGTTAAAATTACGAAGGAGACAAAACCACGTAAGAAGTGGGAAGAAGTTGAGTTACAGCACTGCTCTGGAGGTGTAGTGACACTTTGCAATGAACATACCCAGATTTCCTGGGAGGAGGCCTTTTCACCCCACTGCCTCCCCTGGGGGACTCTCTGTGCTGTTCCCATGTCCTTCCAGACGCCCTAGTGACTGCAGCACGTTCCCGTTCCTGTTCCTCCCTGTCATGGTGGCTGTCCCTGTCAGCCCATGAAGCGGCAAGGCTGGATGTGACACAGATCTTGTGTTACAGTTTTACATCCCCTGCTTGTCTGTCAGCGTGTCTTGAGATGCTTATCACTGTAAGATGCCAGAGTGAATAACTCTGCTTGCTTACAGTACACATGAGCGCACTGGTGGTATTTATTCCCTTGCCACAATGAAATCATTATATCCATCATACTGAGACTGCATGGATACTACAGTCCTTTACTAACAAATACATTACTCCATTATTTTTAGTAAGACTTTAATTTATGGCTATAAGAAAGATTTTCTTCTATTATCTCCTCCACTTCAAGTGAAAAACCTTTGATGGAAAAGATGCAATTGTTTTAGCACTTCTAGCAGGCACTACAGGACATGTAGATCCCATGTGGATTATACCATTAATTTCTCTAAGTATCTGAAAACTTGGTAGAGAATTTATTATTTTTCTCAATGGAGATTTTGCAGACTTTTTGAAGGAGGGGACCCTTGGGCTGCTTTGAGCTGGACTCAGAACCACATCACAGTTTATGCCCTGCACCTCTGCATGAACATGTCAAAGCTGTTGCTAGATGCTGTTTTAAAAGATGGCATTCACTGCCCTGGCCCTGGTAAGATTTTGACAATTCATCATGTAAGAGTCTTCCTTTTTGTTTCTTGCTGTTTGCAAGGGTGAGAGAGGATGAATAAGCTGCTTCCCAAAAGGCATGGTAGGGGCGACTGGTGAGGACTCCAGGTTGCAGTAGATGTTGCTCAGGAGTGGGCAGCACAGATCCTCCTTGCCTGAGGGCCAGCAAAATTTGTGCACTGCAAAAGATGCCTTCTGTTCAAAGGAGGAAGGTGGTAGGAATTGGAGGGAGAGGAAGGAAGTCTCCATAGATAGGCCAGATTTGCTCTCCTTGTGCCACAGATAGGATCCCCCATGGTGGGGAAGCCCTGATTAACCCTTCTTTTCTTGCATAGCTCTGAGCTTACTGTCACAGGGAGGCAGGGACAGTTCACAGTTCTTAAAGATGTCATCTCATGTTATCTGCAAACTCAAGGAGACATCTTGGTACTGCTCAGACATATTTTTACTGGATGATTAGACTTGGGACTTTTCACTCATGTCTGTATTGCTTAGGCTTTAACCTCTATATTAGTTGTTGTATTACTGTGTTTTCAGCCTGGTCGCGGACATTTGGTCTATTCCCAGCTAAGCAAGGATGAAGGTGGGTCATCTTCTAGTATTTGAAATTGGATTCAGGGGAAAAATAAATAGGAAAACTTCAAATTCCTGCAGTGCCCTCGGACCTGTGGCCCTTTGACGTCCTGGTCTTGCTGTGGCTTGTTAGAGGTGCTGGCCAGCACGAGGAAAGGGTAGAGGCTGATGACAGGCAAAGCAGAAGTCAGATGAGGGCTGATACTGTGACACTGGTATATTTTCAAAGAACAGGGATTTCATCTCTATGCATGCAAGAAACTTGAATCCTTATGAAAAAAAGATTTTGTCCTCAAAGGGAAAACTGTAAGAATGCCTTTCTGTTTTCTATGCTAAAGTATGACTTGTAAAGCAGAGGTATATCTCACTGGCAGGGCCAGTGTGAATCAAAGTAGTTGCAAACTCTTTTGTGTCAGTTTGATTCTGTAAAAGGCAGGAGAGGGATTGCAGTCTGATGAAGAGGCTTTGAGAAGAAATATTGCTCACAGATATTTCTATGATATAGATTGCCCTCCCACAGCATGGAGAAAGGACACCTGTTTGCTGCAGGCTGCACTAACCGCGCTGATACAGCTATGTTGAATATTGGGGATAAAGCGCAGGGAAAGACTCACCCAGTCACTACCAGTGGTCACCCACCTGCCTGGGAAAAGGATTAATGACAGACCTTCTGCTTAGCACTGCCAAGTTCATGGTAACAGGAACTTACATATTTCACTTTGTGTCCCTGCAGGAGATACCTTTTAGCCTTATGTAGTTCATGCCTCACAGTTATTGTCAATTTGGGATAAATCTCAAGTGCTCTTCCAAAGGTTGTTTAATATCAAAGACATAAAATATACTTGCATTTGGAGACAAGAGGGCAACTTTGTGAACTCAGGTTGCCTCTTCTCAGGAGCATCTGTCTTCTTAGATTGCAGCTGCCACAATGCATCAGGGAAGAGGAATTTCCTTAATAACTGAAGCAAAACTCTTTCACTGCTTTATGGACAACGGTCGCTGCTCTCACCCTACTATGGGATCCTAATAGCTCTGGGGGCAAGGAAGTGTGTAGTTAGACTTTCTTCTAAACTGCTGTGCTTGAAAGAAGCATCAAAACCCTGCAGTTTTAAATTCATGTCTTCTTTCATTTTTCTTTCTCCTTCTCATTTCTGAATCATCCCTATGGATTACAAGGGATTTGCTGTAGCACTGCTCCAGGAGCTTGACAGAAGTTCATGGTGTTGATGGTCCCTGCTACCTATCCAGACAGAGTCAGGTTATTCACCGTCCCCCCACCATTTTCTGGGGTACAGACAGTCTTGTAAATGCTGCCAGGCATTGTAAGAAGCAAGGAACACCCTGCTGCGATAACTTAACAGTAGTGGAGTTTGCTTCCCTTGTTCTTGTGTAGCCAGCTGTGATGTTCAAACTGAGCTTTGAATGTTTGGGCAGCTTTACAGAGGGAAAAGCCTCTTGAACCAGACTTTTTCTTCTACAGGCAAAGGAATGGACTTTGTCTCCAGCTACCTTCATGAGCCCTGATCATCTAGTACATAAGATAAGGCCTGACTCTACATAATCCCAAGATGGGAGCCGTTTGTATTATCAAACACAATGCCATTAATGCCAAAGGAAATAAGGGTTTATAGACACTGGCTCTAAAGCAACAAAAACCATTTTATGTCTAAGCATCTGCCGCACTGAAGCAAGCAATGGGAGTCATTAAGTGTCAATGGGAGCAACACCAGTGTGTTTGAGCATAAATTGATTGCTTCTGGGTCTCAAATCTCTGGAGGTCTCTTCCATTTACAACACTGTGGATGCCACTTCCTCTGAAGCATGGGGTAAGAATTATTAGCACACATGAGACGCTAGGTCAGATGGACTAAAAGTCATATTCAGTATTTTAAACATTTTGGTTGAGGTTTGCTTGGATTGCTAATGAACAGTAGCTGTAGCAGTGACTGTGTTTCTTAAGAACCCTACATTGGTGTTTAATTTGGGCCTCAAAAATGTATCTGCTTTTTTAATGACACATTATCCTAAAGAAAATTTGTAGACTTTGTTTGATAAGGTGAATTCCACTTTTCGTTACTGACAGTCTGCTTATAGTAGACATGGTAGCAAAGCCAATATGTTGGCTGGAATACTAATTTAAGTAGTTCTGTGGGGTTTTTCTCTTGCTTGGTTTGATGAATGAAGCTATTGAGGAGAAGGGAAATGAAAAACAGCAATTTGTTTGCCTGTTTACTAGCTTTCAGCTAGAATATTAATGTGAGTTCATCACAGTTGAACTGACATGCAAGGGAGGAAATCCTTGGGGAAAAATATAGTCCTTGCTATTGGGGATTTAGATGGGTTTTATCCAAATATGATCCCATCCACATCTGCCGAATTTCAGGGACTATGTAGCCACAAAGGTATCTGAATTCATACCTATCCTGGACTGGTTACTTTAGCCACTCTCTGGAAAACCTCTTTCATGGAGAAAAACACCCACGAAACGAAACAAAAAAACCCACTCCTCTAAGGGAAGAGAAGACCAAGACTAAGAATTTCTCCTAAACAAGAGGGGTCAGACACCTACAATGTTAAGCAGGCAATGCCTCAGCTACTTAAATTATAGACATTATTTTCCAGCTATTGGGCCCATTTCAAAGAAGGAGAAATGGGGTTTCAAATGCAGAATTGCTCGAAATCCCCATGGGGAAGGACTTTTCAAAATTATGGTCACAAAAAGTTGTTTTTTTTCTTAAGGGATCTTTTCCAGTTATTATAAAAGGCTTCTAAGTCGTCTAGGCTGTGCTCAAGGAAAAGCTCTGAAAAGCTGAACTGTGGACTATCTGCTACAGACAGAGTAACCCCTACCACTTGGACAATGCTTTCTGTTCCTGTAGAGTCAGGAGGAAGATGAGAGGTTGGTTACATATTCTTCGGGCTAATGGATTTCTTAGTTCAACCCTGATAGGGTCAGTCTTCAGGTCTTGTTTTACTCAGAGGTCTTGTACCTCCCAGGACCAGTCAGAGCAGGACGGACACGGGATAATGGCTTGTCTGCCAGACTGACCTGCTGAGTGGGTGTAGTTTGGACACAGAGCTAGGGCGTGAGAGTGCTTGAAGAGCACAAGCTGTACCGCAAAAAGAAACTACACTGGGTATGTTTACATCAGCTCTAACAAACAGTCTGAGAGTGCTCTGCCAGAGTGGACATGATTGCCGTGACTGCATGTAAGTCATGCATCCCTGTTATGTCAAGCCTCAGTCAGGTCTCAATCTACTCTGCCTCTCACCAGGGTTTGTTGCTTCCTCCTAGGTGCAGCTCCACACCTCCTGGCTCCAGGCAGCTTGTAGCAGAGGCAAGGGCGTGATTCCCCAGCAGCTTATCCCAATGTAAGCTGGACTCTCCTCTTCCCACCAGCTGTGTGATTTTGCCTCCTGCCCTGTCACTAGCACACAGGCAATTGTGGGGCAAGGTAGTGCGGGAAAGGGGTTGCCTGAAAAGGAGCATCTTTTTGCAAAGGATGGGGTGGCTACATTGACCTAGGTGGAACGTAAGAGTGGAGCAGCCCCACTGGATCAGGTGAAACTGCCTTGAAACATCTCATTTGCCTGAAACAGATGGAGGAGATGGCTGCAGGGCACTGCTGCCTGCTCTGGCATGAATGGAGAAGAAGTTGTGTAGACCAACATGTCTGTCACCCAAGCACCTAACCTTGGGCCGAGGAAGGTAAGGATCATGTCTGCAGGACAAATGTGGAAGGTGAGCCAGACGACTTATGTAAGAGCCTGCTCTTTCAAGCTTAACTGGCTGCATCAGTGTCTAAAGTCCCCATACAATGGGGAGGGGGAAACGGCTTAGAGAGTCTGGGAGTTGGCAGCTAGCCAGGAGGAGAGCCCTTGAATGAATAAAATACGCTTACATTATAGCTTCAGCTTCTTGTTAAACACTGACCAGATGGTTCGAAGTGCTGGCCTATAAACCCCTTCCCACAACAAAATCCACTACACATGGGAGTACTTGTTTGTGAAAGGAGGGAATTTACAAGCCCTGTGGTGCTCAGCTCCTGAACTGATGGGAAACATTGGAGGCGGGTATTAAATTTTGGCTGTGGCAGCATTTCACCCGCAGTGCTGCTACAACTGAACCACAAGTGAAACGATGTGCTTCACCTGGTACCAGCAAGTAACCAGCCACTAGTCATATTCACCTCATATACACTTCTATTTTAATTGCCCGGCATCTGTGCTGTCACCTTATTCCCCGTAGCCTGACAAGGAGTTAAATTACTTCACATTGTAAAATGAGGCAAGACATCCGAAGTTAATATGGCATTCTTGCTTTAAGATCTCGAGGTGGACTCGTATTCCTGAGGGGGGATGTACTCCATAAATGCTTCTGGAAAGCTTTTCTCGGCTGGAAGGCTGTGGACCAGACTTAGTCTGTGCTTCTGCTGGGTAAATTAGCAGCAACTGTTGGAGGGTTGCCTTGTGTCTGTACTGATGATTTTTGGAGTGCGATTTGCCACGCTTCACAAAGTGGGGCAGTGTGGATTGAAGAAGTGCCTCCCTCCATCCCACCCAGAAATCCTTATTCCTGAGTTACTTATCCAACAGAAATGATACTTGAGCTTTGCAAAACTGAAAAGCAAGCTGCCTATGTGAGCATCAAAGAGAGATTAAATGCTGCTGAGAAGATGAGAATCTTCTACCTGAAATGATGTCGCCATCCTTTCTGACAGAGTTTAATCTCCCTTTGTTCCCCACAAAAAGAGGAATAGAGAAATTTTCTGTTGCTAAAGCTTTAACAAGCAGGTCTAGGGAAAAAGCGGAAGATTTCAGAGTCAGCCCACGAGCGCTCCCATGGCACACCATAGTTTGCTTACTGGGGCAAAACTCAGCAAAGATCCTTAAGGGGTTGGCAGGGGAGAAGATATCGGAAAGCAAAATAATAGCTGCTTCACCTGTGCCTGCGCTGCAACAAGATGCAGCGAGTCATTGGATTTGAAGGGAAATGAAAGGGTGGCAACTTTATTTAAGGATATCAAGATTTCAACGGTCTATGCTAATGGATAGCGCGAAGAGCTGAAATCCTAATTCCCAGGAAGCGGGAGTAAGTGACCTCTTTTGCTTCACTGAGGCCTAAATGTCACCTCAACGTTCAAGAAAACTGGAGAGTTACTTTATTGCGAAGACACTGCCCTCTTTGGATACATTTCAAATAGAGCAGCTGTGGAATTTTCGTTGATGTTAAAGGTCTGTATAGCACTAATCTCCATTGAATCCTTTTCCAAACAAAGAAGTTAAGGGAAAGCTTAAATCCTTCCAGTTTCAAAGAATTTTTTTTTTCATGGATTTAAAATTTAAGCTTTAAGAGGAGCGGGAGAAGTAGCAAGAACAGAGAACTCTGAGCATCTTTGAAGATCAGTTCCATAGGATGTATTCATCAAAAGGGAAAAATAAACAATCCTCTGACTGAGAATGAAATAGAATTTACCTTTTTTAATTTTTTAATCTGAAGACATGTTATGAATTTGATAATGCAGAAAGGACTGGATGTTCTTTGCAAGAGCTGGGTTAAACCTCAGAATTAAGCTGGCTTGTGAATACAACTAAAACACCCTATTTCAGGTTTAATAGGATTCATTGCTTGTTTCCTCATTTCTTTCTGGCCTGAATCCACTTTGGGAAAATGCAGTCTGAACCTGGTGATAACAGGAGGATATAAATCTATTTTAATTAAAAATAGAATCACAATCCCCTAAAGCAAGACAACAAACTATTCTCTTGCACTGAAAATAAACTGACCAGATTTCTGGATGACAAATCTTGGGTATTCTGGAGCAGGGGCTGTGATGTCTTATCAGAGATTCAAGGAAGAATGCTACAGTGACAACAGAAAAACATTTATTATGGCTTTACACACAAGTAAGCAGTAGTGTCTGAACACAGCATGGCTGTATGGTAAATACTTACATGTCTCTCAGATTCTAAAATCTAAGGGGAATACTAAGAAATTCCAGTTTCCACACATATCTATCTGAACAGTATTAGAGACATAGCTCATTTAGAGATCTACTAATATTAATATACTTGATAAATACACCCAATAAAAATCACTGTGTAAGCAACCCATGGTGTTAGGTAATTTGATGTGCTAGGAGTGTTTTGACAATGTCTCTCAAGCTAGAATCCCTCTGGTCTTAAAACTGTGTTAACCAGGAAGGGATGTGGCCATTGCCAAGTATGATAGTGCCAGATGTGATTAATTAACACTGCTTGTATATGAATTATCTTTCTTGCAATTTGGAAGCGTATGTGTCTGCACAGTGAGGATGTTTCTGTGGGGAATAATCCTTTCACAAACGTTGTGAAATGGGGCAAATAACAGGGGAGATTTGCCAGTTCATGTGTTGAATGAGTGTATGTATGTAGGGAGAACTGTTTAACATCCTTCCCTGCCTACTTACTGCTTTCGTTCCTGATGTTGCCACAACAGAACAAAGCCACCAGTGGTTTTGTTCTCCCCACCCCCAAACTCTGCCAACGTGCATTGCAGCTGCAGCCGCCCCTTGGCTGTCTTCAGCAGCTGGTGCAAGTGGGAGTTCAGCCGTGTCAGGGTCCTGTCTGGGTTTGCTCTGGATCCAGCGGGCATTTGCACGTGTGCTGAAATACGTCTGGTGGGAAATCCCACTGAAGTCGGTTGGATGTTTGTGCTTGAAGTCCGTCACATGCGCAAATGCTCTTCCTTGTGACTGATGCCTGCTGATAAATGAAATGCATTAATCTCATTACTGCTCAGTATCACCATACGGAAGTTCCCCTTCTGCCATTCTTGGAGAACTGGATTACTTCTCTGTACTTCTCTCCTGCAGCAGTCTGCGTGAGTCGTGCTGCTCGGGGCGCTGGTGTGAACAGCGAAAGCATAGGGGGTGGCATGGCGAGCCTGCCAGTGGCCCCCGAGACTGCAGAGTGCTTTTCCCATCATCCTTGGAAGGAGGTGGAAAAAGGAAGATCTGGAGCCTGAAATAAACAACAGGGAAAGTGATCTAGCTTTGGGAATGGAACGATGGAATAGTGGGAGGAAGGGTAAGGAAAAGAGAACTGAAGAAAGTGGAAACAAAATGATGTGGAGGAAGGGACCACTCACACGGGCTGGAAGATGACATGGCAAGAGAGAGCATGACACAATGATGAGACTGAAGGGAGGGTGAGACAGAAATGAAGAGGTCTGTGTAAGACTTTTGAAGAGGGCTTCAGTTTGGCACTGCCTGAGGCGTGCTCCTTGGTGCGGGAGAAAAGAGCAAACCTTTGAGTTGAGGGACAGAGAGAGGGGCAGAGACACGGAGACCGGGTGGGAGAGCAAAGCAAAATAACTTGCTTCAGGCCCTACAAGAGCTGAGTGACATCTGAATATCCCAAATGCTTATAAACATGCATGTCCTGCCTCTCCTCTCTGTAGCGGCAGTGGGGGTTTTTGGTTCTCTCTGTCAATAACACTTTGTTTTCTTAGCAGAAAAGGAACGAGTAGAAAGTCAGAGAGCAGATGGAGACTTTTTTGCCCCTGATGGTTCTGAGCTAGTAGAAATTTGTAGCTGGATCTAAAATTAGTTCCAAGGAAGCCTGGAACAAAAATTCTGTTGTTGTGAGTTGCACTTTCTTTGTGATTTCTTTTTCTTTTCTTTTTTTTTTTTTTAGATTTCATTTATAAAACATGAGGGAAAAGACGCTGCTTTATGGCAGAACTAGAGTCATCACATTCTAAGTGCCTAAAGAACAGAAATTTTTGCCTCTCTTACTGAAGCGTTTGGTTTTGCCTGCATCTATGCCAGGTGCTTGACATAAGGAAGAAGTACAGTACGGGTCTTCACGGCAACAGGGAGCAGAGCTGATACACATTGTGTGTTAGGGAGTGAAGAGGTATGGGATGGGGGTTCGGTGGCATTTGAAGGCAGAGGAGGACCGCACAGACATGTTTGCCTGGTCCAGGCAGGAGTGAATCCTCGAAGGCTGTTCAGGTTCCAGCTGATGTCCATAAGAATGTTTCTCCACAGATCTTGCTGGCCTGAGTCGCTGTCGGGCACCTGGGGAGGGCAGTGCTGGTCCCCTACACGGAAGTGCCCGCAAAGGCATCATCTTCTCCCTCCATAAATCAGGCAGAGAAGGGTTGCAAACCCACTTCCACCAGAGCCTGGTGGTTTTCTGAGCCTGTTTTGCTGGAGGAGATGATTTTTGGAATTGATTTCCTTCTCTCCTAAACTTTATTTTTAGATAAGTCTTCTCCCTTCCCAGTCTCAAGTTTTATCCCTATCATCTGTTGCTTAGCACAAGGGTACTGCTAACATAACCTGCTCTTCTTTTCTTTGTCCAGCATTTGGCACTCTTAGCTAGCCAAAAATTCTACATATTTTCCTTTTTCTGTCAGATCAATGCAGAGGTCTGCAAGTCCTGAGAAATTTCATCCAAATTGCTAAAGCAATCATTTCACAGATCAAGATATGCATGAAATGAAGTCCTTAGTGACGTGTATGATTTCACAGATTCAGTAATCAGAATAGGACTGTTTCAAGTCACTCTTTTGGAGAAGAAAAAGAAAAAAGGAAGGTTTAAGTAATTCAATAACCATCCTCATTCCTAGAATAAGGTTCTCCATCTTGCCACTAGTGTGCCGTCTCCAAAGCAGAATTAATCTCTTTGCAAAATTCTTATCAGAAGCCAAAACCAATTAGTGGAGACAAAAGTAATAGTTTAACAGAAGACTGCTACAGTGGACAGGAATCTGTGAACTGTCCTCACTTCGGGTGTTGCAACTTAAACTTTGCAGAGCTTGTCTTTAATAATTAGATTTAAAGGAACTTCAAGTTACTCAGTTTTATGTGCAGCAGTTTGCTGGATTACAGGTCAAGATTTTTTGTGAAAAACTAGAGCTTTTCACTGTGTCCATCTAAATCATACTATTGCCAGGCTCATTGAGACCTTGACCTGATCTTACTTTGGAGCTTTGAACATTGACCAGACTCAAGGACACAGTAACACTCCAGGACATATGGGTAAAAGCACTATGCCCACAAAATGGCAGCTCTGAAAAGAACTAAAGCAGGAAGAAGATGGGATGGCCTCCTGGCTGTGACTTTTCATAGTTTGGCTCGGGCTGCTCTTGCCTCCTGTGATGCTGAATAAAGCACATTTGATTTTTGTTTTCTCTGCTGTGATATGGCTTTATTTTTCTCTGTGGTCACTGCCTCTGGGATGCCTGACTCATCGAGGTGACTGGAAGTTGTGTTTATGGTTGCAGTAACAGACTGTAAAAAATAATACCGGGGAAGTGTTGGGGGAGAATACAGGGGGAAAAACAAGAATAAAAATATATATATATACACATATGTATGTATGTAGATATGTTCCTTCCAAAAGTTGGGCATTTATCAGCACCAGTAGACAGAGAGGAATGTCTGGAGTGGGGGAAAGTAAAAGAGGGAGAGAAAGCTATTGCATTTGTGTAATAACAGCATTGCATTATCCCGTTCTTCTGGATGTGACCATTCGGAGCTAGAATTTTTGATTTTCAAAAATCAAACCTGTCTCAGGCAGCTCTAAAGTGGAAGTCAATCCATCCATTAGCTTTTTATTAGATATGCTGTTTAGACCACATGTTAATTTGATAGGCACAGTGGGACTCTCATTTCTGTTGGTGATTGTAGACACTATCTAACAGAGTAACAGTTGTGCAAACGCCCTATTTCCTGCCTCATTTACATAAATTTTTAAAACGATAGAACACAAAATATTCTTTATGTCTTTTTAAGCTGTTTCCATTCTGTTACAGTGAGTATCAATTTTATTCATGCTTTCCTGACAGTTTCTATTACTTTGATCCAATTTTTATGACTCTTGTGCCCAATCTTCTTCAAGGTATTTAAGTGTTTAACCTTTGGAGAGTTTGGTGCTTAGGCATACTGGATAACTTTTCTGTTCAGAATGATCTCTTGAATTCAAAAGGACTAATCAAATGATGTTGTTCATGCCTACATATCTGCAAGGTATGGCTCAGTTACATGATTCCTCTAATGTATTTGTCCACAAGGTGTTGCTAGTACTTATAAAGGTTAATTTATGAGCATGTCCCTGTATGATTTCAGCTAGTATTTATGTGCTTGGAGAAACAAGACTTTGATTTCCCTAGATATAAAGAGATTCATATCCTTCAGGAGAACAGCTTATGTAAGCTTGCTGTTGTTATTCTCTTCTGGAACAGCATGAACCATTGGTTTTAATAAGGGGATTAAGTAAAACAGGCATACTTTACTTGGCTACATTGCCTGGGAACACATTTCCATACAAAACTGTTCTGAAAGATCCAGTGGTGTGTGTTTAAATCCATTCCTACTCAGCATAACATTTAAATACAGATTTAATGAATGTCTATCTATCTGATTTGTTGAACTGAGCCCACAGTCATTAAACAAGGTGGTAACAGGTGACAACAGTGTGTTTGGTGGGCCATCAAGCCCTTGTATTCCCTGTGGAGCCAGGGAATACTTACTCATCAACAAAGTGTTCCTCTTAGTGAGGGAAAAGATACAACACGGGCTTTAGGAGTATCAGAAGGCTTTTTGCATCTCTTGACATCATCCCATACTGTCAAGAGGTGGTGATAGTTCTACTTTTGATATCTCAAATCTCTTCTCTGCAGCGATCCAATTAGGAATTTAATTAAAAAAGGAGACAAAAGGAAATAGCATGTCTTCCCTAGAGGAGTATTCTTAACACAGAACAGAAGGAAAAAAGAGAGTGACTGAGCATGGGAAGGCAGCAACTCCTGGAATGACTGCCAGGGTACGGCCTGTTCCATACCATCATGTGGTACTGAGCTCCGTGCCTTGCATAATTCTTGGGGTTTTTTTTGTTTGCTTTTCCCTTCTCAAGGAAGATGACTTTCCTCCAATTAAATATTATTCCTCAATATTTCCTCAATATTATTCAGATTTCCCCCCTCCCCCTGTTATGACAGAAGCAACTGTTTCTGCTGTTTGGAAGCTGGACTTCACAGAAAACTATTTGCGAGTGTAAAAATTAGCAAAGAGTTCTTGTAAATGGAAAATCCCATCTGAGTTGTTTAAAAAGACTGTCCTTCCTTACTACTGAAACTATTCTTCTGACCAAGTCTATATTTAATCCTTCCGTCAGAGAAACTAATAGTTTGGGGAAAAAAAGTTGCAAGAAGAAAAACTGCACTAGTGGAGTCTGTTATATAGACTAGCTTGTAATAGAGACCTTTCCCTTCTGAGAACCAAATAAACTTTTCAGATACTTTCGGTAGAGCTGCACTAGCCTATATTCCTTAGTGATGCTCAATAGGAACACAGGCCTGCAAAAACACATCGATGTAATTGCAGAATCACAGAAACGTTCAGATTTGGAGAAAGTCTAGTCCACTCCACATGCTTAAAGTTGAATCAGCTAGAGCAGGTTGCTCAGGACCTTGTTCAGCTGCATTTCAAATATCTATGAAGATGGAGACTCCTTATCTTCTCTGTGCAACCTGTTCTGGTATATGACCACCCGCACAGTAAGGGTGAGTTTGGGAAGCAGAGGGGAAGGATCACTTCCCTTGACCTGCTGGCAGCACTCTTCCTAACGTAGTGCATGATTACCATTTTGCCACAAGGGCACATTGTTGGTTCATGTTCAATTTGGTGTCCACCAGGTCTCCATGTCCTTTTCTGCAAAGCTGCTTTCCAGCCTCTTGGCCTCCAGTGTGTACTGGTGCCTGGAGTTACTCTTCTCCAGGTGCAGGACTTGTGCAACAGGCCAAAACTTTTGGCTCCAGTACCAGCCCTTGAGGTACATCATTAGTGACTGGCCTCCAACTGGACTCCATGCTGCTGATTACAATCTTTTGAGTCTGGCATTTCATCCAGTTTTTGATCCACCTCACTGTTCACTTCTCTAGTCTGTAATTCAGTTTGTCTTTAATGATATTATAGGAAACAGCTTTGAAAGCCTTTCTGAAGTTGAGATAAACAACATCCAGTGCTCTCCCCTCATCCACCATGCTCATCATGTGGTTGTAGAAATCCATCAGGTTTGTTAAGCAATATTTTTCCCTTCATAAGTCTATGCCAACCACATCCAACCATCTTCCTGTCCTCCAGATGTTTGGAAATGATTTTCAGGAGGAGCTGCTCAGGAATGGAGATGAGATTGACCAGCCTGCAATTCCCCAAATCCTTCATACCCTACTTGAAGACAGAAGTGCCCTTTGCTTTCTTCCAGTCCTTGGGAACCTCCCACACTCACATGACCTTTCAAAGATAGTTGAGAGCAGCCTTGCAATGACATTAACCCTCAGCACTTGTGAGTGGAATCTGTCAGGTCCCATGGACTTGTGTATGTCCAGATTGTTTAAATGTTCCTTACATGATCCTTGCCCACCCAGGGTAAGTTTTCTTTGCTCCAGAATTTCCTACTGGTCTCTGGGGCCTGCGATTTCTGAAGGCTGATCTTACCAGTAAAGATGGAGGTGAAACAGGCAGTGAGTACCTTTGCTACATCTTTTGTCACTGGCTTGCCCTCCCCTTTCAGCAATAGGTCTGTGCTGCTGTGGAATGCAGGTACACGTAACTGCAGAAGACCTTACATCCCATTACCAGATTTAACTTGCCTAACCCTGTTCCAGCACACCCAGACAGTGTCTATTTATTCCTCCTGGGGCTTCTGGCTTTGATTCTCTCTCATGTGAGCTTTCTTTTTATATTTGAGTTTTGTCAGGAGCTCCTTGGTCACCTATACAGGCCTTTTGGTGCTCTTGCTTCAGCATCGGTAAAAACATCCTCTTTGAGAAGCATGGAGCCCAGGGAATGTAATTTCAGGGGGAATAGATTTACTATCTGCAACTTCTATAATGTAACAAGATATTTATAAATTATATTTTGAGGGTTTGATTTATGGGAATTGACTGAAAGGATAAAGAAACACAGTTTTTATGAGGTGCACTGTTTTCTGCACATTTGGGACAAATTTATCTCTTTGAGTTCATGCATCTTCCAGCAAAGATAAATTAAACCTGACAATAAACTTTTCATACTCCGGACTTACAGAGACAAAGCTGATCCTCTTGCCTTCTTGTATTACAGCAATCTTCCTCCAATTTATCCAAAACTATCTTCAGCATCAAGTAGCTTCAAAATGTGTCTGGCTATTGTTAATAATGAACCCTGAGTCAGCTGTAGAGAGGTAGATTTCAAAATCAATGAAGCTAAGTGGAGTGGAGAAGAGAAAAATAGTCCACACAGCAGCTTTCTGACTTTGCCATCTGGCTTGGTGAGTAGAAGTCATAAATTTCTGGACAGATGAAAAGCGAAAATGGTGAAATGCCAAAAGCTTGATTGTGAAGCCTGTTTGACTCAAACAGTACACAGTCTCTTAAGTGGGAGCCCAAGTTTTCAAAAAACCTAAGACGAAAAGTGTGAGGTATTGTTGCCAACTTCACTGTTTTCACTGTAAATGTACTAGCAAAACATATATACATATATATTATATACTCAGCCATTTTGAAAAGTTGATAGCTGTGTTCTGCTGGCTTTTTTTGGTCCAGATCAATGACTCAGATGCTGAGACACAGTGTCTGCTTTCTAGATTGAAGCAGTAAACAAGGGTTACTTATAGTTTAACAAATCAACTTGCTTCAAATAGCAGTAACAAAAAGCTACTTAGGGTTTTTTTCAAAAATCTGTGACCCACGCAGACTCCATTCACGGTGCATGGTGCCAACTCATACAAGAGTGTGCATGAGGCGGAAGTGCAGGAGGTTTGTGTGTGTATCTCCTGCTGCAGGTCTCCTTTTGAGTGTAGAGCCCTGTGAGATGGGCATGGTCCCCACCACAGCATTGTGATGTGGCTGTTCAGCTTCCCTCTGATGGAGCAGTAGATCTGTAGCCAGGTATCTGTGACCACTGGAGTCAAGGAACCGACAAGCTGCAGCACAGAAATGCTCCTGGACAGCAGCATGCCCAAAATTGGGTGCATCTTGAATCTTACCACTACCTACAAGAAAGGGTCATTGCAGTTTGGCCCAAACGAACATAGCGGATGATTTAAGGAAATTTCTGCACTCTGACACAGTGCAGAAAAGGGTAGAATTGAACCTCCACTTTGGGGAAATGAAGGGACCCAGAGGTTTCTCTTATCTCCACACCAGCAAGAGAAGAAAGTTGGAAGAGAAATATTGTCCCTGCTCACTTCAGATGATAGATTTTACACCAGAAGGTAGCAGAACCAAAGCACCAGGAATGCCCAATGAGAACAGGCAATGTAAACTGCCTGGTATAAAGGTATTTTACAGCACATGACTAGATACCGGGCCTGGACCTAGGCTAATCTTCCAGCATAGCTGACACATAGATAGTTCAGTGAGGTTATTTCTTTTTCCTTTCACAAGTTTATTTTATGAGAGTTCCCCAATGAATGCATCTTACAATGCATCCAGTCCTACAACAATTGCACTACGGCAGAACAAACCATTAACTGTGCTGCGTATTTGTGTAAAATCCTGGTATTGACTATTCTCCATGGTTGCATAAAAGGAAATACTACTGCCTAGTAGAGCTTCCCATTTACTAGCATCAATTATTTGATCTGATCTGTACCCTGGACTCTTGAAAACATACCCTGACAGTCAGCAGGGATTGCATTTAAAATACTAGTGTTTGTATAACACTACAGTGAACACTTCTTGAAAATGTTGGTTCCTTTCCCTCATTTTTAAACTAGAATTGCAGACTCTGATCCTGACAGGCCTTTTGACTTTCACCAACTGTTCAGTGGTGTTATTGTATGAAATGTCATTTGACTACCCTGGTAAAAGAGAGAGGAGGGGTGGGCCCTTGTTGTACAGCTTGATGTTAGACTGTAAACATGCAAAGTGTATGGAAGCACTTGCATGGTACGGTCTCAGTGGTGGTGGCTGCAGAATTGGCTTTTGAAGGCATTAGTAACGAATCATTAGTTTTAGAGATCTGGTTAAACAGTTTGCTAATGTTTTGCAGGATTTCAACATTTTTCAGGAATCCAGGACTGCTCTGAAGTTATCGTTTGCTGCTGAATTTTGGATGATATTCTTTCCAAAAAGCAATTTGTGAAGTATGTTTTGCCGTGACCATCAGCTCTTTGCTTTTCAGTATCATGTATCCCATATAAGCCACTGAGAGATACATATTACTGAGAGTAAATTGGCCTTTCATTGTCTTGACAAGAGCTTTAACAGGGAGGAAATATTTCTTCAAACAGGTTCTGGCATATGTAATAAGAACTCATTTTAAATTTGGACCGCAAATCTAGCTTTGGTCAAAAACTTGCCAGGCACAATGAAATAGTAATCCTTTTGATTGCTGTGTAAAATGCTGGTTGTCAGTAAATACAAGAGCCACTCCTAGACTATGTGGTGACATGTAGCTAAAGACAGTGCTTGGAGTGATGGAGAAGGAGGCTCAAAAGGCATATGCTTTGTTTTTGGCACTGTCATCAATTTGCTATCTCATCCTAGGCAAGCTGTTTATGCCCCAGTGCTCATACGTAGATCCTCAAAACTGCATTTAAAAAACTAAATAAGCAATCTGATTTAAAGGCATCAGTGCCTAAATTTAATAATCTCTTTCTGAGTTGTCAGAGGCATTATGAGGTGTAATTAATGTACATAAAGCACTTCATGACCTTTTCTTTACCTGTCTACATCTTTATCCAGATTTTTACGCCATGCTGATGAGTGATTCTAAGTTGAAAGTAATTACTGATTGTATGAAGAGATGACTGAGAAAGCCTAATAGCATAATTGCCCTTATCAATAGGTTTTCTTGAGAGCAACTCTTTGTTGTCCTCCTTTGAAGACAGTGATGATTAGAAATGATTTTATTTGCATAATTTATCTTCTGAATCAGATTGTTTTGTGAGGATGTAAGTGTTAAAATGCCATTAAAGGATACTGGATCAAGTCCGATGCATTTGCAGTTGATTGAGGAAAACAGTTTTGCAGAAACTGAACCATCTTTCTTTGAACAAACAAAGGTGCAGGATGTTCTTGCCTGGCTCTTCTTCCTTTCCATCCCCAGTGTCCTCCCTCTGTTCTGACAAAGTGGCTGAGGAACCTTTAGGATCAGCTAAAAAGTTTTGACTCTGAAGATCATGGCGAAAAGACAAGGCTTATGTCAGGTTTATCTTAGGCAACTGGATAACCCTATTTGTTCTTACAAGTACTGAGCAGTGAGTTGAGGGATGGGAGAGGGGGAAGATGTGGCTCTAACCTTCTGCCTGCTCTTTGTGGCTTTGTGGCCATGGTGGAAGTTCACCCAGCCTTGCCACTCCTGCAGACTGCCATGCTGTGTCATTCTTCCTTTTTCCTGTATCACTTCATGACATTTTTTACCTTTGATGCAGAGGATTTCAGGGATGGCTTATGTACCTCACGCTGGAGGTAATTCAGCCATAAACTTTCTCCTAGTGTCCATACAAGGCTCCGCAAAGTTCAGGCCACAGGCTTGGGGGACTTCTCCAGCATTACACATTCAGATCCTTAATAAAAATGAGACGGTACTGTTTAAAGGCAATAAAAGCGCTGACTGAAGAAAGGTGCTACATAAACACAACTGTGTGCCGTACCCCCAGAAGTGGGTGTGGTTCAGCCAAACTCCAAAATGTGCCAGTCGGTCGCGGGCCAGGCCCAGATTATACAACCCGATGCTGTGCAAAGGCTGAACAAAAGACACTCATGACATGCCTTAGTCTAGAAATGAGTTTGTAGGTCATAAAAAAAAATATGGCTTGTTATTAAAATTTCAGAGGAGGACACTAAGGCAAGTAATACACTTTACAGCAATCAAAAGACAAATAGAACTACTTGGGGGCATAAAATGCAAATTATTCCCAGGCGTATGGCTAGTGACTGGGGTTGTAAAACCAGAGACAGTTCCTATTCACTAGAAGAGGGAGGATATAGAACAGCCTGAGTGTATTTCTTTTCTTCTTTGACCTGGCCCCATGTGTCTTGATCAAGTGAAAAATTTTGATAAACAGCCTGCTTTCCAAACTGACATCTACTAGCTGTCTAGCTGTCAAAAGAAGGCAGCAACAGTCAAGCACTTATTGGACCTCAGAGAACTCACAGTGGAGAAAAATAGCTTAAATTCTGTAACTACAGAAAAAGCTTTCTCAGTATGAAGAAGTGGAAAACAAACAAACAACAAAGCTGTGATCTCCAAATAATATTTTTCCCTTTCCTAGATCATTAGAAGTGCTTCTCTCTGACCTTGATTTACTAAAATTTATGTTCTTGCTTCCCTTTCTCTCTCAATACAAATAACACCTTTCTGACTCATTTACCCGGTACTTATCTTGTGGGAAAGTCATATGGAAATGGCAGGTTTGAGGTATGTTCCCTGGACTACTTCAGGGTTTGTGTTTCAATTAAATAGTAATATGAAATGTGTTAGCAGTCTGGAAAGCACAGCTCTTCTCCCAGGAGAACAACTGAACTGCTGCACTCCAAAATCAGCCTTTTATTTATTTGCTCAGTGTTAGGAACACTTCCAGGTATTGAAATATGCCTGGCTATACTTGGAAATTGTTACAAGAGTTCTGTGCACAGTTTTGAACTGAAGTAGATGCCACTCTTCCAAAGAAGTTTTGGATGTGGTCTGGGGGATATCATGGACCAGACACCATTGCCAAAAGGCAAATTGGCTGCAGCCACCCTGGTTAGGAAGGCAAGTGTTTCGTAGTTAGGATACGAACTGTTTCATGTCAGAGAGTGCCAGAGAAAAGCACAAAGACGTTTAATGTAGAGGTCTAAAAGCAACCTTGTACCGTCAGGTGTGCCACGGCTCAGTTCTGGCAGGATTGGACAGCCTGGGATCTGGGACCGTGTCCTGGGAAGGAGGAGGTGTGGATCACTTTGTAGAGTCCATATGAGTTTTAAAAATGTGATTCCTCATTGCATTGTGTTCAAAAACTGGCACTGACTCCAGTAGACTTTTTATCTACCTGTACAGCAAATGGAGCAGCCATTGTATTTCAGTATCTGTTGCCTTTTTTTGTTTTCTCCTAAACGTTTTCTTCATTGTACAGTAGTGAGGTGAACTTGTACTCTAACTTCCTACATTCACCTTAAAATTTAAATAAAAAAGTGTAACAATGTCTCCAGATTCTTGAAGATGATTTTTTATTTGTAATCTGCTGTTGTCAGAACATCAGTTATAAAACTTTCTTTCTACAATACTCGACATCATTGATAAAGCCTCAGCTGGATGTCTGTATTTAACTTCGAGCACTGTGCTTCAAAAAGAGTGGGAACCAAGTGGATAGAGCTAGAAGAAAGGAAACAAGAAGGGTCATCTTTTCTAGACCTCTGATCAATGAAGAAGGATGGAAAGAATTGGATTTCTAGAGTAGGGAAAGAGAGA
This sequence comes from Steatornis caripensis, assembly GCA_013398225.1. Taxonomy (NCBI): domain Eukaryota; kingdom Metazoa; phylum Chordata; class Aves; order Caprimulgiformes; family Steatornithidae; genus Steatornis; species Steatornis caripensis. The sequence continues at coordinate 605,008 of VZSC01009414.1, forward strand.
CAGAGGTCTTCAAATGTACTAATGTCTGCTGCGAAGATAAAAAAGAACAATCCAATCCCCATTTCTGTGCTGAATAAAGCAGGAAGCAATGGGCTTAAATTTTGAAAGGGCAAATTGAGTACCAGGTAAAACTTTGTAACAAAAGGAGGGTCTGGAATGGATTGATCTGAACTGCTGTGGGCTTTCTAGCATTGGGATTTTTTTAAACTGCTATCAGGAATGACCTGGGATAGCCAGGCTAGTCTTGAGCTCAAGTGATGCATTAGAAGGTCTCAAGTTTCTGTCTTGTTCTATGACTTTGGCTTTTTTTCTTCTGTAAGGTTTGAATATTAATGAAGTAATGTCAATATATTCAATCTATTGCAAAACATCTTTGGGGAGGTTTTTCTCCCCCCCCACCCCCCCCGGAATATCCTCTTATCGGTCTGAACACATCCTCGTTACAGACCTGCGAACATGAAACAAGATTTCAGGGTATGTATTTATGTATTTATCTGTCTTTGAAAGATAGATATTTTAATTGGTTTTCTGTTGATTTATGTATTATTTATCTGAGGATATACATTTACCCTGCGATAAGGAAGCAGAATATGAAAAATCTTCTGATAATGAGATCATGGCATTTCTCTGGGTATGGTCTCTGAATTTTGACTTAGCTACCAACAGCTTCTTTGCGGACTGTTTTTTTCCACTCTGTCAGGCTAACAGTAAAATCTTGGGTGGCACAGAGTTGCTACCATAGCAGGCCTAAAAGAAAAGCGTGAATCCAAAAAGTTGCACAAATAGTGGAGCTTGTCCATTGTAATTTTCACTTGCATTGCCATACACTCCAAAAATGAGAAGATTTTAATGTGGAAAAAAGTCCTGGTTAAAGTGCAGTGGTTAAATGTTTGTAAGGTAACGTTGTTTACAAGACCTTAGGATTGTAGCAGATTTTTGGAAAATCTCAGTCAGCATCCTGTTAGCTGAACCCACAGATGCCACATACACAGGGGAAGGTGCAATGGACAAAAGGGCACTCCCAAATCTGATGTTTGGAAAAAACAATGCTCCACACCGAAAAGTGTACAACCTAAAAGTTCAGATTCCTCCCCAAAGCTACTTTACTGTTTTTTCTTTGCCTTTTTTTTTTTTAAACATTTAATAAGACCACCATTAATTTGTACCTTATTAATCCGTAGCAAGTCACATGTTATCCGTGGAGCGTCAGTGGAACCCCATCACCTTGGATGATCTAATTGTCTGCTCAAAGGCTACCATCTTTCCTGACTTGGGATAGTGGCCAGGGATTAGGCATTTGCTAGCCCTCACCCCTAGCCTAGTTTCACCAAAAAATAGTGTATGAGGAGTTAAGTGACCAGAGTGCCTACTTAAGGAAAGCCCATGTGACTGATACTGAAATGAAAGAGATGGGACAGCAGCTGGTTCTAGTAAAATCCATAACATAACTTTCTGACAAAACTGGAAATTAATGTATTTTTGAATAATTTTGCAGAGACAGTCCACGAGACCTACCATTTTCACTGTGTTGGGATTCCATATGATAATATGAGGGAGAGCCTAGAAGTCCTAGGACTGCTATTGGGTGAGGCTTGCAGATAGAAAGGAGTCTGCAAGATGAAACCTAGTCATAGGATTGACTGCTCCTTCCAACAAACCTCCATCGACAGGCAAGACAACAGAATAGATACTTTGTTTTTTGTTTTTGTACAATTCTTCCCTGATTGAACAAACTGAGTACAGTTTCTTAACTATGTGCTTTTAGTAATATCCTGCACTAACTAGGCAAGATGCCAGTTGACAAATTACAACAAATATGTCTATCTTAATCCCTTCACAGTCTCCCTGTTGGCTGGGGCCCTAATGAGCATGGGCTGCTGTGTTGCAGGAATAAATGCTCTGCTGTGTGAATGGCTCCACTGCTCCTTATACACCTGCTGTAATGGTAAATTAAGAAGTTGGTGAACTTACTGTCTTACTGAAAGGAAGTGAATGATTTCTTGGCAAATTACAAGTGGATTAGATCTCTATCAGTGTTTTTCTCCTCTGAACTGTGACAACCTGGAAAAAGATGCTGTTCATAAAAAGGGTTCATCTAATCACAAATCTCATTAAGACAGTCTGAGTGACAGCAGGTTACTGTGAACTGAAAGAGCATAGCTTTGCTTTCAGCACACTTTCCATTAAAAATGACATATGAGATGTGAAGACAGTCACAGCATAAACTACAGGGAATACACTCAGTGTAAAAGCACACCAACGGCCAGACGAATCTGATTCTGGGAATAAAATATACAGCATCTGCAAATGGAGGATAGGCTTTTAAAGTCTATTCAAGTACGTATACTCCCCAAAGCACCTAGTTGCTTTTTGCACCTTCTGCAGAAGTAGGATGTAACAGTACCGAACTGAACTGTTGGTAAGTAATCACGCTGAGAGTGCATTGCAGACAGAATGTGTCCTTGTCAGTCATGAAAATGTTAAAGCCACTAACTAAAAATATGCAAATAAAGTAAAGATTTATATTCTATTTCCAATTCCAAAGACTTCTTGCAAGAAATTTTGTCCTAAAGAAATTAGGCTACACGCAATCAGCCTAAAGCAGGAGAAATACATTTGGACGGTGGTTCAAAGAATGGGAACATTATGGGAGAAGTCTGGAGTCAGAATGATAAGTTCCATCAAAATGGACTAGGGAAGGCTTATTTACTTCAATAAAGCAGGATCAAGAGGAGTTATGAGGAGATCCATGAGAAAACCCTCATCAAATACTCAATTTCAGAAAGTGTGTGTGCACACAACAGGAAAGAAGCAGTGGCAGAAGTGCCATGGTTACCTTCACAGACTTTAACCAAGGTCCAGTTCTAGGGATGGAGTTGTGTGGGCTTCTGCAAGAGAGGAAATGCGTCTTGCTCTGCAGTTTGCTTGCCAAGTCACAATACAAGCTTTACAACAGGTCTCTGTTTAAAACTCGTGACATTTGGAGGTGGGAAAAACAGCCAAAAATTAACAGCTTCTGCTGCCAGCTTCCAAGCACACGTACTGCCCAGTCGCTGATTAGCTCTGCGAGCACCGTGGCCTGTGGTGACCATACCACCCTTTCTTGCAAGGTACATCCATGGCTGTCTTTGTATAAAGGTATGAAAAGCAGGGGCTGCGATGTGTTTTTGGTGCTTGTATGGAAGTGTATAGGCCTTGATGTTATCCCAATGCTACATGCTGCCCCAGGCAGTGGCTGAGCCTCTGGTTACAGGGTGGAAAGTCTTGAATGTAGAGTCTGACAGAAAATACTTCAACTCCACTTGCATTTCTTCTTGAGCCAGGGAGCTGCCAGTGCTTACACGTTCCCTATGTGGTTATTGGCTCCCTGCCAGCATGCTAATAGGTGCCCTTATTCCAGGATATGGTTTCTGCTGGAACAGTTGGCCTTGGATGTGTCCAGGTGATGCAGAAAAAATGGTATTTGTATCTTTAGAGTGTGTAGGATCTTGTACAAAGGTTGCTGGCTTGGAGAGAAGAATAATCCTAAAAGGCAAACTAAGCAATGATTTTTCTGATAGTAAGACTATCTGAGCTTTTGCGCTTTTTTGAGTTCAGCCTGGTGCTAGATCAAATTGCTGAGCTTACTACTGTCTCTACAAGATGCCTGAAGAGACACCTGAGTGGGAACTTCTGTAAGCTGCCTGCGGGAACAGTGAATGGCTCATGAGGCCTTCATCTTCAGGAGAGAAGTACAAAGTCCGACAGGTACATTCCTTGAATTTACACTTAGATTTGAAACAAACTGAAAAGAAAACCACTTGTTTGCTTTCATCCCTCTGTATGTCTCCTGGGTTCAGTGTTTCCCACCCTTGTTCGGTGGCTCAATGGGAGAGTCAAATTTTCTACAGCTAAAATCAGATTAGTAATTTCTACAGAACAGGATAATTCCAAAATAAAGAAAAAAATTGCCCCCCTCCTTTTTCCCTTTAAATTAATGTTATGATTCACTAATTTCCATAACAGTTGCCACTCACTTTGGTTGATAGCTTCAAATGTTCACTGGAATGAGAGGATGATAGAGGAACTGTGATTGATTGTCACATAATCCCATGATTACAGAAGCTGAGGTTCTAATAAAACATGTTAGGACCACTAATCAAGTCCCCATAGTTGACTGTGTTGCAGAAGAACAGCCAGTGAATACTACACAGGAGATGGAGGAACAACTTGCACAGAAGGAAGAAAGGGACTCTGGAGTAATAGCAGCTACTTGAAGAATATGGAGCTCGCTCTTGGCACCAAAGAGCTGCCAGATGTGAAAGTCTCATGTCTTGCAGATGCTGAAGGGACCCATGACTCTGGCACTATTATCTGGAAATTTTATTAATCTCAGTATATGGGCTGTGTCTTACAAACACAAAAATTTGTCCAAACATTTAATAGGCTTTCTGAGCCACTGCCTCACAACTTATATTCTCACAACACAGGAACAGTATTTTTTAAAAAAATCAGCTAATTTTGTCAAAGAAATTGTTTGCAGTAAGGAAAAATTATCCCAGTAGAAACTTACATATTGTCAAATCATGCAGACACAGCAAAGTTTGCATTGCTATGGAAACAAAGATAAAGATGGCCTATGCTGTGAAAAACAACTTGCAAGTGACTGAAAAGTAAGTTTGTAAGAATGACACCCTTTGGGTTTATCTCGAAAGACATCATGTAACACAAGAATCTTGGATTAGAAGGCTGTTTTTATTTAGTTTTCCACAGAGACAGGTTCCTTTCACCTCTATTCTTACAAGTCCGACATCAAAAACTATCAGCATACACATGTGAGCTATGTAGAGAGACATCTGCCAGTACAGAGTTACACTTCTCCTACAAAACACTTTAAGAAAAACAAGCGTGGTTCCTTCCAATCCCATCTAACAAAAGAATTGCTAAGTCAGGATAGGATATTGATCATAATGTATTTTCTAGTTATTCATAAAAGACTAAAAAACTTCTAGTATCTAATGTTTAAACAAAACATAGTTTATACATTTGACTAAGCTGAAATATCATACCTTGCCAACTGAAAAAATGCTCTCTAACCGTAGTTTCCCTAGCAGCTCAGTAGGTATGCAAGGCATGCAGTTCATTTCCTGCCAAGGCAGAGAAAAATGGGCAGGTCTGAGATAATATTGCTAGTGTGCTTGAAAAAGATCTTAGTTCTTAACGTTGTAGTTGACCAGGTACACATATTTTGACTCTTCATCTTGAATATGTCCCAGGAACAGCTTTTGGGTTGACTCCATTTTAGTTCTCAATGATGGAGGGCTCAATAGGAGGCAGAACAGGACTTTCCAGAGCACTGCAGTCATCGGTGAGGAACACCAAGTCCTGGAGAAAGAAAGCAGAAGGCTAAGTTTTATAAGGATGAAAGCAGAAGACAGCACAAATTTGAGATGCTCAGGCCCTGATCCAGCTTTGCTCTTCAGGTGACAGGGTGGAGACAGAAGGGACTAAAAGCAGAGACTGTGTTCCTGTTGGTGCATCTTGACCTACCCTTCTGCAGTAGGAGATCATGATAGTGTACAGGCTCCGGGCTTTTTCCTTCAGTTCACTCAATTCAAGCACTCTCTCACATCTAGGGTAGGCCACAAAATCACGGAGTTTTGCCAACACACAGTAATTCTGCAAAGCACACAAAAGAGGTATGTGTAACCCTGCACAAACACAGATTTATGTTTCTCATGCACCACTTACAAAATTCTTACTGCCTCTGTGGGAACCTTGAATTCCTACCTCTGTGTATTTGTAATCTATGTAACCTTCGGTTAGGAAATATCACCATCAATATTTCATAACAGAGATGTTTGGCCCAAATAAATGCTTGGAAAAGTGCATAGACACAGCTTTGGTCTGCCAGCTAATTTCTCACATGCTTTAGGAGGCAGCAGTGCCAATACAATCAAATCCGCTCCTGTAGTTGGTGGGGTTACCTACAGGATAAGTGCACTTTCTCCCTTTTAAGAGAGCAGCTGATTTAGCTGGTGAACAGAGTATCAAGATCTCACAGACATGATTCCTCTGTTCCCATTCAATAGGCAATTCTGTGAACACCAGGCAAAATTTTCTTCAGAGTAATTTTTACCTCATACTTTGCACTATCAAAATAAAGCACAGCCAACATTAATTTCACAATGTCTTTGTGACGCAGGTAAATAAATATCCCAGTTCTTGCTTTAAAGTGAGGGAAACTGAAGCACTGGACTCACTTTACTTGTTGTTTGTAATGAACTCTGGAATTGGGATCTGGAGGGTCCTGACTTGCAAGACTCGATGGTGTAGTTGCCTCTGGCAAAATGTGTCAGATATCTCTTGGTTTGTCTGATATTTTCTACTTTTTAGTTACCCAGTTGAGCACCGGGAAAAGAAGCAAAACACATCGGCTATCCCAGGGCAGAACACTGTGACATAAACTATGTGTGCAGTAGGCTATTTAGTCTTTACTGGGAGACGACTACTGCTGCCTTTTATCAGTATCACACTTCCAGATCCTCAGGCATACTTTTTCATTTTGGATTCAAAAAGTGGCTATTTAAAACAGGAAAAGCCAGCAAGGTATTCCTGTACTTCTTTTTATTAAAACTGCAGTGTCAGAAGCCAGTCATGCTTTAAAATAATTTATTAAGTGAAGAAAGTTTATTCTGCAATTATTCTTTTAAAATATTATTCAAAGTTTTGTTGAACACATTTAACTTCTGAAAAGGCTCTGTCACAATAAATTAATAATGTACAACATACAAATGGTTATCACTTCAAAATACTGATTTCCTCATTTTTGAATTTTTAAACAAGTAAAATCTGAGAAGCTCCATAGGGATTTTAATAAGGTTCAAAATGAGATTTTTTTTTGTTACTCATCTCTAGTTAATTAAGCTTTTAAAAATTTGTTTCAAACCACTCTTCATGGGTACAATCTTAAGTGTCATCCTCTCTTTCCTTTAGCTGCTTTTATTGCAGAGCAGTAAGAAAGAAGTGTGAAAACTTACATGTATGTCCAAGTACAGCCTGGGCAGCGTCTCCACACACGAGTCCTGCAGGAAAGAAGAAAGACCCGTTGCAATTTTGTTTAGAGAGAAACTTGTGTCAAAAGCAAGCAACCGTCAGCGCCTTTGCAGGAGCAGTGTTTAGGTAGACTCACCACAGCTTTGGAGGTCTGTAACTCCTTAAAGGACTCTGTGATTTCTTTGCTCAGAGACAACACCCTTGAGTAGCAAGTTGGAGGGGCTGCACTGGCTAACAGCGCAGCAGAGAGCAGAGCAATCAGGCTCAGCAGCATCTTCACTGTGGGGAGCTTGTCCAAAGGAGGAGGAAGGGAGGAAACAAATCAGTTAGTGGTCAGGCAGCTACTGGTAAGCATCAAGGAGTAAGTTTGACAAGTCAGCCCCCAATTAAATAGTCTCCTGCATCAATGGGGGAAAAAAAATTCTGGGGGTGGTCCGAGCAGCAGCTTGCTGCTGTTTTAAATTTCCTGCCAACCTATGAGGCAGAGCTGCTAGCGCTTTCCTGCCCGGAGCACGGAAAGGAGGGAATGAGGTTAACAAAAACAAACACTACTAGCATTTTTCATTCCAGAAAAAAAACAATCTAGTGAGCATCTCAAGCAACAGGACTGTGTAAGAAACAGCACAGGGTTATCAGAGAGTTGCAGGTCCTACTCCTGTATGTTCTTTGGCACAAACGCTTCTTTATTGAGAACACCATGTACAGCTGTGGGACTACGTAGGCTGCAGACAGAGAGGTATTCTTCCAGGACTGGTGTCATATGTTGGCAGTGTCAATCACACTTTCTTATCATCCATAGCAGATCTCAAAGGTTACTGCTGTAAAAGAAACCTCCCAGATACCCACGATTTCTTAATCAAAACAATAGTGCTTGTTATGGCTGTCTGGGGAGACCCGTGTATTTACACATTCATGATCTCAAACAGAATGAATACATCTCTATATTGCTGCCGTAAATGTAAAAAAACTATTTCGCTTTCTGAGTTGAGTTTATGAGGCTCTGTTCATTTGTTGCCAGATGGAGCTGAGGCATGCAGATGCTGGGCATGAGGCTGAATGTACATTGTTCTTACATGTTAATTGTCCTGTAAAATGGAGGTGCTCTTGAACGAAGGACTGGTTATTTCACAAGTTATCCTCCCCTCAAAAATAACCCCCCGCACCACCTTTCAAATTCAGATTCAAGCTAGGTATTAACCAAAATAAGTGGTATCTGTTGTATCTGATGAAGTACTGCGATCCCCTGGCATTGCACTCCATCAGGGAGGTGCATCTGAAAATGGGAGAAAGGGAAATGACTGAACATCTATAAGATAAAGGGGCTTCTCACCAGCCATTTTAGAGAGAAAATCAGAGTCTTGAAAACTAGTTTTGGGGAAAAAGAAGTATTCTATATGTTACAGAGGACCCTGACTTAAATCCACCAAAACACCTGGAGGAAACAGGGTGAGAGAGCTTCATACTACTGTCTTGTTATATATTTCTTTGCTTTCATAAAGAAAGATTGATTTAGTAACATCATGTGCTCCTAAAGGTTAAAGTGGCAGACACTCAGAGAAAAAAGAGAAGTTGGGAGTCTTGGCTGTGGGGGATTTAGGATTGGCCTTGGTGAATGGGCTGCTGGGTCCTATTTTCAGGAAAGGGCGCTGCCCACACAAGTGACTGAGGAGGCCCGAGGGAGACAGCAGACCTTCTGAGATGGCCCCAAGCGGCTGGATCATAGATCTAAACACAGCTACCTAGTGCATGTCCAAGGAAAAGATGCCAGTTACTGTGAGTCTTGCTGGTAAAGAAACAGACTCCTAATCACCGTCTCATTACTGTAAAGAGTAGCTGAGGGTAGGAGTGAAATATTATCCTTCTATCACATTCTCATTTGGCAAGCTGCTAAAATGTAATTGCTCTGCCAGAAGAGCAGTCTTCTGAACAGCATAAATGCTCTCCCAGTGCAAGAAGTCAGCAATCCAGCTGCTGCTAAGGATGCCTTCAGAATGAAACATTTGCGCTTTTTTTTTCCTGAAGTATGAGTAATATTCTCTTTCTTGGTATTTTACCTATATTAAGCCTACCGTGATAACTCCATTTCAAACTACAATTAAATCCTATGGATCATGTTCTAAAAGATAGATGTCAAAGTGACTCTGACAAACATGGCCTCATGGCAACTCTTTGTCTAGCATGAAACACCAGCAAATAGTTAAAAAAATGAGCTACCCTCAGAAATACTAGGAAAAACCGGAGTTTAATTTCCTCACCTAAATATTCTCCTCCCTGGGCCAGATTACATGCATAGTTGACTCTGACCCAGATGGACATTTTCCAAGATGTGCTAGCTCATCAGCACTTCCGCACATCTCTACGTGCAGAATATGCAACTCGATTCAAAAAAGGCTTAGTTGTTTTTGATTTGTAGCTCAGCAGCAAGATTATCCCTGAGCTCTGAATACTTTCAATTTATCCATATATAAGCAAATAAGTTCTTTTTCTTCCAAGAAGCTCACTGGTGACTTTAGGAGAACTTCCTAGCGACACCAGGCACTGGGAGTCCTTTCAGTCTAAGGCACGTGGCACAACTCTGAACCAGATAGTTACCGAAGTCCTTGAAACTCCAGACTCTTTTTTCAGTGACTTTTCTTATCCAGTCACTTATGCAAAGCCACTTATTAATTCCGGTGCATACCCTGCCTTGGGCAGAGAAGGTCTTTAACAGGCACACACAAGGTGTTCTTCACAAAAGCTAATACCATTTTAGAGGCAATATTCAAAATGGACATGGAAATAGTCTTTAGAGCTACAGGAGGGGAAGAGGCAAAGATCACGATATGTTAGAGTCAAAACTCACCTAAAGATTGCTTCTAAGCGAAGCTGCTATTTAGAGCCCTTCCAGTCTGTGGGACAAGGCTCAGGCTGGCATTAGAAGGGAGCACAGCAAGAGTCAATCAGTACCACCATATCTGTGATGATCATCAAGATATGGACATCTCCACCACAGACACATCTTTACCATACTCCTCAATTCAGCGAGCATATGAGGACTCCGAGGGCTCAGGATACACACTCTCTGAGTTTTGCATCAACTCTTGGGGCTGATGATGTCACTACAGCCCTAAGTGCTATTTCCAGTGCATTTATTTACTCTTTTACAAGGAATATTCCATAGCAAAAGCAGACACACGGGCTGAGAGGAAAATCAGAAGCCTATCATGACATAACTGTGTTAAAAAAAAATATTTTTGAGCTATGTTGTCCTTTTGCTTCCAAGTTACTGAAAACTCAGACAATAATATTTTTCTAAAAGTCAAAGGTCTCACTATGCAGGCAGAAATTCCTCCCATGTTTGAACAGTCTACCAGGGCCTCCACCAACTTTTGACAAAAGCTCTTTCTAGTTGCTGACTTCCTAGTACCAAAAACCACTTGCTTAATGGAAATGTTTATTTTAAAATAGTCAGGGGCTGCCATGAGACACCTCATGAAACGATCTTCTGATTACATTGAAAAATACAAAAAGAAAAATAAAATGGCACTTTACAGAGAAAATCCCTGTGTATTCAAGACGCGATTCAAAACCCCATGACTCAGCTGGCTGTTGTGGCAGAGGTGCTGCTTCTTGCTACAGAGCAGAGCTAAACTGCCCTGCAAGCTTCGATCTCAGCACAAAAGAGGTGTTCACAGGCTTTCTGGTTAAGGTCTTGTCTGGTTGTTGTGTTTTTCCTCACTGTGTAACAGTGCACTTTGTTGAGTCTTTTTGAGGACGTTAGCACTGAGTTTTTGGATAGGGGTTGTGCAGCTTCACACATTGCCGTGGGTCTCTGAAGGGCTGGTACACAACGCTGCCAGCTGCCCTGGAGGCTGGGTATGGCAGCATGCCTGCGTTTGAAGCTGGGGTAATCCAACGTGTCTCCTTTTCTCTTTCACGCTAGCAGTAAGTCTCTGCTGGTCATCTGCATGGCTTGGCCAAGCTGTGGGCAATGGACAAGGCAAGCAGGCAGGACCTGGCACCGGGCTGGTGTTGCAGTGCCGTGTCCCCGTGAGAGTTAAGCAAAAGTACTCTTTGCTTAGTCAGTCATACGGGCTTCTTTTTTTCTATGCTGCTGTTGTTATTTTTAAAAAATTACATATATATTGAGGAAACAGATGTTACTTCTCAAAAGCCTGTTCTTAGACAAAATGGTTGTAGAAGGAGCTAAACCATCTGGGTCAGAAAAAGAAACAAGATGTTCTGAAATCTGGAGGTCCTGCCAGCACGAATCTGGCTATTGGGCACTTTCCCTGTGGGAAAACATATGGAAATGGGAAGTCCTGTGGTCCAGGACAGAGACAGGACAGCCCAGCAGGGCTGGGGAAGAGGAATAATTTCCTTGTGCTGCCTCGGACCAGCAACTGAATCATTGACACTGTCTGTTCTTACCGGTCCTCTCCGCGGGTGGTGTGTCGGACGTCCCTTTGCAAAGGGACAGGGGCTCGGGCAACAGGCTCCTGAGTTCCCTGGGGTATGTGGGTCTCACTCAGCCTGATGGCAGTGCCTGGGATGGCTCAGAGATGTCTGCACGAGCGTCTGTCGCTGTGGTGCAGACGCAGCCCGTCTTGTCTGTGTCTTGGCTGCTGTCTGTGTGTGGGAAGACAACAGACATGTTGTGAGCAATCCAGACCTGATTGACTTAGAGGCCACGTGGCTCTAAGTCGGATGTAAACACGGAAGTGGAGAGGGCTGACGCATGCGCATGTACTGCGCATGCTCAGCATTGAGCAACCGATCAAATAGAGACACAGGCGTGCACAGCTGCTTGCAGCCAATGAGCTTGCGCAATCGGGTGGAACACTGTATATAAGCCGAGCTATTCGGGAATAAAGTTGGCACTCGCTTGATCACATTGATTGTGTAGCACGTCCGGGAACCTGCGCGCAACATCTGTGTAGTGGGGATAACGGTATTTCCCACAGATGCTGTGGGAATGGAGATATCAACACCAGGGAGATGGGAGATTACGTGGTTTTAGCCATCAGTGATACTCTTTCCAGTGACTGCAAGGCTTATTGATTCAAGTAACGCAGGGTTTAGAGTCTTAAGCCTTCACCGCCTTGCTAAGAAAAAGGCAATTCTACCCCGGAGTAACTCTTGGATCTCTCTGGTGAAATAACAGCAGTGTTTTCAGTCCAGTTATCAGCCCGGGAGCGGGCTTGGGCAGAGCTGCCTACTTTCCTCCTGGTAGCACACAACTGCCTTGTCTGCGCTCCATCTAGGCTTCCAGACCACTCGCGTGTGTTATCTTAAAGTAATACCATTCTTTATTAACACTAAAGTCAGGGTCTCAATAACAGGGTTTTGGGGAGAGATCCTTGCTCAGGTTGAGATCAGTGCCAGCAGTAAAAGCAAGTTATTCATGCTTTCTCGCCCTCCCCTTGCCCTTGCTCCCCCTCTCACTCCACATGCACATGCAAATGTGGCAGATCGCTCTAGGTCTTGTCATTGCCGGTCAGCTTCCCACCTTCCCCAATTACACTTGCAATGAAAAATGATGTCAGCCAGCAAGCAGTGCATCAGAGGTGATACAAATAAATGTATTTGTCTACCAAATTTGTCCTCGATACAAGCCCACTGCAGAATTCAAGGGTTTAAAAAAAATGCAAGTTCTGAGTTATCTGCTCTCAGAGGTTGTCCTTCTAAGGAGCTCTTGTGTATGCTGTGGTTAATCTGCAAGGAGATGAGGAACTTAATTTCCTAAGACTGGTATTCCTGCACCTTTCAGAACCATTATGTCACTAAAAGAAAATAAATGGATGAGACTGGAAGTGCAGCTCTAGATAACAGCCCGGTCCAAGCCAAGCAGGGATCCAAAGAGACATCTCTGAGGAACTGCACCCTGCACAAGAACCTTTTAGCAGCTGCTCAGCATGCTAGCAGGCTCAGTTTTCTATTTATTCTTGCCTAGAAACCTGCAAATGTCAAATCTTATGTTGCTGTGTATATTTCTAGATACAAACAGCAGTTCTTCCAGCAGGCTAGCACAACCACAAGGTAAAATAAATTCTCTTCTCAGCTGGCTGAGAAGGTAAAGTGAGGGTTCATTTAATACATCATGTCTCCATAGTTCTACTTTCTTTTCTATATACTGCTTTTCATGTTTTTATTTAAGTGTAATGGAAGAAACGTTGCCATCACTGAAATCAATGACACAAGTCACAGACTCCTGCAGTTTCATATTCTCACTCTAGATTAAAACCTGTGTTCAGTTCATTGGCCTCAGTAGCACAAAAGCCCTGAAGCCAAACCAAGAGTAAATCAGATGCTTTACTTCTTGTTTCTCACAGACAGTATTGCCTTTCTGAGTCTTGTCTGTTGGAGACACAACATGGGCTCGAAGCCATCTTCGACAGTGCCCTAGAACTGACAACATGGCAAGTACCTTGTACAGCTGTAAACACTCTTCTACAGAACAAAAATGTGTAAAGTAGGGTGGAATAGTTGATGATCTGCTCTACTTGGTAAAATTCACAAATGATGAAAAAAAGTGGAATTTCGTTCTGTTTAAGAAAATCAGTAAACTTGATCATCGTATTTTTGTTCTGTGAACTATCCTTGAAACAAAGAAAAGATAAATATCTGAGCATGTCAGGAACTGGTGTCAATACCAGACAGTGTTTCAGATATAATTGTCATTTAAACCTGAATTTCATTCTTGATTGCAACTTTTCTGTTCTAAATCCTTTTGATAAAAATAAAAAAGGAAAAAAGAGTCCCTTCCGCTTCTGAACCATATGTAATGAATTCCCAGGTCACTAAGCATCCCTACAAGCATGTTTTTAGTTTGTGTTTGTTTAAGTTGAGTTACTGAGTAAAGAATTATTTGAAGATATGTAAAATGTAGCTGCATAAGTGCATGGTATAGCTGATAGCTCTCTACCATAATAAGACTGTAGCTTGCAGCATGGTCTTGTCTACACAAGGAGGTTGCCCTGCCATCGCAGCAGAGGCAGAGCAGTGGCAGTGTTGCCCCCATGCATCTGGCTAGCTGTAGGCCACGTTCCACAGGTAGTTTTGAGAACATATACAAGGTTGAAGTGCCAACCTGGCTCCCTCTTGCTGATTCTCAGGCAGCTTCCCAAGAGTGCCCAGCAGCGCGTTAACCCTCAGCCCACCTCGGCATGGGGTGCCCAGGGCAGCCAGTGCCACGGGAGGGACGGGTGTTCATGGTCACTAGCTGGGTGAAAGACGAGTCAAATCCGAGGGTGGCTTGGGGGACTTTCTCAGCAACACCATGTCTACTTTCACGGTTTTAGAAAGTTTTGTTCTACCCTTGTAGTTATTCCCCAAAGTAAGATAAATAATGATACAAAACAGAGACAACATTACAGCTGGGTAATGTACTGAGGAAAGCACCAAGGTATGGCACGAAGAGAAATATTTTGAGTGAAGAATCACCCCAGTTGCAGTGTTATGCCTTTCATGTGTAGAACAAGCCAAGGTCTTTAATGTCTATACTTTTAACTTTGGACCATTAAGCTAATTTCCATTAGAAGACTAATCAAATGAACGTTTATTTTCCTCCTTTCTATTTGGCTGCAGCTTTTCTTGTTTTGTTTTGTTTTGTTTGTTTGTTTGTTTGATGTTTTAGAAGGGTTGTGGCTGGGGAAGTGAGAACTTGGCTTGATTTAAAATGTAAATGCGATTCTATCAATCTTCCCTTTCACTAATAGGCTGCCTGGGCATTTTAAGGGCATATAGTGAAAAGGAAACTGTGACTGCTGAAGAAAAGCCAACCCCCTGCTGTTCCTGTTCATATTTATTTCACAATCAACCCATTGAAATGGTGTGATTCACACTCTGACGCTGTCGTTGTCTAGCTGGCAAAGTCACTGGTGAATTTAAAGAAGTTTCCCAAGCTGAAAACCAGCAAACTGCATTTGGGGCAGAAAGCAATCTTATCAGCAATGAGAGCTAGTGAGTCACTGCAGTCATCTCTCTTGCTGAGAGCTGGGGCTACCCTTGCAAATGAGAAGCTCTCTTGAAATAAGAAGCCGTGTTCAAAAAACTGTGAGAAGCGTGTTGCTTTTGAAATGTAAAGTGTCCTTCTGACATACATATACATAGAGTATACAAGAGGTAAGTCATGCTAAAGTTTTCAGAGGCAATTTAAGTGTTCTTTGTTAAAACATTGTTCCTCAAATAAATAGCCCAAAAAGGGTAACAGCATGTGTGAGTGCACAAGAGGGAAAGAAGCTGCCCAATTCCCCAGTAATCTTGGGTAAATACTAAAGGAAACCCCTGTCTGTTTACCTTAAATCATCCAGAGTTAATATATTCACCATCTACCTTATAATCAAGTAGTTTGTATGAAATAATGACTTCCTGGTAACATAAAGACACAGACGGCTGAAGCATTATCTTTACTATATTAATCATGATCTATCTTTGTGACAAGTATTACCATATACACTTCCACAAACATAACTTAAAAACAAACTTAGGAGCCAGTATCAACACAGAAGAAGATCAGAATAGCCTAAAGAAATAAGTGAAGATCGCTAGGGACTGGATTAATGGAAATAATTAAATCCAATAGTATTATGTGTTTGGCTATGGGTTTTTGCGTAGAATTTCTACTGTAATGCAAGATCTCATTATATGGCAATGATAGACGATGCAAAAAAATGTGCTGAGTTTATTACTACATATATTCTCATTAATCATGGGATGAATATTAGCCACTAGTTAGAATTGCCTTGAAAAAGGTGAGTGTAATCTTCGCAAGTGACAGAGGAGTTATAGCCAGCAGGGACAAGGAGGTAATTGACATTGGTGTAAAAGCAGGGAACTGCTCATCTGGCATATTACACACACTTTTTGTCACCCATGGTCAAGGAGGATGAATTCAGAAAGCATGGGGTGCAGAAAGAACTGCAAGAATATTCAGTGAATGGGAGAAGTGGGACAATATAGGTGTTTTTCCCTTCTACCTCCCTTTCCTTGTTGCCCGAGTTACTTTTCCAACACCTGGATCCTTGTCCTGCTCTCCTGGCGTAGCCGGCTGTCGGCTCTGAGGCTCAGGGAGCTCCGGCCCCATCACGGCCTCCTTGGTTCACAGCCCATTTTCCCATAGCTGTTACTGGGAAGTTCTGTAATAGGGGTGGAAAGGGAGGTGCTCCCATAGACAGCCTCTCTGTGCATATACATCCAAGTCGCTCAAAGAAGTCGAAATTCAGGCACACAAGGTCCGCACGGCCCAGGCAAGCTGGCGACTCTGCTTCTGTGCTCTCCTTTGGGTTGGACTTTGCCTTGATTGCTGATCAGTAGCTGTCCCTTTGGCTGATAGGAGAATTGAAGCTGCAGAGGCACAGGGCAATGGTCCGTGGCTTTCTAGGAGAGAGCCCACAACTGCCTGAAACAGAGGCTGGAGGCCAGCGAAGGATGTGGCAATGTACTGGCCAGTGAAGTACAGTTGCCCCACTGGGGCCTAGTCTGAATACAGCCTTAAAACTGCTGTGCAAGCAGTACTATGCAGCTACGCGGCGCTCTCAGAAAGGCTGAGTGTGCTCCTGGGGAATGTGAAAAGCGCATGTACAGGCAACACAGCAGCTGCCACACCACGAACCGCACTCAGAGCATCAACCCATTTTATTCATTAATTGTACACTAACAAAAAAAGGTTGGCATCAACTTTGTTCACGTCAAAAAGACACAGTTTCAATTCTTCCTATTGCATAATTTAGGTATATGAGCTTCTGTAATAAAACAATGTGCCAAGCAAAGAATGATAGCATTGTCCACACCATTTTCCCTCTGACACCAAAGAGAAATGGAGCGAATAGAGTCAAAGAAACTGAACAACATTCACGAAAGTATGAAAGTGATCAAAGCAGACTCTTTGATTCTGCTTTACACATACTTTTCAAAGAAGGGTTATATTTCCAAACAGCTTGTCAGTTCTTGGTGCCAATGAACCGTCTCTGTTTAGCTTTATACTTGGATAGGAGTAGGAACAACAAAAAAAAAATCTTTAGTGAAATGAATTTTCTAAGCCTTGCTCTCAAGTGCTGAACTTGCTAGGAAAAGGCTAAATGTATTTGTTGCTCTTTGAGGATGCTGAGTCCTCATTGAGAGAGACCTGGTGTCAGGCCTGAGTAGCCCGGTAGAGGAATTAGCATTTGCAATCGTAAGGAAAAGCTCTGAACTGATCTCTTTGTTCATCTGTATTTAATACACCTCTTTGTTAACAGACTAAGCCTCGGGGGAAAAGAACAACTTACAAAGCACGTGGAACATGTTTGAAGAGCGGTTTGGAAAAGGTGCCTGGTCGTAGTCCTTTTATAGCTAGAAAATATTGATTATTTTCATGTATTTATCTCCTGTTCTTTTCCTAAAGAGATAGGCAAGATTTCAGTGCTCCTGATCTAAATACACTGGAATAAAATACTATTTTTTGATGTTATAATTTGACCATTAATGATGTCAAGCATGAAGCTTTTCTTATACCGTGGCAGGATGTACTCCATTTCTGTCTTTGTAAAATCTGATTTTCTCTCTGTGCTGCAGCAACTGCAAAGCACAAGCTGCCCTCAGGGAGGTA
This sequence comes from Steatornis caripensis, assembly GCA_013398225.1. Classification (NCBI taxonomy): domain Eukaryota; kingdom Metazoa; phylum Chordata; class Aves; order Caprimulgiformes; family Steatornithidae; genus Steatornis; species Steatornis caripensis. The sequence continues at coordinate 622,610 of VZSC01009414.1, forward strand.
TTTTGTTTAGCTGTGCGGACATATTCCTCCAAGAAATACTGAAGCCAAACCACATGTGCACACGTATACACACAAAGGCACTGTATTAGAAGAATTCAGACCTCGAACAGAAAACAAACCAGTACTGGGTCTGGAGTCACTGCATGTTGAATTGTTTTTCACATTTTTCTTCGTTTTTACCAGTTGGGGCAGTGGACCAAAATAGACACTTTCCAAACACAGAGGCCACTGCCCAAGGACAGCCATGTCTATGTTAGGGTAAAAAATAATGTAAATAATTTGCATGTCCAGCACCTACTTTTTTTTCTCATGTGTGAGACAGACATCGGCAGTGGTAATTTTTGCTAATAGTCAGAATTTGCTGCAATGCAAACCGTGCAAGAGAGGAGATGAGAGAAGACAGACGTATGTTTACTCTTTTATGCATTCTTTCCTTTTTGCTCACTGAGGGTAGAGCTATGAGAAAAGTCAAGCTGTTTTCTTCTGAGATGGAACCAGATTCTGGCACCTCCTTTGGCAGCTAGTGCAAGGAACAGGACAACTGACACAGTAACGTGATTAAAAGTATCAGAATCTGACTTAGTCCCTTGCTTAGGATGTGACTTCTGCTCTGAAATGGAGCTACTAATAGGCCAGAGATGCTCTTAAACTGAATGACATTCTAGTGCCTTTTTTCCCCCTCTCTGTTTATTTAGCACATTTATTTATCTATCAATCTTCTTTGTTTATTGAACTTATCAAGATTTTTATTTATTTAACTTTATTTATTTTGTGGGTTCTGACCACAAGAAGGAAAGACAACAGGGGAATTACGGGCCGGGTGCAGCCAGCTCAGATGAGCAAAATCCATGAGAGACCCTGTTGCAGCCAGCCCCAATGACAGGCTTCCCACCTCGGCTCCCCAAGCACAGCCCGTGAGGATCACAGCCCCTTGTGCCAGTGAGCTCAAGGACTGTCTTTCTTGCTGGTGCTCCCTCCATTACCAACTGCTCCAAGGGGCAGCACAGCAGAAGAAGAGCCAGAAGGTGGATGGCCCTGTCTGAAGTGGACAAAGAGGCTGAGACATGCCGGTGTTTGATGCTGGAGTGATTCAGAACAATGGCTGCACTCAGACATTAAAAACATCACCAGCCTTGCAATGGATTTTGCCATTTGTTTTACTCAAAGGCACTGCTGGGTAGGGACTAAGTTTTTGTAAGAGTTTTGGGCAGCAGTGAACGTAGCAAATGATTCTAGTAATTAGAAAGCAGATACTTAAACTAGGGTAAGACTAATGTAAGTGAGGACATTTCTTTCCCCTTCAGATTGTTCTGCTGCTTAAGCAGTTAAGCGTTAACCAGTAGGTGTGACAATTGTATTCTTGGAAGAAATACAATCTAAGTTTGGATTACACTGCTGGTACTGAGAGATTCTTCATATAGAACTGGCATATAAATTGCTTGAATTTCCGGTGCTATACATTTCTACATGCAATACATGTGCCAGAGATCAGCATCTGATGCTGACTCCTTTTTTAAAGAAAGGACTAGTTAAAAGGAGAAGATGGTATTCTTCTTGGGGGGGAAACCCAAGGTCTGCATCCAGCAAAACTCTTAAGAACATATTCATATTATTGGGTTCAGTAAGAGCACTCTTCTACTTGAAACTGTATGCACGCGTGTGCCTACAGCACAGATGATAAGAAAAAATGCCTAGAAAAATTTGTGGACAATTACTTGCATGCAACTGCCTAGTCAAGGGAGCTATGCTTTGGTTGCTTCCACATTGGAATTTTTACTGCATAATTCAGGAGCATCTTTAATAAACCATGTGGCCATTGGTCCTTCTGAAGCATAGATGCCTTAGGGAATGTAATGATGTTTTGATTTTTTTTTGTTTATGCATGCTTTATTTTCTTAATTCCTTTCATCTTTTCGCTCACAGCCTCCAGCAAGGGAACGAAGTCTACTGTTAATGTGACTTACTGGAGGATGTTTGAAGCACAGAATAAGAAGACACTAGATGTGATTATCTACTATGCTGCTGAGAGGTAAAGACTAATTTCCAGATGACATATGTTGTTAGCACTGCTATATGGATTACAGCTTCGGGGGCAAAGTCATAGATCAAGACTCCCACTGAGCTAGAAGCTGTGCAAACATGTGGTGAAAAGATGATCTCTGGGTCACAGAACTTTGCTATAACCTCTGCACACTTCTCTGTTTAACCTACTGCCGTGTTTCTCCCAAGATTGTTTCCTTACGTTCATTGATAACAACATATTTGTCTTGTCTGGCAATTGCATCCCTTGCTTAGTATTTGTTTCATGAAATTGATAAATGAAAAAGGTCTGTATTAATATGTTGGAGTCCTTGCTGTTGTGTCTACTGGCGTCAATGAATCATTCCCACTTGAGACAGCAGATTTAGAAGGTAATCAAATTTCTCTGCGTTCCAAGACACACTGTGTTCCTTAGCACTCTACCATTTCTGGTGTTAACCAGTCACCGGGGTGGAGCACATACATCTGAAAAAGTCTGTATCTGTTTTGGGTGCTGTTGCTGACAGGGTTTGGGTTTTTGCATATGTGGGATGCTCAGGCTGGCCAGCTTTTCCTCCAACAGTTCTCCTCAGAAGCAGTAATGCTACTTACGGAGTTTTTGTTGTTCGCTAACACTTACGATGAATAGCACGTTCCCTGTGTCAGTCTTTCTGAACGGTTTCTCCTGTTTGGGTTTGAACCTGAAAAGTAAATTCATTGTTATTACCACTTTGGTACCCTGCAGAGAGAAGAGAGAGCTTCCACAACCCGAGTGCAGAGCTTGGCTGTCCTGCTCCAGCTCATATATTCAGCTTCAGAAGGCCTCAGCTCAGTCCCTGCTGTGGGTGAGCTGTGACGTTAATGTAATTAACACTGTTACATATATTAGAAGAGGCTCGTCTGGCTTTAGACAGACAAGTCCACTGCCAGCCACTGGACTGTGTGTACCACATGCTTGAAAGACGTTATCTTCTCTGTGGTGGCTTCCATCTTGACGATACTGAGGACTGAAAATGAAATATTGTGAGCTGGTGCCTTGCTGAGAGTGAAGTTGAAAAGCCTGAGGGCACAGGAAAGCACAGAATGAACCGGGGGCGGACAGTCACGCTGGTAAATGACCAGCAAGTTCTGCACTGACATGAATAAAGCAAGCGAGCACTAGCTGTATGTTCAATGCCGCCTAAAGAAAAAACGTTGTGTTTTTGGCAAGGGAGTAAATGATTGCACAAAATACAGGAGGAAAACACACATTCAGATGTGTTTCAAGCATGCACAAACTCCACTGCTTTAGAATTTAACTCTTCAGTAAGTGCACGTACTACAGCTCTTTAGGTTCAGGCAGCATGTAAAGCAAAAATAAAAATAAATGGGTCGATTGTTTCACAATATTTTACTCTGATTTTTATGATTCTGATCATTTTTCTTTCCTGTCTATATTCAATTTCAAAGGCAGCTTTTAAGGTATCTTTAGTAATTGGATTATATTCAGTGCTTCAGTAACTAAACAGAGGTGTGTCTTGGTGGATAGAGTTTACCTACCAGGATAGATATTGCTGGAGATTCAGTTTTCACTTAGTAGTGTGGGTAATCAATGTAGTGTAGTGTAGTGTAGTGTAGTGTAATGTACTGTAGTGTAGGAGGTGTATTCTGACTCCTCTGGATGTATTACTATCCAAACAGTCCCTGTGGTACCCTTCTTAAGAAAACCAGGTGCTTTCTAGTCTATTAATTTTCAGCAATCAACTGAAACCGAACTGCTTTGAAAGCAGTTAAGAAGCTTGATTACCTGGCTTTTTGAAAAAGGGGAGATTTTGAATGCTTTTGTGCTGGGTTTCAAGAGGTAACATATTCTAGCATAACCACTAGTATGGTCATTAGTGTTTATGTAAGACAAGTATCTAAGGTCCCCAGTGAAGTGGGTACTGCATAGCTAGTGATCTGAAGAGATCAGAAGCAATAGGAAAAGAAGAGGAACAGAAAACCTTATGTGGACAGTCAGTAATAGTATTTATTTGCTCCCAAATTACTGCCATGTCCATGGGCCATAGTAGATCAACATGGGCTGGGGTGGTTTGGCCCCTCGCACTCTCGTTGCTACCCCATTCCTGGGAGGTGACTCAGATGGAAACTGCCAGGACTTCTGCAAAATCCTCATTTGTGAGCACACTGGCAATTACTTTCCTCGCCTGGAACGAACCCCACTGCCCTGTGTGAGAAAAGGTCACTGTAGGGCTCATGGCAGGAACAGTTTATATAAACACCAAGCTTCACCACCAACATAATTTTACCTTAACATTTTCCATTCTGTGTTTTTTTTATCCCTCTCTGAGGGCCGTCGGTCGCTCTATTGAAGATTCCCGTAATTTCAGCAGTATGCCACAGCAGGCTCCTTTCAATCGACAGCAGCAGCGTCACAGCAAGCAACACCAGTAACACATTTCCCTCCAAGCAAGCACACCCTGGCTTCATTCAGGCACACAAATGTGCTCCAAATCCCAAATCACCATCTCCCAGCCCAGCAAGACAAAGGCTGCAAACTGAGTTGAAACAAAACAGATAAGCAAGTTGAAACACTTTCTTCCTGCAGAAAAATAACCCAAATACTTGCACTTTGCCTACCTGCGGGAACCTCTGTTCCTTCCCATGGTCTTGCAGTGTTTCTCCTCTCTGGGCTGGGAGCCCAAGCTTTTTGGGTGGGAAACATGATCCTCCTTTGACCTGCATTTGAAAATTTCTCATGTTTCTCAGGAGATGTGAAGGGACTCCAACTTTTGGGAACGTCAGTACCAAATGAAACAGTTTTGAAAAGCTGCTTTCAGTGATGTTAATCAGATTTCGGCTTTAGAGCAATGGAAGCAGGAACCATGTTTTCTTCAGCTTCATTTCTTTAATTTCCAATTCACCATTTGTATCACTACTTTAGCCTCATTTTCCACATTGAAGGCACAATGGGGCTTTCTTTATAGAAAATGCACACATAGAAGCATGGATGCCACAGGTGGCAGTCGCTACTGAGTGAGGCTGTTTGTAAACTCTCTACTCATAAATGTTTGCTGAGGAGCAAAAGAGACAACCACCTTTCTATGCACCCAAGAAAGGGTCCTATTGGAAGCTGGTGCCATTTCTAGGGTTCTAATCTGGTTTGTAACTGTCTATGAATGCCATCATTCTCACAAATGCAGTCTAAAGCTATTTTAAAACATTATCCTTAAAGGGACATAAAATGAAAAAACTCATATAAAAATCGCACATTATGTTGTGTCACCACTTGTAGAAAATACTTTCAAATACAGGAGTGTACTAGTTTCCCTTCTCCATTCTCATTTATGAAAGAGTACAGAAAGATACAAAAGAAAGTCAGGGAAGATATGAAATAAATAGCCTTAAAGAGCAATAAGCATAACTGTGAAGGTTACAATAGATCTGAAAAATGTTAAAATCCAGACTAAGTTGTCATCCGTCTCATTTCCGCATCGGAGCAGGAGAAATTGGGCATGGGTCCATTCTGTGTTGGGTGCTGCCTTCCTCCTCTATCCTGGCTGATTCTCTCCTGAACAATCAGAATATCAGATACATAAAATGACACTTTAATAGATTTATATTTATTTAAAAGTTAAATTAATTTTAAATTATAAAATTAATTAAAAATGCATTTTAAAATGTTAAAAAAGAAGTTTTTTTTTTTAAAAAAAGCATCATTTAAATTTGAATTTTATCTGTGACAGTAGTTTCCTTCCTGAATTAAATTATGTCATCACACAGATGTCTCAGAGGAAAACAGTGCTACAATATCTGAATGAAGGAGACATGGCCGAATGATGGAGAATATCTTCCCATAGTAAGGAATTATGACAGTATCAAATCAACAGCGTCTACAGGGCTGCAAATACTGGGGATCCTAGAAAACTGCAGATGTGATGAGCAGAACTGATTTCACTTCTGCACAGACTAGTCTGTGTGGAAAGAGTTCCTTCCCCTTCCTAACCAAGCATGACTATTCCAAACTGGGTGTCCAGTTGTACTCTAACAAGAGAAAAATTGCTGTTGTGAATGTGTGTTATCCTGAAGGTTTACCTCCGGGAGTCAGGCTCATTTCTCACAGCTGACTGGTTGCTAAGGACAGCTGATGTATACGGCTATAGTCTGCTCCTGGCTTGCACGTATGCATGGTATTGAGGACTTTTAATAGGATGCCTCTCCTGCTACTTTTACATATTTTTCTGTTTGAATCATTGCTTGAATGTAAATTGAGATAAGCTGGAGTGTAACACAGAAATAAATGCTGAGGTGTCTGTACATAATAGAGACTTTTCTTCACCAACTGCTTTTTCCATAGGCTACGTTTTTGAATTTTTTTTTTTAAAGAAGGAAGAAAGAACAGGTAAATTCTACAATAAACCTAATGATATGCTGCTTCATCTCCATAATATAATGGCAGAAATTTCAGCAGGGGACAAAAAAAGCATGAAACAGGGACTATAACCTCTTTAGAGGCCAGACAGTCAACAGCCTGGGGATATCTTCTGTTTCTATACAAATAATTGGTTCAGTGCCATGGGAGCAGGTCTGGAATGGGAAAGAGCTCGTGCTGAGGCTGTAATGTCCACACTGTATGTGTTTTGGGGGTTTCACTTAGACTAACTCTAGTCTGATCCCATGGGCTTACTGCCCAGTAGCAGTCGGGGCGCGTTATGTGCACTCCTACAGGGCACCTTCTGGTTTTGATTCATCCCAAACGAAGCCAGATTATGTTCTTCATGACGCAAAGCTCAACAATAAATTGACTCAACCATGAGATTTGCTTTAAAAATGCACTCCTGTGCACCAAACTAAACCAGTAATGTAGATGTAACCAGCGCTGTGAGCGGAAAAAAAAAAGCATCTGGTCACAGTCCTAGGAGACATGTTTGTTCAGGGCATCTTTGCAGTGGTTTCACTCTAGGGAGATCCTAGAGCTGAAAAGATAAACATACTTTCAGGAAAGCTTTGTCAGACTCATTTTTTCCTTAAACTAATGCACGATCTGGGGGTAAAGAAGCTTAATTTGTTCATGGAAATATAATTTATAGAGATTGATAATGACTTTGGCCATGTAACAACGTGCTGTCAGATATGTGGGCTCTTGTCTTAATTGCTTATGATTCCAGTAAATGCAATAGCAATAACCAGCAGAATGCTTTCCCATGCTTATGCGTGACCAAAGGTAAATTACAAGGCGCCAGATGCATAACTCCTGCTATTTTTCACAAGGTGTAATTACATATCTTTAACTTTCCAAGGCTGTGTGGCTCTCAAGCACCATTAAGTCTCACTCATAAAGCACATTTAGACCTATCTCTCCTACTTTGTCTCTTGTACCGTCCTACTGCATTGATTGTGCTCGAATATGCATATATTAAATGTATGTGCAGCAAACCTTTTTATGGGATAAGGGCAAAGGCAGATGTGATTAAATCTGAAGAACAGCAAAAGAAATAAACCAGAGGAAAATATACAGCTATTAGACATCTGTCCTTGGGCTGCAGTCTTATCCTCATAGATTTTCCTGAGAATTATCATAGGGTGTTTATTTTCTACCCTCAAAGCAATTAAGGTAGTGGAAAAATGGTAAAATTACTAATTTCAAGAACACTTACAAAAGTTTGGATTCTTATCCAATTTGTTCAGCAGACACATGACCACCTTAAAATTCTGTCTATTGGTTCTGTAAATTTGAACGTGAATTTTTCCCCTTTTGCTCCAAACTTGAACAATCTATGAACTCACCTATCAAGGCTTGACTTGAACAGATTTTAGCAAACAGCCTAAATGGGTTATAAATCAAATAATGTTTTTCCTTATTTTACATATCCAATTAATTTTGACAACGGTTCCTTCAGGTACCTCTTCTGTGAACAACTGATTTTTCTTTCTTTCATTGCTCGGCTACCTGTGTACAAAATCAGCACAGCTCCTTGGACAAAGCTCAACTTCCATGGGCTTATCTTGTTACCTTCAGCAGATGATTTCAGTTTTCAAACCATGAGCTTGTATTTTCTTATCTGTGAGATGAGAATACATGTCTTGAGATATTTTAGTGTTTTATGTCCAAATAAAAAACCAGAAAGTGTAGCTATGCTCTGGAGAAGAGAAGAAACAAGAGAGCTGTAAGTCACTCTGGCACCTGTATTTAGTGTTTTGCCTTAATAGCCCAAATGTAATAGCTCTAAAAGAGCAGCCTCTTAACTATTCTGCGAAGTAGGGCTCTTCATCACTTGAGCTACTTTATGACTTCTTGAAAGACACTCTGCAGGCTAGGAAAGATTGGGAAGTCTATAATTTTACATCAATCAATACTACTGATAAATTACCAGTCGCAAGAAAGGACGTGACAAAACACAATAGGACAAACTATTAATGGAGAATCCCCAGAGCTCCAGATTCAGCTATATTACATGAAGAGGGAAAGAAAAAAAATCATTAAGCAATAAAGCTTATTAAACAGCTAAGATTGAGAGGAACACAAACCACATAAGGCTGGTACAGGCTGTGAAAGAGAATGGCTGGGCTGTTACACTGCGGGGTAACGGCTGCACCTCTGAGCAGCAGACCAGGCTGCTCAAGGAAGCACAGATCTAGGCTGATCTCCTTCAGAATACTTCCTGTGGGAAGGGACAGGAGATGCGTTAGGTTACTAGCAGGACCTTGTAGCAGTTATGCTGGAAAAAAGCCAGTGCAACTGCTCAGGAGACATCCTGGGGCTGTACATCCCTCACCTGCTCTTGCTTGGCCCTGTTCTCCAGCAACACTTACTCCTACAGATCTGTTACCAGAACCAGTTTGTCTCTCTAAAGAAAGGGAAGATACTTCCCATGCTTTTATTTGCCCTTCCTTAAGTTGCAAGAACTCTACTCTGAAAAAAATACTTTGTATGTGAAAACACCTGATGGAAAGCTGAAGAAGTGTGCAATGGTGAAGAAGTACACACAGCAGGAGTGGATCATGGAATCTCTGGTCTCAGTTTCATGCCTAAATTGAACATCACCATGCTGAAGCACATGATGTTGCAGTAAGTTGATCACAACAAGGTCCCGTGGTCTCCAAAGTCTTTTGTCATATATGTATTTTGATGCCCTTGACCGGAAAGATTCCTTTCTAACATCATAGAATCATAGAATCATAGAATGGTAGGGGTTGGAAGGGACCTCTAGAGATCATCTAGTCCAACCCCCCTGCTAAAGCAGGTTAGCCTAGAGCAGGTTGCACAGGAATGCATCCAGGTGGGTTTTGAATATCTCCAGAGAAGGAGACTCCACAACCTCTCTGGACAGCCTGTGCCAGTGCTCTGTTACCCTCACAGTAGAGAAGTTCCTCCTCATGTTCAGGTGGAACTGCCTGTGTTCCAGTTTGTGCCCATTGCCCCTTGTCCTGTCGCTGGGCACCACTGAGAAGAGTCTGAAATATCCAAAATATAAAACTAAAGGCCATGACCAAAATCTGTGCAGGCAGAAAATATTTTGTCCATGCTTCCTATTGGTGCACCTGCATGCAGTAAAGAACAATTTTTTTTTTTTTTGGTCTTACATTGCTAAAGGCTTGATTCTGCTCCCATCGCAGCTCTTTCACACCAAAGTGTTGCCATTGACCTTAACAGGACAGATGTAATCTTGCAGAGGGCTGACATCAGGTTTCTCAAATTCCAACCATAACCGTTGGGTTTTGCTTTATTATACCATGAAATTCAAAACTTGAGTCATACCAAGGAAGGAATTTACAGAAAAAAATTCACAGGTTTTCCATGTTACGTCTGTGCTGAGGGAAATGTGTAATGCATGTCACATTGAATTCCACAGAAACAGGTAAAAGCTACAAAGGAACAAAATGCTCTCTATTTTGAAGTGATTTCTGCTACATACTGCAGTGAAAATTGTTTAGAGTTTATCAGTCTGAGATTTAGTGTAACAATGTCAAATGACAAGACAGGCATAATAGACCTGATCAGGCTGTGACTGAAGCCGATTGCAAAAACATGACTCAACAGTAACACATTCAAACAGGGGCCAGTGATTTCGGAGTTATAATAATTCATAATCTCAAATTCCAGTAATTTCTGTTTCTTTTCACTCCTTGAATCTGCACAGGAAGCTAACTTAATTTCTATAGACACTCACATTTTCTGAGGGACTCCGGTGGTTTGGAGACTGTTTCTGGAGCCAGTGCTGTCTGGAATGGTGTTTGCTATGCGTATAGGCAATTTAATCTGTTTTGGTTACTTGGCTGATATCACAGTATTGCACAGATAAACGATATAGGATAACTAAGATTAGAACTTAGCTAGAAGCCTAACCCCAAAGCTACTGCAATTTCGACACCAATGTATGCAGCGTGGTGCAGAATCGATTCTCCTTGTGCTGATTTTGGCTGGGATAGAGTTAATTTTCTTCATAGTAGCTGGTATTAGGCTATGTTTTGGATTTGTGCTGAAAACAGTGTTGATAACACAGGGATGTTTTAGTCACTGCTGAGCCATGCTTACCCAGAGCCAAGGCCTTTTCTTAGTTCTCACACCGCCCACCAGCGAGGAGGCTGGGGGTGCACAAGGAATTGGGAGGGGACGCAGCCGGGACAGCTGAACCCAACTGACCCAAGGCATATCCCACACCGTATGGCATCATGCTCGGCATATACAGCTGGAGGAAGAGGAAGACAGAGGGGGATGTATGGAGTGATGGAGTTTGTCTTCCCAAGTCACCGTTACACGTGACGGAGTCCTGCTTTCCTGGCAATGGCTGGACACCTGCCTGCCGATGGGCAGTAGTGAATGGATGCCTTGTTTGGCTTTGCNAGGAAGCACAGATCTAGGCTGATCTCCTTCAGAATACTTCCTGTGGGAAGGGACAGGAGATGCGTTAGGTTACTAGCAGGACCTTGTAGCAGTTATGCTGGAAAAAAGCCAGTGCAACTGCTCAGGAGACATCCTGGGGCTGTACATCCCTCACCTGCTCTTGCTTGGCCCTGTTCTCCAGCAACACTTACTCCTACAGATCTGTTACCAGAACCAGTTTGTCTCTCTAAAGAAAGGGAAGATACTTCCCATGCTTTTATTTGCCCTTCCTTAAGTTGCAAGAACTCTACTCTGAAAAAAATACTTTGTATGTGAAAACACCTGATGGAAAGCTGAAGAAGTGTGCAATGGTGAAGAAGTACACACAGCAGGAGTGGATCATGGAATCTCTGGTCTCAGTTTCATGCCTAAATTGAACATCACCATGCTGAAGCACATGATGTTGCAGTAAGTTGATCACAACAAGGTCCCGTGGTCTCCAAAGTCTTTTGTCATATATGTATTTTGATGCCCTTGACCGGAAAGATTCCTTTCTAACATCATAGAATCATAGAATCATAGAATGGTAGGGGTTGGAAGGGACCTCTAGAGATCATCTAGTCCAACCCCCCTGCTAAAGCAGGTTAGCCTAGAGCAGGTTGCACAGGAATGCATCCAGGTGGGTTTTGAATATCTCCAGAGAAGGAGACTCCACAACCTCTCTGGACAGCCTGTGCCAGTGCTCTGTTACCCTCACAGTAGAGAAGTTCCTCCTCATGTTCAGGTGGAACTGCCTGTGTTCCAGTTTGTGCCCATTGCCCCTTGTCCTGTCGCTGGGCACCACTGAGAAGAGTCTGAAATATCCAAAATATAAAACTAAAGGCCATGACCAAAATCTGTGCAGGCAGAAAATATTTTGTCCATGCTTCCTATTGGTGCACCTGCATGCAGTAAAGAACAATTTTTTTTTTTTTTGGTCTTACATTGCTAAAGGCTTGATTCTGCTCCCATCGCAGCTCTTTCACACCAAAGTGTTGCCATTGACCTTAACAGGACAGATGTAATCTTGCAGAGGGCTGACATCAGGTTTCTCAAATTCCAACCATAACCGTTGGGTTTTGCTTTATTATACCATGAAATTCAAAACTTGAGTCATACCAAGGAAGGAATTTACAGAAAAAAATTCACAGGTTTTCCATGTTACGTCTGTGCTGAGGGAAATGTGTAATGCATGTCACATTGAATTCCACAGAAACAGGTAAAAGCTACAAAGGAACAAAATGCTCTCTATTTTGAAGTGATTTCTGCTACATACTGCAGTGAAAATTGTTTAGAGTTTATCAGTCTGAGATTTAGTGTAACAATGTCAAATGACAAGACAGGCATAATAGACCTGATCAGGCTGTGACTGAAGCCGATTGCAAAAACATGACTCAACAGTAACACATTCAAACAGGGGCCAGTGATTTCGGAGTTATAATAATTCATAATCTCAAATTCCAGTAATTTCTGTTTCTTTTCACTCCTTGAATCTGCACAGGAAGCTAACTTAATTTCTATAGACACTCACATTTTCTGAGGGACTCCGGTGGTTTGGAGACTGTTTCTGGAGCCAGTGCTGTCTGGAATGGTGTTTGCTATGCGTATAGGCAATTTAATCTGTTTTGGTTACTTGGCTGATATCACAGTATTGCACAGATAAACGATATAGGATAACTAAGATTAGAACTTAGCTAGAAGCCTAACCCCAAAGCTACTGCAATTTCGACACCAATGTATGCAGCGTGGTGCAGAATCGATTCTCCTTGTGCTGATTTTGGCTGGGATAGAGTTAATTTTCTTCATAGTAGCTGGTATTAGGCTATGTTTTGGATTTGTGCTGAAAACAGTGTTGATAACACAGGGATGTTTTAGTCACTGCTGAGCCATGCTTACCCAGAGCCAAGGCCTTTTCTTAGTTCTCACACCGCCCACCAGCGAGGAGGCTGGGGGTGCACAAGGAATTGGGAGGGGACGCAGCTGGGACAGCTGAACCCAACTGACCCAAGGCATATCCCACACCGTATGGCATCATGCTCGGCATATACAGCTGGAGGAAGAGGAAGACAGAGGGGGATGTATGGAGTGATGGAGTTTGTCTTCCCAAGTCACCGTTACACGTGACGGAGTCCTGCTTTCCTGGCAATGGCTGGACACCTGCCTGCCGATGGGCAGTAGTGAATGGATGCCTTGTTTGGCTTTGCTTGCACATGCGGCTTTTGCTTTACCTGTTAAACTGTCTTTACCTCAGCCCACGAGTTTTCTCACTTTTACTCTTCTGATCCTCTCCCCCATCCCACTGGAGGGGAGTGAGTGAGTGGCTGTGTGGGGCTTAGTTGCTGGCTGAGATTAAACCACGACAGTCCTTTNGAGGGGACGCAGCCGGGACAGCTGAACCCAACTGACCCAAGGCATATCCCACACCGTATGGCATCATGCTCGGCATATACAGCTGGAGGAAGAGGAAGACAGAGGGGGATGTATGGAGTGATGGAGTTTGTCTTCCCAAGTCACCGTTACACGTGACGGAGTCCTGCTTTCCTGGCAATGGCTGGACACCTGCCTGCCGATGGGCAGTAGTGAATGGATGCCTTGTTTGGCTTTGCTTGCACATGCGGCTTTTGCTTTACCTGTTAAACTGTCTTTACCTCAGCCCACGAGTTTTCTCACTTTTACTCTTCTGATCCTCTCCCCCATCCCACTGGAGGGGAGTGAGTGAGTGGCTGTGTGGGGCTTAGTTGCTGGCTGAGATTAAACCACGACAGTCCTTTTTGGTGCCCAACGTAGGGCTCAAAGGGTTTGAGATAACGACAGATTTTATTGGAATATGCTAGATCCACTTTGTATCTGTTATTGCTGTTCAGCTATTACTTGACAGGCTCCTGTGCTTGCCATGGGGCTTGCATGCCTCACTGTACACTGGAGTGTAGTGCTTGTCAGGAGCTGGTTTTTGCTTTTGCTGCTTGCTGTACTGCTGTACTGCTTATCGTCTTACTCTGCTGTGCCTGCCTGGGAACATTTTGATAACAGCAATGGTGATGCACCTGTGCTGGCAGATGACCAGGGCATCACTGCTGTTTCTGTGCTGCTGTACCAGACAGGCTGGAGCTTCAGTGTGAACTCGAGTTGAAGGGACTGTGACTGTGGATGAGTCCATGCGGGAGCAGGACGCCCCAAAACATCTGTGGCCCTGGATAAGTCCGTGCCAGAGCAGGTATACCTCAAAGCATCGGTGGCTGTGGTTACCGCTTTATGTGGTTATAACATTACATGGTTATCTCTTTATCAGTTTAGGGTTCTGTACAAATAGATAGTTCTAAGTTTTCTGTAACACACTACTTAACACAGACATCCTTGCTCTTCTTGCCCTTTATGTCCAAAAAATTTTATAGATGCCATGGTAGAGGCTTTCTGTGATTTCCCAAGTTTAGCTGGGGTCAAACACTTTCTTCCTCTCCTGAGATAAGGCTGAGCACACAGCACATCTCTGAGTACGTAGCCATAGCTGTGCTGCATTCACACTCATGCAATGCGAGTGAAGCCGCTGGCTGACAGCCTTTTAAAAACTTTATTGAATGGAGTTGGTCTCCCTGTAAAATGGATCATGGGAAAAGATACACTCGCAATCTAACAATGAGATTTGATTCTGTGCAACTTGTCAATGCGTTTATTCCATACTCCATTTATTTTTCTGATGGTAAGGCTAGAGCCATTTTTGTTCTCGTGCAAATCCATGCCTGCATGACACACACTGGGATTAAAAATCTGTTCAAAACCGAATTATGCTTTAAATTTGTGCCTTGGGGATGGAAAATAGGACTACTGGGGAAGGAGAAGTTGCGAGAGCAGTTTGGGAAGTCTGCTAAACCATTGCCTTCCAAAACTAAAACCCAATCTAAACCATTCCTTTCCAGCAAGGTCATAACACTGGCAAAGTAAAGAAAACTTTGATCTATGGTTGGACCAATTCTTGCACCCTGTCACTTACATGAGTATACCAGATGATGTCAATTCAACTCACTGCTGCTCATGGTAAACCTCAATGAAACTCCAGCTTTTTAACACTGACTTGTTAGAACCTTAGGAGAAGCAGTTTCTTCCAAATTCATTCAGGGATGAAACAGGACTTTGTCAATTTGCATAGGCTCTGAGCTCTCTCAGGAACAGCAAGTACTTATGCCTGAAGAGTGACTAGAAAACTGTCAGCGTGTGTTTCAGGTTCTGTCTCTTGCTGCGTTCTTCAGCGAGTGCTCCCAATGCATAAGTTCCCCAAAACACAAATAAAAAGGGCAAAGAGCATGTTCCAACAGCGAACTATGGAAAGATCAAAGTTTTTTTCTGATTTCAGCATCTTCTGCCTTTCATCACATCTTAGTGATCTGAAGAGGATGAAGGGGGGAAGATGTGGTTTGGAAAGAAAATTTGAGCAGATTTACCACTGCCTCAGCTGACACGTGGTAAATAGTCATGGTGAGCTTATTGTGGCTCAGTGCAGAGTGAAAAAATAGCATAGCATAGCATAGAGTATTTCAGTTGAAAGAGATCTACAACAATCACCTAGCCCAGCTGCTTAACTGGAAACGAGTTGGTTTAAACCACGGAGCCTGTTCTCATGCTTTAACTGAGAACTTGACTCCAACTGAAGATTTCTAACTCCTTACTCTGCTTGAACTTTCTCCTGAGAAAAAATTTGACCATACCACCAGTGAGCACCTCTTGGTGAGTTGGAAAAACAGTAGGAATTGCGTTCGTCTCTCACTGATAGTCCCTTTAAAAATGCTGCTGCCTCTTGATGAACATGCTGTGCCCTACCCTTGGCTCTGCAATGGCAGGAAGAACACAGAGCAGAGAACGTGACTCTTCTGAGGAAACAAGCAAGCAGAAGTAACCACCTCTGTGTAGGGACCTTATCGATTTCTGAGGGGACTATTTTTAATCCATCATCTTTCCTTTTAAAGTAGTCATATTCATAAAGATAGGAGATACTGTTTTAAAATCTTGTTTGTTAACTCCAGGGAAGTATTCAAACATGAGAATGTCAGTGTAAACACTCTGCAATTTACAAATATTAGCATATCAACAGGGTATGCTTTGAAATCAAGAACTGTAAGGTCACCCTGTCAGTCTCATCAGAAGCATTTTAATACAAAAGCTGTAATCACAGAATTACTGGCTTTAAACTACTGAATTCCTTAAGGGAAGTTTTATAATGCAAAGGAGTGTAATCATGTTTGATTTCCTTTATTGCTAACCCTGCATGGAGATCTGAAAAAAATCACTATTAATCCAAGCCAGACAACGTAGGCCTTAAACGAAAATGTAACACAATATCTTAAAATGATGTTCATGCTGATTGCAGCTCCTCATTTACAGGGAGAAAAAAGCTCTACTGGACTGTCCTCTTTCCCTAATGTGTTTTCTGCATAGGCTATGCGGTGTTTACCTGCTAAAAATAAAACATGTTTTTAAGGTTAGAACTTGGTTTATCTCAAGCAGAACTTGATCTTTCAGAACAGATGAGCATGAGAAGTTGGATTTTGTTCTGGTCTTGCAAGACTTACAAACTCTGACTGCTTGTAGCTTAGAAATCTCTGCTCAGAAGAGTAAATACTTCATTGTTCTGAAAATGCTCAGGCTTCAGAGAGCTTCATTGCTATGCATGACACTATGATGCAGAATTTCAGACTTATTTCTGATTTACAAAAGCAATTGTAAAAACACATGAGTAATTGTTCCTGAAGAGTTGTTGTGAAATTTGGAGTAGACGCAGTGGAATTCATATTGTTCTGGGCAGCATTAAAAAAAAAATATACTGAAATTATGCATCTGTTCAGAGCTTAGCAGAGGACCAAGGGGAGTCCAGGTCCACGCAAATAAGCAGCCTATATATTCAAGGCTTGATATTAATTATATTGAAGGTACTGGAAAATTGCCATTAGTTTCCTTGAGTCTTTGCTGGGCCTTGAGCACACATCGAGAGCCTTAATGCCCCCTGTTCCACTGGACACCACTATGACAAAAGCATTTAACTGCAGAAATGCTGATGCTTCCAGGAAGATGGCGAGTGTGGTACAAGCAATTCTCTGTTCAGAGTAAAGGCACTGTAGCAATGAATACATTGTAATGCCTTCAGAACAGTAAAACTGAAAATTCTTGTCAAATGATAATTTTTTGGTGTATTTATACAGAAAAAGACCATGAAGTATGTCTGTCATTATTCAAGTGCAGGAGTTATAGAGGAATATAATGTTATCAGTTAATAAATCATAAATGAGTGGCTCATCAATATTTTATTAATATATGTCAGTTTTTCACATCTCACATTAACACAGAATGCTGTTTGTCTTAATCTCCTAGCTATGCTGATGTTTAAACACAAGTCAGGAGTTTTCACAAACCAAGGACAAATTAAGTGCAAAGCTGTGATAATCCATATAGGAGTCAAAGAGACACGTCAGTCTAGTAGGACTGACTAATTAATGAATAGAGACAACTCATTGCTCTGTAAATTGTTGGAATTGTTTTAGTTCACGGTGGGCCTTGTCATATGAAATAATGAAAGACATCTCTCGTTAGACTTTCGGTCTAAATGAAGGGAGTCAGATGTTAAAAAGTAATAGAGTAAATCTTGGAGACAATTTTGAGTAATTTTTTATGACTTTGTATTTTCTGTGTGCAAAGCAATCCCAAACTGCTCCTGCTCATTCCATGTCTGTATTCTATGGATGCGTTTCTTACGTGTAAAATGATCAGCCTTCAGGTTTACTGGCAAACTAGTTCTTCTCATTATTTGGAAGGTCACTTTAAAGTACTTCTACATGAATTGAAGCAATTACATTAACATGATGTAAGTCCTTAGCTCAGTTAGAAGGTAACTCTTATCAGCTGAAATTTGTTAAGTGCACTCCTCCTTTGCTAATGCGAAAGGAAATGGATTAACACAAAGCACTGTGTTGGCGAGGTAACCCAAATGATAACTGCTAGCTGAAAGGCAATGATTTGTATATGCTACCGCTGTCTTTTGACTGGAGGAACATAACCTCAGTAACATCATATTGTTTCTGCTTTTGACTGAGTGACTAAATCTTTGAATGCTTAAGTAATAAACGAAAGAATAACAAAGAGCAAGTGATGCTTTCTAGACTACATTTTAGATGAATAGCCGTGGGTCAACATTTTGAAAGCTTCCCTATTTTGCAAAGGCTTTCACATGTAAATAGTGGTAACTCAAATAATATAAGTAAGGGATATCAGCAGGTTATACATATATATATGTGTCCATCTCTACTTATGGAAAAATATTGCTGTGTCTGAATTTATCAGCTCTCTGGGTTTGTATGTGCTGGAAGCTCTGAGCTCTCAGCCACGCAGCACAGAATCTTACCCACTGCATTCAATTCTAATCAACCTTTTCCCTGAAAGGTTATAGCAGTATTTCATTAGGTTCAAAGTCAGGTGATGCAAGTAACTAAGGCAGGTAAAGATCATAAGCTAAGAGAGAGAAAGTTTTCCTACTTTATGTAGAATTTGTTCTTGGGCTTTTCCAAACTCAACTATAGTGAAAGAAGCGCGGTAGATAATATAGAACATCAGAGTCTTCCTGCCTGTGCATATGAAAATACATACACCATGGCTTCAGCCTCCTATTCCTTCTACCTCCTCTCCCCTTGTAACAGTGAAGGAGCCAAAAATACAATTTCCATTTGATTTTTATTCTGTGGGTTTCCCCTACAGAAACTGCACAGATTTTGACTTGGACACAGCAATAATGTAGATACATTTTTTTTTTTACCTGTTTACCTTTGGAGGAAGTTTCACAACTAATTGCTTTTACCGCACCTCAAAAGTTGCTAACGGTAGCATTTTTGGAAGGGAGTGGGACAGCTTTTTCTGTGTATAAATATTGACAGCAACTCTGGAAGACCTCACTACTCTCCATACAGCAGGCGATTCTTGTTATACCTTAGCGTTTCTCGTAGTTTTCCCTTAATGCACTTTCACAGTGGAGCGATTTCACGATGCACGTGTCGGTGTATCTAAACACACACACACGCACACTGACTGCACAGCCAGAAACACAACCCCGAAGCAACCCCGCTTTCTGCCGCCGGCTCCCGCCCGGGGGACATCCCCGTCCCGCCGGCAGGTGGCGGTATGGGGCCGGGCTGCGCGCCGCGCCGCGCCCCGCCCCGCTCCTCCGGCC